>CM053770.1:490817274-490878632 GCA_028658325.1 Potorous gilbertii
TCTGACTTTCAAACACAAGAATCAAGAGAAGCATGGAAAGGTAAACAGGAAAGAGAAATTAAAGAAATTTCTAAAGTTGAACTATTTACATTCCTACATGGAAAGATAATATTTTTAACTCTTGAGACTTTTCTCAGTATTTGGGTAGGTGGAGGGATTATACACACACACACACACACACACACACACACACACACACACACACACTCACACACACAGAACACAGGTTGAGTTGAATCAAAAGGGATGATATCTATAAAAAATAAAATTAAGGGGTGAGAGAGGAATATATTGGGAGGAGAAAGGGAGAAATGGAATAGGGCAAATTATCACTCATAAAAAAGATAAGAAAAATCTTTTTCAAAAGAGGAGAAAAGGGAGGAGGTGAGAGGGGAAAAGTGAAGCTTACTCTTTTCACATATGGCTTAAGGAGGGATTAACATTACTAAATTTGTTATGAAAATCTATCTTACACTACAGGAAAGTAGGAAAGAAGGGGACAAGTGGGGTGAGGAGAATGATAGGAGGGCAAATGGGAGAAAGCAGTAATTAGAAGTAAACACTTTTGGGAACGGACAAGGTCAAATGAGAGAATAGAATAAAGAGGGGACAGGGTAGGATGGAGGGAAACATAGCTAGTCTTATACAACATGACATTATGGAAGTCTTTTGCAAAATGACACATATATAGTCTGTATTGAATTGCTTGCCTTCTCAGTGGGATAGGTGGGAAGGGAGGAAGGGAGAGAAGTTGGAATTCAAAGTATTAGAAATGAATGTTGAGAATTGTTATTGCATATAACTGGAAAATAAGAAATACTGGTAATGGGGTATAGACATCTATCTTGCCCTACAAGAGAGAAGATGGGGATAAAAGAAGGGTGGGGTGTGATGGAAGGGAGGGCACACTGAGGGTAGGGGTAATCAGAATATAAGGTATTATGGGGTGGGGGAGGGGGGAGCTGGGGGAAAAATTGGAACTCAAAATTTTGTGGACATGAATGTTGAAATCTAAAAATAAATAAATGAAACTATAAAAAATATTATTTGCTTTATGGGATGATTCTTTGGAAGGAGGAAGGGGGAATATAAACATTTAACAAAAGGATATCAATAAAATGTTTTTTTTGAAAAAATGGAAAGGTCAATAATCATGCAATAATCCAAAATGAAGTATGTAAAAAAAAAAAATCCAAGCTTGACCTGAAAGAAGAGAATGGGAGAAGTCCTTTCCCTATACTCCTTTGCAGATGTTAGGGTCCTCAGCTGTGGAACATGGCACATGGCTTTATATTTTTTTCAATGTTCAGGGTTTTTTTCCTTCTTCCTATTTTTTCAGTTTAAAAAAAATCTTTGTCCTAAGAGATGTCTCTCTGGGAGAGAGAAGAATACAGGGGGAAATCTAGGAAATGTAAAAATAAAAGAAATGAATAAAAATCTATTTTTAAAAGATTTGATTTTTGACTTTCCCTGGGGGAACCTATAAAGTGAGATAATCACTTTAAAAGCCTAGTCTCTGTTCCCTCAATAGGACGACAAAAGGCAGCTACTGTAAACTCCTGCAGGGAAGGACACTAGGAAAGATTTATGTAGCTCTCTGTTTCTTCTCTTAAAAATCCAACAGACTTTTAACATGAAAGTCTGGGAAATAGGGTGAAAAGGGTAAAGAACTGATTCTAGACTAGAAAGGTCTAGCACTCAGGCTTCCAAGCTCCTCTCCAGCCTAAGGGTTTTTTCTTTTTTTTCTGTAATGCCTGGAATTGTTTCCTTACACAGACAGGTGTATTGACCTTTTATGTGTTTATTTATTGGAATTGCAACGTTTAACTAATTCTCCAATCTTTTTACTTTGTTCACAGAGACTAGTGCCAAAGACTGGGGAATAATACCGCTTTAACAAATGCCAAAATCACTCCGTCAGCTCCCTCCCTCACCTTGGATAACCTCAGAGAGCATCAACCATTCCTGCTTCCTCTGGGACATGCTCAGAAATAAGTGTGGCAATAGAGAAAGGGAGATGGGCTGGGGCTGATGACTCCAACATCCCAACCCAACACCGGGGCAGCAGATGAATTAAAAGACTGGGTCTTGTCGATTATTTATACTTAACCCCCCTGTTTTCCCAGGAACGTCCACCCAGCTCCAGAAGCTCCAGGCTTACACAAACACAGCTGTATCGGCCGCCTGCCAGCTGCCAAACACGGCTGAGAGATACTCGGAACATCTCCTATCCCAGCTAAAAATAAGTCCCCGGCTCTCCCTGGGCCTTTGCAAGCTGTGTGTTCATTCTGCCATGGAGGAGTTTTCCAGGAATGCTGCAAAATAGACTTCTGGAAGTACTTACATAAAGTTGGCCAGAGTGAATTCTATCCTTTCGCTCCCGATAATGGTCACAGGGAAAGGGTGGAAGAAGATTGCTTCATTAGTGCCTACTGTAATAGGTAAGGCACTGTGGGGAAATACACAATGAAAATGATACCTGTCTTGCCCTGCACATGGTACAACGGAAAACTGGGTCTGGATTCAAACCCTGACTCTGCACTTACTAGCTATGTGACCTTGGGCAAATCATTGAACTTCTCTGTGATGCAGTATTCTCATTTGTAATAGAAGGGAGTTGAACTAGATCAGGGATTCTTAATCTGAGGTTTGTGAACTTTGACTGCTTTGATAGCTGTATTATAATATAATTGGTTTCCTTTTATGCATTCAAAAGTATTTATTCTGAGAAGGGAACCATAGGTTTCATCAAACTGCCAAAGAGGTCCATAAAAAAAGGTTAAGAATTTCTGGGCTGTATCTGTACAAACATATTTATAGCAGCTTTTTTGTGGCAGCAAAGAATTGGAAATGGAGGGGATCCCCATCAATTGAGGAACAACTGAATGAGTTGTGGCAGAATGTGATAGAATACTATTTTGCTATGAGAAATGACAAAGGGGATGTTTTCGGAAAAATCCTGAGATGATTTTTACGAACTGATACAAAGTGAAAGGAGCATAATCAAGAGAGCGGTGTACACAGTAACAGCAACATTGTAACAATGATCAACTATGTATGAAAGACTTGGCTATTCTGATCCATACAATGATTCACCATTCCAAAGGATTCATGATGAAAAAAGCTATCCACTTCCAAAGGGAGAATTGATGGTCCCTTGGTGTGGGCTGAATCATAATTTTTTTCCTTATTTATTTTTCTTGCCTTTTTTGCCTGCAATATGGCTAATTTGGAAATATGTTTTGCATGACTTTCTATGTATAATGAGTATTGTGCTTCTTGCCTTCTCAGTGGGTGGGAGAAGGAGTAGAGGAAGGGAGAGAATTTGGAACTGAAAATGGATAAAAAAAAATTTAAGGAAATTGAGAAAATAAGCACAAGAGAGAATACAAGGATCAATTCTTGAAAAAATAAAAAGAACTCCTGGGCTAGAAGATCTCCAAGGTCCACTGCCTCCCCTTTAAAAGCTATGATCCTACATGTATAGGGAAGTAATGGGAAGCAAGGTAGAAAAAATTAGTTGGAATTAGAGCATGCAAAGTCTTAGATGTCAGGTCAAGGAATTTAGACTTAATTTGGCAGGCAGTTGGAGAGATGTTAATGGTTGATATCACAAGCCCTGAGCTTTAGAAAGATCAGTCTCTTCAAGGTGTACTATCATAGACTGGAGATAAACCATCGGGAAGCTATTCCCATATTTTAGACAAGAGGTAATGTCAAGCCTAAACTGGGTAGTGAATTGGATTGGCAGGAATGGAATGGACCAAATCCCTGGGATCTTTATACTGGTATAGAATTGACTGAGCCTGGAAACTTATCACATGTGATGGTCAAAGGAAATCGTGCGTCAATGGTAACTGAGGTTTTGAGCTTCAGGGATTGATGGTGTTTTTAATAGAAACAGGGAAGTCAAGAAGAAAAGCTGGTTTTGAAGGAAAGCTAGATTCAGTTTTAGGGCCTATTATTAACTATGGGCCCTTTCCACTTCATCTTATGCTCCTGCCCTCCTCCCACTTTATGCACTCACATTTTCCCTTGTTGCATCTTATGCTTGCCTAACAATGACTTTCCTTTGTCCTCATCATTTGATGTCTAAGTATTTGACATCCATATTCTTCTCCCTTCAAAACATTTTTAAAGTTTAAAAAATTCCCTACATTATCTGCTCTATGAAGCTTTTCCTAAGCAAAGTCATTCAAATCCCGTTATGCAATATCCATTTGACAAATGTCAATCTAGGACCTACTGTGTATGGAACTGCTAGAAGTGGTAGGAAACATTGTCCTCATGGAGCTCCTAGCTATTCCGAATCTCCTGAATCAACATAAGCCTTGAGAGTCTTAAATACCAAGTCATTTTCCTAGACATGTTGTCCTGAACTTAGGTCTACTTTCCTTTTTGTTATTTCTTCCCGAATTTTTTTAAAATTGCTAAATAGAAATACTATAGATTTGCTTTGTATCTTGTTACTTTATGGAAGCTATTAGCTTAATTGACTTCTTTGCTTATTTCTAAGTAAACCATCAAGCTGCTAACCAATCAGGATTCTTTTTGTCCTCACTTTGCTGAGACCTTTAATTTTTGTCCCATTACTATTTGCCAGCATTTCTAGAAGTAGGGCTAGGGCTCTGGCTGAAGATTTGGTGCAGATTCACTAGGCCTTGCCTTTTATCTGAGCAGATCTCTCTGCTTCAGGGTGAGGTCCTGTGGGAGAACTAGCCCAGGTAGATTGAGAAAACTGTCCCCCTCCTTAGCATTAGGAAGTGCTAATAAGCAGAGTAGGTCCTTCGAGAGGAAGTCATGCTATGAAAATATGAATTCTTCCTTTAATAACAATGGGGTGAAATAATGGAAGCAATTCTAAGAAGTTCAGAAAGGAGGTAGGAAAGGAAATTAGGAACTCATAAACTTAAGAAGATAGAATTATCACTACAGTAGGCCAAATCCTTTTCTTGACTAGCTTCCAGGATGGGAGAGAGCAGGGGAGTGGTGCAGAATTGGAGTCAGAGGTCTTTCCAGGCTGGAGAATCGGGTGATGTTGAGGCTGCTCAGTCCTCTCTTAGGGATGGCTCTTCATCAGTGCCATTGGGCAGGGGACTAGGCTAGTCTCTTCCACCTGGAAAGACAAATTCGATACCATGAGCATAGAAAATCAGACATAAGGCAGGAAACAGTGGGGCTCCTGGAAGCCTCTGAATCTCTGCTCTGGCAGGGAGGATTCCAAGGGCCAAAGGGAGCCATCTTATATACTCTTAGTCTCTAGTATAACAGTCCTAGGTGGGAGAAAACTAATCCCCATGGATTATATCTTGAGGACAGGGGCTCCATCTACTTTGTAACATGTATGCCCATGGCTTGATATATACTCTAAGACAACCTACAGATTCTCAAGGAATACTTTTTGACTAAGAACTCTCTCCTCGTTTTGCACATACACATAACCCCTTCAGCCCTCCCAATCCTAGGACCCCAGTACAAAAACCCCAAATATGCAGATACTTGCCCAGATTATTTTCAGCTGGGCTGTTGCTCCTCCAGGATCTTGGGACATCATAAAGAGCAAAGGCTGCATCTGACAGAGCAGAAGTTATCTTTCCTTTTGACTAGCATGAGAGCAATCATGAGCCCACACTCTCTCCGAGCCAACAAACATTTGTTAAGCACCTACCATGTGCAAAGTACTGTCCAAGGTGCTAGAGAAAAACGTGATAGCATTTATAAAGTTTTACATACATTATCTCATTTGATCTTTGTAACTCTCTAAGGCAGAGACTACAGATATTATCCCTAAGTTTAAGATAAAGAAACTAAGACTCAGAGTAAATAAGTGACAAAGTCACATAGACAGTAAGTGTAAGAGACAAGATCTGAACGCAGGTTTTGAAGCCTGAGGAGTCTATCACCTTACCTACTGCCTCTCCAGCTTGCAAAGACAGAAGGGCTTGCAGGAAGGAAAGGGAATATCCCAATCCTCAGTACCATTCTGGCTATTCTGGGTAAATTCTGCACTCTTTGGAATCTATTTTGACAGGGAAATGAATTGGTACTGGGGACAGGGGTAGTTAGGTGGTTCATTGGATAAAGTGATGAGCCTGAAATCAAGAAGACTTATCTTCCTAAGTTCAAAGCCAGCCTCAGACACTTACTAGTTGTGTGACCCTGGGAAAGTCATTTAACCCTGTTGCCTCAGTTTTCTCCTCTGTAAAATGAACTGGAGAAGGAAATGCCAAACTGCTCCAGTATCTTAGATAAAAAAACCCCAAATGGGATCATGAAGAGTCAGACATGTCTGAAAAATGAACAACAACAATGCTCCAGACATTGTGCTAAGTACTGAAAAGGACAAATCAACAACCACAGAGGTATGTAGTTGCTGACACTAAGGAGAAATGGAGCAGTCAAGTCATTAAGAGGTGATAATTGACTATAAAAGTTTTAACTCATGCTTTCAGATGAGGTGTAACCTACCTATATGTAACATAAAAAGAAAACCAAAACACAAACCAAGGCTGATAATTTCAACCATTATGGAGAATAAAGAAAATGGTGCAGAGACTTACATTTGTCAACTGGACCAAACTGGCTTCTAACCTGTGGATGACCAGAGCCAAACAGAGCAGGCTAGAGACAGGAGAGTCAGGAATCAAACAGAAATTTAATTTCAAAATGAGGGTAATGACTTGCCAGCAAGGAGGGTTCTAGACACATGTGCCCTGGACCTGCCCCTAGTAGCAGGACCCAAGGCAGTGTGGGGAGATCTTGATACTTATTCCAGTGGCTGCTCAATGAGCTGTGGCCCTGACAATGACAGGTAGCAACAGTAATGAGACAGGTTTGATTTATAGCAGGGCTTCATGATCAGAACTTGTCCAAGCTTGACCTGTGTTTGTCCTGGTGCTGGTCAAACCAGTACAATAATTTTGTGGGATTTTGCCAGTGGCTGAGATCATCCACACAGTGAGTACAAAGGATTGTTGTTATGCCAAGCTCAGCACACAGCCTGAATCCTGGGACTTAGCTCTGGAAAACAGAGTGTCTCCTAATATTGAATGTGTCATGTTATGTCATGTCATGCTGCTATAGCCAAATGACTTATTTGTGCTCTGAGTGAAGGTGATCTCCCTCCTAGAGAAGGTAAAGAGACTTAAAGAATACTCCTCCCTGGTTTATTAGGAATAATGAAGCATTCCCCCAAAATATGGAATTTTTCAGGAGAGAGAAAAGGGAGCCAAGGAGGAGAAGGGGAGATGGAAAGACCCTTGTCAGGATGCTGGAAGAATAGAAGAGTGTTAAACAGAGGAGAAAAGGAAGAAAAAGGACCCCTGAACAATTACAGCTTAAAAACTATATCTGAGGCTCTCCCTGAAAGGGAGGGAGATGTTTGAGGAGAAGGATATAGTAGAGTCACCAAAACCAATAGGTGAAAGGTCATCCAGTAAGGGTCAGAGGGAGAGAAGAATATCTAGTCATAGTGTTGTTTCTCTGCTCTGGGGTACTGAAGCAACTACCGGTCAACCTAATGAAAACAACAGAGAAATCTTTTGTCTTCCTGGGTTGCCTATCCAAAACATGATGAATAAATCTCCCAAGACATCTCAGAACTCATGAAAACTACACTGTCATGAAACTGACAGCAGGAACCTAAAACACACTGTGAATGGTTATGAAGTCTTGGGCAAGAAGTTGAAGAACAAAGGAGCATGGGTTGTGTTCTTCTCATGGTCCACCAATCAATAAGCATTTAAATACTTATTGTGTGCCAGGCACTGTCATCCATTGAAGTAAGAAATGTAGAAGAGAAAAAAAGTAATCTACTAAGTGAACAGCTAGCTGAGAAACTCATATCTGAAAATGGTATTTGAATTTTTGGATCTCAGTTCAAAATATGGAGATGACAAATTTCCTGGACAGGGATGGAGTACAGCTAACAATGACAGTTAAAATTATTTGCTCTATATCTTGCAGATCAAATCAAAAGGACCTTAAAGTTAAAAGATGGGAAGACTACCTATGTACATTGTCCAAGTTAGATGTCATTGAAAGTTGCTGTAAGAAAAGAAAGAACAGCAAAGAAGATAACCACAACTTCACAAGAGACAAAATACAGAAAGAAGTCATTAGTAAACTTGAATCCTCAAATGTCTATACACAAATGCCCAAAGTTTAAACTACAAACAGGAAGAGCTAGAGTTCCTAATGCAAGGAGGTAAATTTGATTTCATAGGCATCATGAAGAGTTGATGGTATGAAACCTATGACTGGATCATGCTCTGAATGAGGATTAAAATGCTTGATTAAAATGACGTAAGGTGGGTAACATAGAAGGGTGCACTGTATATTAGGAAAGCATCCTTAATGAGAATGTCCAAGAACCAGACTGTAGAAGCATGACTGGTTGTTCTTGTTTCTCCTTCATTCTCAAAAAGAACCATGACATCAAGAAGGTGATGCCATGACATGCAAGTGAATTGGATTTATATGAGGCAAGGCTATGCAAAGTGGGCAAAGGTCAATATAGGGAAAAATGGAAGTGATTTTTATCATGGGAGTATATTACAGACCACCTAGACCGAAAGAGGAAATAGATGAGGAGTATGGGGAACTGAAACTTGACACAGTCCTGACATAGAGGCATAGGAATAATGAGTGATTTCAGTTCTCCAGACATCCACTTCAGTTCATCTAGATATTTTCTTTCTACCCAAAGCAAAGTAGCTAATGACTTCTTCACTTGCCTCAATGATATTTTCATCCTTCAAAGGCTAAGGAATCAACAAGGGAAAATTTCATTTTCAATCTGATTTTCACTAATTCTATTGCTAGAATAGAAATGGTGAAGACTTTGAAGGAAGGTGAAATTCACTTCTAGAGTTTGGAGTAAAGGTGGAAAATTGGAGCAGAGGTTGACATGTACCTTAGGTTTTTGGGAAAGAAGATTTCAGTGAGTTCAGAGGAAAGGTAGGTAGGATGAAATGAACTAAAATGCTAGTCAGCCCAAGAGTGATGGAATATACTTATGAGATTCTGAAGACACAAAAGTGAAGGATTCCAGTGAGGAGAACAAGGGATTTTACTGAAGAGACCTCTGTCAGATTTTAAAAGAAATGTACATAAGACAGAAGCAAGTCCAGGTAATAGAAGACAACAATAAAAGCATGTCATGGTACTCCATAAATAGTATCTGGAATGCTAAAATTCAGGATAAGCTGAGCCCAGTGAGGAAAGCTAAGAACAACAAAAAGTGTTTTTGTTTGTTTGTCTGTATAGCAATGTTGGGAGAGAAAGGAGGATCAAAGAAAGAATAGGGCTTTTGCTTAGAGGATGGGGGTGGGATGATAACTGACAAAAAGGAGAAGAGAGAAAGCAGAAGTGTTGAATTTTTATTTTACTTCTGTTTACTCTGCCAAGGAGAATGACTTTTGACCTGGAGATGACAGAATAAAGATAAATAAATAATAGGGAGTTGATGCCCAACATAAATAAGGAATTAGTATAGGCACCTAGTTTCTCTGGCTGAATCCCAGTCATCTGACTTCAAAGAATTACATTATTGAGTCCTAGAAGAACTGGCAGATGTAATGGTTAGTGATGTTCTAAAGATTATGGAAAGGAGGAGACCACAAGATTGGAAAAATGCAAGTGTCCTGGTTTTCTAAAAAGGGAAGAGAGTGAGCTTGACTTAAGTTCCTGGGAAAATTCTACCAGGGCATTAAAACAACTAGGATGACTTCTTCAACTACAGGTCATACTAAACTGACCCAAGTTCTCAATGATGGGCCACACCAAACTGACTCAAGTTCTCAATAATGGGCCATACCAGACTGACTCAAATTCTTAACTATGGGTCATACAAGACTGACCTAAGTTCTCAATAACAGGTCATACCAGACTGACCCAAGCTCCTTTTCTGATGGGATTTCTTAACTAGTAAATGAAGTAAATGTTGAGGATATAGCTTATCTGGACTTCAGCAAAGATCTTGTAAAGAAGATGGAGAGGAAAAAGGTTAGATGAGAATACAATCAGATGAATTCATGGTGGGATGCAGATAATTACTAAATGTTAACATGGCAAGAGGGCTCTCATGGAGCACTCCAGCCATCTGTGCTTTATCCTGGGTTATTTGACATTTTTATTAGTGACTTTACTCTTCAGTAAAATCCCTTGTTCTCCTCACTGGAATCCTTCACTTTTGAATCTCATAAGTATATTCCATCAATCTTGGACTGACTAGCATTTTAGTTCATTCCATCCTACCTACCTTTCCTCTGAACTCACTGAAATCTTCTTTCCCAAAACCCTAAGGTGCATGTCAACCTCTGCTCTGCTTTATTCCAAACTCTAGAAGTGATTTCACCTTCCTCCAAAGTCTTCACCATTTCTATTCTAGCAACAGAATAATTAGTGAGTAAAGATGGTGTACTCATCAAATGTGTAGGTGAAGCAAAACTGCCAGGAAGAACCTCCTAACAATTAGAGATGCCCATAAGTGTAATAGGCTGCCTTGGGAGGTGGTGGGCTGTCTTCACACAGGGGCTGGGTGATCACTTACCCACATGTTATAGTGAAGATTCCTTTTGTGTACAGGTTGGACTAGATAACCATTGAGGTCCCTTCCAGCTCTCAAATCCTTCCACTTTGCTTTTGTATCTCCCTAGTCCTCTAGCTTGGGAATCTCAGAACCAATAGATTCTTCATTTTTTTCTTCATTTTTATTTTCCAACAAACAAAAAGCATATCAGAAGCCCCTCAGGAGGTAAGAATTTGAGGCCCACACTACTTAAATGCCACTGGGGACTAGAGGGCACAAGTGCAAAGCTGGCTCTCCAAAACTACATTTAACTGTATCCTGAGACCACACCAATATGCCTAGGCTTTTCTCTCCACAAGTTGCTAGAAAGATTCATGGGAAAAGAACATTTGCATGCCCCCTCCCCATCCTTGGCTGCTCTAAGCCTTATGATTCGTTGATAGAAACTTAAAATAAAAAATGACTCATATCCAGGACTCATTGGAGAGGGCTGGGAGTACAGTGTTCCCTTCTATGGCCTCTTGTCACAGATACTTAAGCTAGGGAATGCCCAAAGGAGAGCTTACTTGGCACAGCATGGTAGGGTCCAGTTTCCAAGGTCTCTTCTGGGATTAAACTAGTCACGGTCCTGGCTGGAGAGGGAAAGCCCTCCTTGGCAGATGACAGGCTTTTGCTTAGTTCTTCCTCAGCAAGTGCAGTCTCAGGTAGTGCTTCTCCAAATGTCTGTGGAAGGTCACTCCTACAGAAAACAGTGCCCTCTCCTCAGTGAACCTCTTACAGCTTAGCAGAATCTATAGACTGTGCCTACAAAGTTCAGGGGACTGAAGAAAAAGCAGAAAAAGATGGATTCAAGGACCCAAGTAGGGAGAGTTAGTTTAGAATAGATAGAGGCACCTGTCCTCCCCTGAAATAAGAGAAATAGACAAGGGGTTGGATAAAGACACAAAGACATTTTGAAGTAGAAAGGATGTAAGTAGAGGCAATCTGGGCCTGAGGGTCTCCTCATTAAGGTAGGAGTTGATTTCATCTTCTACCTGGAAGGTTGGGAGGTGCAGTTTGGGAGTTTAAGAATGGAAATATTTTAGGACAGGTATTGTGGGGGATGCAATAGTCTATAAAAGCAAATAAAATGATTGCTGAATCAGAAAATGAGGTGAAAAAGAGTCAAAGGGGCTGTCCATGGCTTATAAACCTACACATTTGCCTGTCACCACTCATATGGCAGGTTATAGCAGCATTCTGTCTGAAATGAAAATCTACGGTGGGAGGGTTTTCTTTACTTTCAGGCACATTGATAAGCTCAGTTTCTACTCCGGTTGCACTTTTTTTTTGGATAAAAAAAGCATTTATTCAACACTTAGGATGTGCCAGGCACTAACTGAGGTAAGGGCTGGATAATGTATAGATGCCTACATTCCTATGTGCCAAGCTCATGAAAATGACTTCACCTGAGAAACAACCTGGGGATGGTAGGAAGAGGGGGAGTGTTCCCTGAGAAGCTCAAAGAAAACCTGTGAATGTGTGCCTTCTTCCCGATCTTAAGCCCCAGAAACAGGAGAAACAAAGACTACTCCTTCAAGGGGGTGAGGGAAGTGACAAAACCAAAACCTTCTGGGTGAGAAAGCGGGGAAGTCAGCCTATGACAAGGACTTGAAACTCTTTCAGGTTTACAAGGGGCCTGTTTAAATAACTCTGGCACATTAATCACCATTTTGGAATCTGTCCAGAGCATCAACAGGAGGTTGGCTAAACACAGGTCCAGAGAAGGGAGCACTGGATTCACACTTTTAGCCCCTTGGGTTCCACCCAAATATCCTAACCAACCAGGCAACGTGCTTCTTAAAGCTGGTGACTGTGGTGGAATAAGCACAGATTCCATTTTCTCAGGCTAGGCTCTGGCAACCTTGAGTTATTGACTCTTCTTAGCCAATCTTTCTCCACGTCTGGTTACTAGAATGGTTGGTGCAGCAAGTAGAGACACTTCTCTATAGAAAGCCTAATGGTTTCCACTTTTCAAGTCTTGTGCCCTACCCACTATGCCACACTCCTGCTATTCCAGCTAGAAAGTTATTCTATTCTTATGATGTCACATTACCTTCTGCAGGCAGCTTGGCTGTGGTATGGCCCAGTGAGCTGCATGGATTTCCATAAAGTTTCAATCCATATAGTACGGAGTTGGGGAGTCTCTGCAGCCTGCCAAAACAGTAAGTATGAGGAACATTTGGTTGGTTTCCAAATTTCAGTGAACTTTACCTCAACACGGGTTAAAATCAATCACTACATGATCTCATCACTCTTTGTTTCTCCAGCTCTCCCAGCTGGAATCAACATGGAATCAACATGACTTAGAGAAACCCCAGGGAAGCAGTCAGGAAAAGCCTGTGGTGACCCAGGGGTCTGAGGAGTGGGCCTGGAAAGTGTTTCAGGATTGCTGCAATCTCATGGATTCCCAATGGAAAGGCTATTTCATTTCCTAAATTTTGCATTGAGTTGCCATTGTGTACCTGGAGATAGGAGTGTTTGCAAAATACTTAAATTATTGATAATTAAGCTACAAGAAGGTTTTACAGTAAAGTTCCTGAAAAGAAGGTGCTTATTCTGTTTGTTGAACTTCAAGCACACAGGTTAGTCAGGAAACGAGGTGTGTTGGGCTCTCTTTCTCCACCACGTTGGGCTGTGGACTGAACAGGTCAGGAGGCCTGGTCAGCTCCTGCCCTTCTCTCAAGGGATAAGAGCCTGGGTTATTAAGTGACAGTACAACATAAAGACCTTTATCCTTTTAGTCTGTTGCTCCAGTCTCAATACCTGACTGTTCCCATATCCAGGCAGCTATACACCTTTTAAAAGAGAGCTGGATGTTGAGGAAAAGGCATCTGAAGGAAGGGCAGAATTTAAAACAAAACATCCTGATTTCCACAATCCACAATGATAAGACAATTGCCTTCACAGAAACCACCTTACCAGAATTTTCTTCTTCCCATTTTTCATGGTAATCTCAAAGAGGTAATCACCATTCAGTGTCCCAAATTCCCTCACAGCCTGCACCTAAGGAAAGGCTCACCTTATTCTAGGATACAGAGTATCAGTATACAGAGTAATAATAAGTATTTTCAGAATGCTTTTTGCCCTTTCGTAGGCTCATTAGAGTCTATGATCATGAATTTAAAGCTGGGATGTTCAAAGTCGTCAGGTTTAACCCTCTCATTTTACAGATCAGGAGACTGAGGCACAGAGAGGTTAAGCAACTTCCCAGGGTTTTGAAGCTAGAAAGTATTTGAGGTAGTAGAAGGACCCTGGTCTGGTTTATTTACCTGCCTCAAGTCCTCCCCACTAAAGTCCATTCTTCACTCAGCTGTCAAATTAATCTTCCTAAAGCACAGATCTCACCTTATCATCTACCATTTAATAAACTCCTAAGCTCCCTATCAATTTCAGGATCAAATGCAAAATTCTGCTTAACATTCAAAAAGCCCTTCACAACCTTCCAGTCTTCCTACACCTAACTCCCCCTCCCCTCCCATATACTCTATGATCCAATGACACTTGCTATTTCTCAAACAAAAGACTCCATCTCTGGGCATTTATACTTCCTGTCTCCCATCCCTGGAATACTCTTCCTTCCATATCTCTTCCTACTGGTTTCCCTGGCTTTCTTCAAGTGCCAGATAAAATCTACCTTCTACAAGAAGGCTTTTCTGATCCCCCTTGAAGTTAGTGACTTTCCCCTGTTGAGATATAGATATATACACAGATACGGATATATACACATATATACATACACATATATTCAACTATACATATACATGTATATATACATATTTGCATACACATATTTCCAATTTATCCTGTACATAGCATGCTTGTGAATAGTTCTTTACATGTTGTCCCCATCATTAGATTATGAGCTTCTTGAGAGCAGGGACTGTATCTCTAGGGTTTAGCACAATACGTGGCATATATAGTTGAGTGTTTAATGCATGTGTATTGACTGACTTTAGGTCCAATGCTCTATCCGCTATACCACACCCCTGATTTTCTATAGTTGGGTTTGCATGCTCTTCTGTCTTCATGATATCTCATAACTTTACAACTAGGAAAACTGGGGCACAGAAGGATTGGTCCAAGGACAGTCAAGCTGGCACTATTGACTTCTATCCTCTGGCGCTCAGGTCACTTTCCTTAATTCACTTTCTACAAAACCTCTTGGATATGCTTATATTTAACAAGTATAAGAAAAACACATCTACCAGATAATGAAAAGAAACCTGCAACCTTCTTGCCAGGTGCTACAGATGCTCTGATTATACATCACCTCACGATCTCGCCTTTAATTCTTTGCTTTTTGAAGGCATGATATATAGAGGTGTTAGGGCAGGATTGTGTTACTGCCATGCATCTAGGGAATGAAGTGAGGAAATTGACTAAGGAAACTCCTCTCTGGACAAATGGTTTCTACTATTTATTATACTTAATTATATCGTATATGCTATCTTGTGATAGGCATGTTTTTTTTTTCATTCTCAGAGTTAGTGACTAGAGCCATTGCTATATAAGCTGGCATAGAAGGAATGCAAAGGTTCACTTTCTTAGGATTCTCCTCACCTTTCACTTGAGCAGCCTGCTCTAATGCCCGTGTTTAAGATACCTACCCAGAATGTGCAGTATTCAGAGGAAGGCTTCTCTGAGGTCAGTCAAGTCCATGCTTTGGGGGCAGTTAAATATCACTCTCATAAAGCTCCTTTTACTTACTGTGTGCATGTGATATCGTCCTCGGGGGCAAGCCTGAAAACACACATCGCCAGGTCAGAGAAGGCCCTTAACCTTCTCTGATGAACAGGGCAGAAAGAGAATAGGAGGAAAAAAAATCAAGCAAACACCTACTGCATCTCCATTCTTCAGAAAGAAAGAGAAGGTAGTATTTTGAAGTCGGAACCAGTATTGCACCCACAAAAATTTCTAAAAGAGAAAAAGTTTTAAAAAACCATTATAGGTCAACAGGTATTCAATTCTATATTTTTATTATTTAGCAACTTATCAACATACCACATTTTAATAGAGAAGGCAGCACTGGGATTTGTCCAGCAATAATAATAAAGTCCACCTGCAAACACATGTGCAAGGATTTTTATCCAAGATGGTTTTTTTCCTTTAAGATGTGGTTTTTCAAGGGAACAAGTATAAACAGAGAAACATTGCATTGATATAGCAAAGGATCTGTGATTTGAGATGGGTGTTTCTTCCAATTACAGACTTTCAGGAAATGGTACATTTAGGAGATGGGAAGTAGGGTTCTTCAACTTCACTGGCAATATGATGTAGATAGAGCAAGGGTTCCTTCTTCATTTTTTTGTGTGTGTCTTGGACCTCTTGTGCAGCCTGGTGAAGCCCATGGACCTCTCCTCAGAAGCATGTTTTTCAATGTATAACATAAAAGGGATTATAAAGGAAACCAATCCTACTGAAACACATTTATCACAATATTAAAAGTTCACGGACCTCAGGTTAAGAACCCCTGGTAGAGTGAAAAGAGCATTGATTGGGGTTACAGTAAAAGAGGTCTGGGTAGTAATACTTATCAGTTATATGACTATGGGCAAATAGCATTTTCTCTAGACTTCAGGTTTCTCATTCATAAGGTGGGGGCGGATAATAGTTGCAATTTTCTACTCCACAGCAGGACTAGAAGGGAAGCATGCTGTAAACCTTAAAGCACTCTTAATTTTATTATAATTATTTGGGTGTATGGGTGTAAAGTGTGGGGCACTGTTGGTGTGAATCAGGGAAGGAAGTCATCTTTGTTGTTGATGTTTGATGTTGAACCTCAAGCACTGTTCCACTTGCATGGGCTATTTGTTGGCTCCTATTTCACTACCTTCAGATGGGATCTCCATCAACTATATGATGCTACAAATCACCGAGCCAAGCACCATATCTGAAAAAGACAGTCAGTAGCCAAAGTAGCTTGGAAAGCTTCAGAAGTCTTTTCAGATACTGTCAATATTCTCCTGCCTGTCAGAGATACCCGTGAAAACAAGGGCCAATTAATGTTCAGAAAGAAACCTATATTTCTTTTTACTTTTTTTTACTAAAATAAATATCTTCATTTAACTTTAATTTGCATGTTAATGTCACATTTACTCCATGCCAAGTTGTTGCTTCTATTTCTTTGGGAGACTTTTCTCTTTAAAGTTTAGGAAAGATTTGTGCCTTTCAGTAAGTATACTCAGTATGTCACAGGGAACTTATTTATGGGATGATTCAGTCATGAGCTCTCTAAATATGTCTTCATTATTTTTTTAACCTGGATAAGCTCAAAGAACAGAAGATCCACATTCAAACCCTTCAGTTATGCAGTTCTCTCTATTTTTCAAGCATGGAAAGCAAGCCTCTCAACGTTTTGGAGGCCAAGGACCCCACCTACCAACTCTACCATCATACTGATGGAAAGGAGGCACGTTGTATGGGCTCTTGATGGTCTGGATAGTTTCATTCTTGAAGTGGACTCAGAGATCTGAATACCTTAACTTGCATAATTTTGTGGGATTCTCTGGAGCAAGAGATTGCCTCATGATTTTAAATGATTACCGAGGGCAGCTCAAAGGAAGAGTTTTTATTTAAATTTTTTTTCTTTGCTTCCTCCTATTTATTTAAAATATTAAAACATTAATCTTTTTATATTGCCATCATTTTCAAATATATCCCTCCTCCTCCAAGAGGTTCATCCCTTGTAACAAAGAAAAAGGAAAGATGGAAAGAAGGAAGGAAGAATAGTTCTGCCAAACTAACCAGACATCCAAAGGGTCTGATGGTTATAATCAATATTCCACACTCAAAGTCTCCCATCTCTACAAAGAAGAGGGAGGGAGATGGATTTTCCTTTCTCTTTCCTTACTGTTCTTTTTTTCTTTTTTGAATGTCTGTAGAGATCTTTCATTTGGAAATCACTTATATTTCCCAATATGACTCTCTCTCTTCCCCTCCCCAGAAAACCATCCCATGGGATAGAATATTTAAAGAGGAGGAAAAATAGTTCAGCAAAGCTAACCAACATGATAAAAAAACCTTGACATTACAAAAAGTGTATTCCATACCCAAGATCCCACATCTCTACAAAGGAGCAGGGCAAGTGTCTTCTCATACCTCTTCTTTAGGGGCAAGGTTGGTTATTAGAATGGCATAACATTCTATTTCAATTTTTTGTGGTTCTCTCCATTTAGTTTGTTGTTGCTTTTAGACAACAGGGTTAATAAAGAACTTTGGGAAAAGAAGCTGACTCTTAGAGCCGTGGAAATGCTGGGAAACTGAAACTGTATGATATTTCAGCAACCATCGGCTAAATTGCCCTAAGAAGTAACAAGGTAGAGTTGACAGAGAGCCAGACTCAGCATCTTGAATTCTTGGGCTCAGGTGCCCACTGACATATGCTGGCTGTGTGATCCTGGGCATGTTAAGTGACTTATCCCCTCACTGCTCTAGGCAACTCTCTAAGATGGCATGATGCAATGGAAAGCTCATTGGCTCTGGAGTGGAAGGAAATCTAACTTCAGCCCCCTTACTATTTGTGAGATCTTGAAGTTAACTTTTTTGGACTTCAGTTTCTGAGGAGGTGGGTCAGAGGCTTCACCTTACATTCAGCACACTGGCAATGACAGAGATGTGAATACTCAGTCCATGTTGGAAATGCAGGAATACTAAGGCATTGTTGGTGGAGCTGTAAATTGGTACAACCATTCTGGAAAGCTATTTGGAATTATGCAAACAAAGTTGCTAAAATGTCCATTCTCTTGGACCCTAAATGGTATGAGATTATAAAGAACAAGATTGGTCACAAAGAAGAGATATGAGAAAATACTCCCCTCTGTTTCTTTGCAGGAGACAGAGTCCTTAGGGAGGGAACACCACATATGACATTAGAATTTTCAATGCATTGATTGGTTTTAATGATTTTTGTTTTCTTCCTCTATTCCCTATTTCAGAAAAATATTATAAAGGATAGCTCTCTGGGAAGGAGAAGGGAAGGGGAAAAGGGAAGGAATCTAGATGATGTAAACAAAAACATTTTAATAAAAATCTATTTGACAAAAAGAAATGAGGTGATTAGACTAGAAGACAGCTGAGGTTCCTTCTAGTCCTAGATTTATCATCTAATGACTAAATGTTTAAGAACAGTTTCTGATATGCTTTGGTAGGGGGAATTTCTTCACCAAGAATTGTTAATATAGCATTAAATGTTCTCTCAAAACATATGGAGTAAAAAAAAAAGTACTGATAACAAAAGGACAGATACCATGGTGAACTAGAAACGGCTCTGGCTCTAAAATCTAGAACCTGGATTCATATCCTGCCTCTGATGCTTGCTACTTTCATGGGCCAAGGTCTTCTCCTCAATGGCATTAGAAGTTCCTTCTCACTAAAATTTTGATCCTATGGCACTTTTCAAATCCTTAAATCCCCTTAACAAAGTCAATTTGTTAAAAAAAATTGTTTTCAAACCCCATTTTTCAAAAACATTTCAAAAACCCCAAGTATCAGTGAATTAATATTAAAAACAACATAAAAAAGCTATACTGAAATATATAGATGCTTATCCCCTATGTGGAGGGGAAATGATCAAAGCAATTCAAGAAATTAGTGGGGCATTTAATGAAGCCTATACTTTTGTTTTCAAAATCGGTTTCACAAAAAGCAATAGAAATACAAGGAAAGCTATAGAATGTCTGAATGAAGATGAATGTCTGATAAAAACTTGATACAGAGAACATACAGGGAATTCTTTAGTAACACATAAAGATCAGCCTATAAAGTTGGACATGATTCAAAGAATAAAAGAGCAAATAAAAGCAAAAACAAAAACACTTAAAATAACTTTCGGTTGTACTAAAAAGAAATATTGAAGAAATAAACTAGAATAATAAAAAGCACCACCTCATTCTCACATATTTTGAGAAAATGGATAGGGTAAGACCAAATATTGGCAGACAAAAAGATGCCCTCTAATGTTGCTGTAGACATTATAGTAACCTGGTGATCTTTATGGAATAGTAACCTATGAATACTCAAACAGAAGCACAAAACTACCTAGGATCATAGATTTAAAGCTGGAGTCACATAGCTACTAAGTATCTAAGATCTGATCTGGAGGTTGGTCTTCCTGACCCAGTATTCAGCACTTTATCCACGATTCTTTCTTTGACTGTAATCCTCCTATGGGGAATTTGTTCCAACAACTTTGGATAAGATATGATTTCATCTGGGTGAAGAACTCCCTGGTGTAGAAACTCCCATACACAGATCAGCAACTGTATGTAAATTAGGGTTGGTTTTTCCCCCCCAGTTGTTTGGAGACATCAGAAGGATTAGTGACTTTCCCAGTGACATCTTCCTCACTCCAAGTTCAGGCATTTCTGTGCCACACTACCTTGTTATGTGGGAATATGTGCAAGGAAATAGTCAAAAAAAGAAAAAAACTACTCAACTGTTTATATACCAAATGCTAAACAGTACACCATGGCAAAAGAGACTAAATTAGTATAAAAAATAAACTGCAAATATTGTATAGAGAAATAACTATCTATATGAAATATATAAAATGAAAAAGCAAAACTAAGTTTGTACTATGTACAAAGTAATAATTATGTAAAAACAGATATATATGTAAACATTTGTATAAATAGATTAATTTCTGATAACTTGCCATGGTGCTTAAAAGTGCTCTGATTTTCTAGAGGTGGAAAGATGGGTCTGGGCTTGTGATTTTATTAGCATATTGAATCCCAAGGTGAAGAAATTCTCTCTACAAAAGCACATCAGCACATTTCTCTGCAATTTGTAGTCTAAAGACAGAGGTGTCATGGAGGGAAAATATGAAACTCAAAATCTTGTGGAAGTGAATGTTGAAAACTAAAAATAAATTTTTTTTTTTTAAAAAAAGGCAGGTGCCAAACACAGGACTGGTCACAAAGCTCCTGAGTGTGGCCAGGATCAGATTAAAATGTAATTGGGAAATATTTAACAAAATAAGTAAAAATACAGTAGAATATGGATTCTAATATGTGGTTTTCTAAGTCAATTAGTGGCCTGCAAGGATCTCTGCATATGGTGCAGTGTCTCTATTTGAGTTTGACAGACTGCCTCCAGCGCCAAGAGCTGAAATGACATGTCCAGAGTCCCAGGACATTATGTATCAGAGACAGAACTTGAACTCAGGTTTTACTGACTTCCAAGCTGGTTCTCCCTCTATTGTACCACACTGCCTCACCATGTTCCATTTTTTTAAAAAAACTGTAAAATCTGACTGAATTCAAAGTAACTTTAAAAAAGCTACACTATTGACAACAAATTAAATTATATGTAACTGAAGGTTGTAACATCTTTTGAATATGAGCTACATACACACATTTTAAAGCAAACTTTCACATTTCATCTTGCTAGGAAGCTACCTTTGGTGTACGGTGCTGATGAGAGAAATTACAACTTCTCGTTAAGAGACTGTTCTTCAGTTTTCCAACATCTGTACCGACTTTGAGCTAACAAATGAGAAGCCCTGACAGCATATGGACTTTATTCAACCATCAGGTCATGTATTTTGTGTTCCTTTATATTTTAATACTGTATTGGATGAAATGTTTGCAAGTTTTTTTTCCTTTTGAATTGGTCAAAGCTAAGACACATTCTATTCCTACATTCTGAATGTCTCATTTAGTAAAGTTTTATACCCTTTTAAAGAGCCAGAACATATTAGAGCTACATACAATTAAAGAACTTGTCCTTCCTTTCTATCAATTATTCAGTAAGCAAAGTCAAGAAGATTTGAGCTCCACTACAACCTCCAATGTCTCTTAGCTGTGGGACCCTAGGTAAATCACTTAACCTCTCAGTCTCGGTTTCCTCATTTGTAAAATTGGGTTAATAATAACATCTACCTCCCAGGATTGCTCTGAGGATAAAAAATAGGTAGCACACTTTTCAAATGCTAGTTATTATTATATCATTAAATTGCTTTGGAGGGAAAACATATCAAGGTTGTTTGGCTAGATGTGCTGAAGGCATCAAATTAAAAAAAAAACAGAATTAAGGTCCTCTATCTCCTATCAATACTGAAATGTTTGTTGAGGATGGCTAAGTTAACAATAAAAAAGAAAAAAAATTAAAAATAAATTAAAGAGTTGGCTAGACTACTTACAATTTTATCTTTTCTTTTCTTCAGGAAACTTTCAAAAACTAAATCCTCTCCATTTGCCATTACTTCCACTTTCTTTCCCCTGTGTTTTCACCTTGACATTCACTCCTGTTACCTCTTTTCCAGCTTCCCCTGGCAGGTGATAGGAGGAGTCGGGCATAGAACATTCCAAACTCATCTCACTTCCTCTTCTGGAGAGGGGGAGGGAGGTCTCAAAACAGAACCCAGTCTGCCCCACCCACCAACCTCTTCTAACTTTAAGGAGCACTTCTACTGCAACATTTTAAAGCATTTACAAATAAATTAGGACACTTCGCTCGTTGCATGTTCAGCCTCATGTCCATGTTAATATTAAAAACAACATCCTTGGCTACAAAAAGCCCCTCGAGATGCTATGTAAAAATACTACTTAAGCTAAGATAGTGTATGACATTATGAAATTCCAAACAGTCAACATGATAGATAGAAGTATCTGTTCCTATGATTGCTTTCCAATATACTAATGGCTGTTTGTAATAAAAGTAGTCTAAGAAGAGCATATAGAAAGTATAACCATTTGCTCCCCAACAATTGGGGACTCTTTTTAAGTCTAGTTTTATTTTCTAGTTAGTACTATTAGTTTTTAATTCAACTGAAGACTTGTCAGTTACAACTTTTTATTTCCCAGGGGGTTTTTTTCTTGCTTTGATACTTTCTACTTTTCTCCTGAGCAAATTACAAAACTCAGAATAATTTTGTTTTTACTACATTTAACCTATACTTTTCTTTCTCTTATATTTCTTGTCGCTTAAAAAATATTTGGTGGGGGGCTGGGAGAGGGCGGAGAGAAATCAATACAAATGTTGACCACTTTTCAGCTTTGTAGAAGGGGCATATTTAGAAATAGAGGTGGAATTTATTCTAACCCTTGCCCAGCTGCCTCTTAAGACTCATTCCCTTCTTGCCCCATTTCTACAAACCTCCTAAGCCTCCTCAATGTACTTCTAACCCCATGAGGACATGCCAACAGTCTGCCAGTTAACCAGTCCTTTCTTCTCAAGTTAAAAGTGCTTAAGTCCCAAATCAGAAACTTCAAAGGAGATTCTAAATATAAAATACTTCTCAACCAGTCACCAATTATCTCTGAATCTCTCACAAAAACACTCAGGAAAGCAGCTTTGTTTAAATCAGTCTTTCACTCTCAGCACGGAGGAATTTTGATGAGGGGTTAGGGCTTAACGCAGTAACTGGCACACAGTACACACTTGATAAATGATTTGAGTTCTAAATTAGCTGTCAGGGACTCCAGATAACCATTCTTTAGTAAATGGGAGTAAGAATTTCAAAGCTTACTGAAGACTGCCATGGGGAGAGGCTAAACAGGGCCTAGATGCTTATATAGTACTTCCTCTATTCCATTTTAGAGTAGAATAAGCAAACCACTTAGCCTCTCCCAGAGTCTTTATCATTTGGCCACAGGGATACTTGAACTACTACTAAATAGGCCAGCTCTGAGGTTCTGTTTTGGGTGGAGTTTTTTGTGTGTGCCAGCTGTAAAGTACTACCTAGGTATGGTTTTTAATCCATCAGGGGAAAAATGAGGAAATGAATAAGTAAATACAATACACATATAAAACTGTTAACTAGTAATTGTGTGTGACTATTGTGCCATCCAAGGAACGAGTCAGAAGGGTCAGTTTTCTGAACTGTTCCTTGAAAGAGGAAGAAAAATCTCTGAGAGGGACAAAGTCCCTTGTGGGAAAATAGCAATTCATAAATGACTTTTGAAAACCAACTGTGAATCACTGTTCTTCCATAGGCTGCCAAATGCAACAACTTTGTCCTTGTTTTTAAAATAAATGCAACCTTTTGTTTCAATGACAGACTTAAAAGATTTGGAAAGGTCTATATGAGGGTGCATTCAAGTCTATGGACAAAAACTATTTGTCCCCTGGCTCCTTCATTTTCTCTTCCCAATCTTGAGCGCTTTGTAAACCATCTCTTACTCTTGTCTTCCTGAATCCAGGCCCTGGATGAATTAATGCCATCATCCCACCCCCTCCACTCTAACTCATGTTCTGATGGACTGAGATGGAAGAAATCACTTCACAGGGCTGACTCATTAGTCAGTCTCATGGGATCCTCACTTCAACAGGGCAATCTATTTATGCTTTTTGTAATTGATTCCCTATCCCACCTCCCACAGTGTCTGTTCCAGATCTTTCCTTTTCACTTCAAATATATCACAGCACCCCATGCCACTAACCTCTCAGTGGAGGTCCCCTCCAAAGTTACTTATATAGATATAGCTGGAGTTCTTATGTAGATCTATGTATGTGCATGTAGTCTCTTCTATTAGAATGTTAAATTCCTTGAGGATGGGCTATTTTGTCTCAATCTCCAGTGCTTAGCACAATGTATGGCACACAATAAGCACTTAATTGGGGCAGTTGGTGGATAGAGACCTACAGCTATATATTATAACTTGCCCAGGGTCACACAGCTATTTGGGACCTGAATTCATATCTGGCCTCAGCCCAAATAGCTGTGTGACCCTGGGCAAGTCACTTAATCCTGTTTGTCTCAGTGTCCCCATCTATCAAAGAAGCTGGAGAAGGAAAGGCAAACCGCTCCAGTATCTTTGCCAAGAAAACTCCAAATAGGGCCATGAAGAGTCTGACATGAGTGAAATGACTAAACAACAAAGCACTTAATAAACGTTGGTTAATTGCTTGATTTCTAGGAGAGATGACCCAACACGAATGAACCACAGTACACATTAGTTATTTATTGAAATACTTTAAAAGGTTGATGATGGAAAAAATAAGTTTATCGTGAGGGTTTAGATTCATTAGATTTATTCTTTCATTTAAAAAAGTTGCTGTCTACAGGGAGTTCTAACCAGGTATAGAACATATCAGGAAGCATGCGGCTACTGTGATATTCTACAACATAGCAAGAACTGTGCACTCCCTTGGCACCACAGGTACAGCCAAGACATGATGATTTACAAATTGAAGGAAATTAAACAGTAATGGTCTTTTGAACTAGAAACATTCATAATGTATAAATTGGCTCCTCCCCTATGTGATCTGAAAGGGTTTAAAAAATACAACATACTCAAAAATTAAAGAATACACAACAATTACACTGATTCTTTTGCTATGTGACTTTTTGAAAGTTCTGCTCTACCCTTAAAGGGGAGCCTCACGTCCAGCTGTACATGTCACAAATTGTACCAAGCCTCAGTGATCGGTGTGCCAGAGTGAAGTTGTCCTCGAAATGAAACAAAATTCTACTGGAAAACTGACACTCACCCTCCATGGAGAGACAGTTGTGAAGTATGCCTCATGTAGCTTAGAGTTCCTTCCCACCCCACCCCCAAAACATCAATTCAAATGAAAGTGAAATAAATAAGTAATCCATGAGCAAGTACAATTGAGTTGAACTAAAATCTATGATAGTGAGTTCCAATTAAACACTAACTAAAACGATGCTGTGTGGAAACATCTGTGGACAGCATTTCCATCACTCCATTTCTTCGGGAAGCCACATATCTTGCTGCCTGAATATGTACATTATTTACAGAACATTCCCTTTTGGCCTCTGTAGCATGGCCACCTTTCTGTGGCCAGTAGGGAGAGCTCTCCTTTGCATACACTAGCCAATACTGCAGTCATTACTATCTTTTAAAATACTCTTATGCAGGAATTACAAATATTAATAAAGTAACTCTGCATATATAAATATCTCAACATTTCTAGCAGAATTTAAAGCATTCAGAATGTACATAAAAGTATTGGTTTTTGGTAGGGTCAGTATTGTACTTGTTTAAATCATCGCTGTTTCAACAATGCTTTGTACATAGCAAACCCCAGAACTGCAAATACTGTAGCACCAAAACTTGCTCGAAGCCAAAATGTGGAGCTCTTGAGGTCAGCTTGCGTCACGTGCCTGCAGTCAGAAAACAGAAGCAATTTCAAAAACAGGACTTATTTGAGAACATAGTGTTATATCAATCAAGAACTTTTAGGGAAGTATTAGGACACTTGTCAGGCTAATTCAAAACTGCTATATTTACTGAAAGCTTTCATCAAAACAGCTGATAGCATAGTTTAGCCATTATTGTCTATGGGGAAAAGAGGCAGTAGCTTTGCAATTAGCTAACATTTTAGAATAGATGAAGTTTAGGATTTTTCATTACCGCATTTTTCTCATGAAGAAAGACCAATAAATAGGTTAGAAAACAACCCACTCTTTTAAATTATCTGCTGGTCATTAAAAATGAGAAATATGATCAAGTTTTCACATCTTTGAAGGTGATTTTGCTGAATTCAAACAATGAGCAAAATCACCCCAGTCCAGGAACCTCAGGATACACTAGGTAGCTTAGTGACAAGTGGCAATACTTTTCTAAGAGCAGTGATTAATCAAACATTAGAATTCCTAGTCCCCTTTTAAAAATTTGGAGAAAGCCTCCCCCACCAAAGAAAAAAAAACTACTAGTTTCATTTTCAAAACTTGTTAATAGGAAACCAGGGGTTAGTGAAACAGGCAGTGACAACAGTACAAACCAAAAGACGCAATGTAACATGGTAGAATGAAAGTGGTTGGATGACATAAAAGAAGCCATGTTATGCATGACAAGAGGTGGACAGCCAATGAACCCAATCTCCCCCATTACCACAAACTAAGTTTGTGAGCATGCTCAGTTAAAAACACTGCTGGCCACCCTCAAGTCTCAAGTATGACAGCTTACCACAAGGAAGATAAAGCTTTTAAAGCCAAAGTGGGTCCAAGGAATTTATTCACGTGTCACCAAAGTTTTAGTTAAGCAAATGCAACTGAGGTGATGTGGGAAGCCTATAGATTAAAGGGTTTATGGGTATGGTCTAAGCTAAGTAATTTTTAGACCTACCTACATTGGAGAAACAGATTTTAGTTGAAAGTTAAATGTCTACAAGAAAGGAGATACCGAGTGTATAAACACATGCAAAAGAGAGTTAATAGCCAAAACATATATTATACCAAATTATTTTGCCCCTTGACTAGTCACAGAATGCAGAATTACCTTAGTTCCTAACCATTTCACTGCCCATTGTAGCCAGGGTGATTCTGCATTCTATGAGCCCCAGGAACTGGGAGCCAGCAACTCAAGCCTCAGTATTTCATGCTTATCAGTACTGCCCAGCAGCACAGCACTCCAATGCTCTCCCTCACACATCAAAAGAAAAGTCAATCTCTCTTTTAAAATCATTCTTTATGTGTGTTTTTAAGAGTAAAATGATAACATAGGTGCATTCCATCTTGCAAGTTAGTTCTTTTAACACAGTATCTTTTTTTTTTTTTAATCACTTAAGGAACTAGATATCTGGGTTTCAGTTTTTCCAACTGGAAAACACCCAGCAGGGTCAAACCAACGAGCGTGGGAAATGTTACCTGGCTTCAAGAAAAAGTGGACCTTGAGATGACTCCATGAAGATGGAATCTTCTACGGAACTGACAGCGTGCACCTGGTGAACAATACTGCCTTCGTCGTCTGCTAACAGCATGGCACCCCACTCAGCTACCTGGGCTCTTAACCTTTTGCACACATGCACAGTTGTGGTTCATGGCACAGCTCAACATAGCAAGGGTCTTAAAATATACCTCTTCATTACACATCCCATAATATAAATTTGGTGGCTAGTCTTCAATGCTTTGTCTCATTCTTTCTACCTTTTTCAGACTTTAAACAAACTTATTTTATAATGGGGTTATCACATTCAATAAACATTTTGTTAAAAATAACCTTGAACACCTGAACAAGCAACTCTAGGGCTCTTGAACACATTTCCCTATACATTCTTACTGCTGCTGTTTCTAATGCTAAATCTGAGACACTTGAATTAGCTCCTTGAAAGCACTACCATCTGGCACTTTGGGGAAAATATGGGCACACCAAGTATCCATTTATGATGAGGCTAACAACCAGGTCCTAATATATCTGAGTCACTCAAACATCAAAGGGGTAAATCACCCGGAGTCTAACTCTTACCGTTTTACCTGAAGACTAATTAACCACTACAGAAATGCTGTATATGAAAGCTAACACACATACCCAACTAACATCTTAGAAGCTACAAAAAACACACAAGTTTACATTGACTGATGCTTTTATGTCTAGTGAGAGTTTCTAAACTACTCCAATTCAACAATTACATAATATTAAAAATAGGAACACAGGTTACAGGTACATGACAAAGCTTATCTTGTAGTGGGTTCTAATAGCAGCCAAAGCAATGCAATAAAATTTCTCCATTCAATATTGAGGGTGAATTTCTTATCTTCTCGGCTTCAGAAACCATTCTCCTTGTTGGGATTAATCTCACATTTTTACCAACATGGAGGAGAAAGGTGCTTTTTGTTTGTTTTTATTTTTTTAACCTTGAGAAAGGGCAGGAAGGACTGGCTTGCTATAATCATATGAAAAATACAATCAAAAGGATTTCCCAACACAGAATCTCTAATTCTATAAAGATGTTTAATGCAGGCTCCTCTTTGTTGGAGTTAGAACAGGGGACTGCCACTGAAGAAAATATCCATCTTGACTTGACAGCTCAGTTTTCATTAGCTTTGAAAAACAGTATTTACATATTCCCCATAGCGCTCTATGTAATACAGATGCACATATTTACACGTGAGAAACATCAAATGCACACACTGTTGAGGCTTAGCTCAGACAAATACATCCCCTAAACGCCACTGGCTTTACTGTAATACTTAAGGCAAGCAACCACTTACTCATAAAATACTTCAACATCTTCATCAATGTTACAGATATTCTGAGATACAGAAGCATACATAGTTGGGAAAATAAATTATTCTTTCACTAAATGTACTTGAAACCTATACTAAGTAGACAGTATTTATAACAGAAAAGGCATTTTTAAATCTGACAGCATATTTGTCATTACTCAGCTCAGTTATATCACGTAAACAGAGACTAGAGGGATCTAACAGGTATTAGTCAAGGAAGTAGTAAGGTCTGATTTAAGTTTCTTTTTTCAGATCTCCAGCCTAAGCATAAGCAGTGGTTTCATGAAGCTAACCAAAGGTAGGCCAAAACCACACCTCAGTGATCCCAAAGTGCAAATCTTTCAGAGAGTTCACACCAACGACCATTTTAAAAGACATGGCGGTATCTTATAACATATCTTTTCTACCTCAACTACCATTCCAGAATCTCTTAATGTTGCTTCCCAGCATAAGATCATACAGTTCGGCAATTCTCAGTGGCAATATCTGATTAGAACATAAATTATGAATTAAGTATGATTAAATGCTTGAAACTGCCTTTACTTAAGTGAATAGTGTTTATATAGGCACCTAAAATACAGAGTTGTAAATGTAATTATATATGTACAGGGTGAGCTCTAAGTCTTTGCAATATGACAAAAAATTAGTAACACTAAGTATACATTTGTACTTCCCTTGTTTTTTACTTTATAAAATAAATGTAAAGTTTGTTTTAAAATTTGAAAAACATGTTGAAATTTTATACTGGGCAAACATCAATACATTTTAAATAATCCCAAAGGGACTCAATCAGAATTAAATCTCCCCTAGAATGTACAAATTAGGAGGAGAAGGGGAGAGTAACTGACCAGTGAAATAAAGCACTTTATTGTATAGAAGGCACTTTCCTCATTTCAACCCTGTGGAAGGGGTGCTTCAAGCATCACTACTTTCATTTTATAGAGGAGAAAACTGAAGTTAACCAAGATGTTTCCAGGTGACTTGGAAAAGCCTAGGCCTTTAAGTCAAGCACCTTTTTTCAGTACATCACAATAACTCTCATGCCAAATTGGGGGTAAGGGGAGGCTTAAATGGGATAAAAAATAATTTACTTTTCTTTAGCATCAAATGCAGGCCATTTTGCAACAGGAAGAATTCCCTAATATTAAGTTTTCTGAGGCTTGTTTAACAAAATGATCTGAAAATTCGGTCTTCGGGGTTCTGAAAGTGCTCCTACTGAAACCAATCAGATTATTGAGAAGAGGGGCATGGTAGTAAGAAAGTCACTAATCCTGGAGTTGGGGGCTTGGGTTCCAGTTCCACCTCTGACCCTTACAACCTATGGGGCTGTGGGCAAGTCACTGAACCACCCTAGTTCTCATTTCTGCCACTGCAGATTCCACGGTTTAGACTAACCAGCGTCTGAAGGCCATCCATTCCAGATCTAGGATCTGAGGATGGGAAAAAGGCAGGAGATCAGGACCAGGGGAAGGCCCACTGGAACTGCTGCTGGGTTTCCTCCACTTATCTCTGACCTAAATGTATTCTTTCCCTTTCTTTTTCTCCTCTGTAATCTTATCCTTTCCAACCACAACATTGACAAACACACCCCAAGAACACAATCTCTTGACACTCCATGCACACATGCACACATACACTCTAGGTATGAAGTTGACTTCAAAGAACAAAATAAATTGCCAGTGTTTCTAGAAAGTCCAAGCTAACATGCACCTGCAACCACAGCTAATATCATATTCTAATTATCATAACACCAGAGCTACTAAATGAAGAACCAAGCCAGGTCTCCCCAACCTAAAGCTCAGGTGACTCTAGCCCCTTCCTTCTTGGGCTGGGGAGGAGAGGGGCAGGGGTTGTCAGGGCCTAGGACTTCCTCCAGCAATAAAGACTGTTAGTACCTGAGATCCTCAGGGACCAAGATCCTTGAACTTAAGTGACCCGCCCACAGTAACACGGCTCACTTCGGGTCAGAGGAAGGATGTCAATCCGGTCCTTCCTGGCTCCAAGGCCAGCCAGTCACTCCCTCTGCTGCTCTAGTTTGCATAATCAAGTCTTCTGATCCAAAGAAAGTTTGTCTCTCAGACGTCTGGAAGGTCTGGCAAAGACGTGCTTTTCTGAAATTACATAGCTGTCAGTTTTGACCTCATTTTCCTTTCTCTATTCCTTCTTTGGCAAAGAGTATTCTGAATATTCATTTCTAATATAAAAGTTGATTCTATTCATTCAAACTGTAGGCCCCAGAGCTACAACAAAATGCAACACTTTGGTGACAAGAAATGTTTCGATCTATTTTTTTCTCAAAATATTTTTAGAATTTACAACATAAGTGCCCAATGTGGGTTACTAGCACCACATTCTGTAAGCAAGCTGTTAACTGAGCATGCCTTAATACTAACACACTTTGGAAAAGGACAGAACTGTGGCCCCATTTCCAGGAACACTTCTCTGGTCATCGGCAGAATCCAGATTTGCAGAAGATGGGAGTTACAGAAAAATGCTCTAATATCATCTAAGTACACCTAAACAGACAAACTAAAAAGAGTATCAGTGAAGGCAAATCACAGATTGCCAGATACTTTAACATACTAACAAAATCTAAAAGATGCAAGCAGCAGCAATTTACCTGAGGAGACTTTAACAAGTTCTTGTGTACAGTAGGTGAATACAGTATCAATAAGCAAACTTTTTGCAGGGAACTAGTTGTTTTCACAAGGAAAACCTAACTTAATGTCACATGTACAGTGAGCATCTTGAGTTGCAGTCAGGTACCATTATTTTGCTTTCAAACTAGGAAGAAAAAGATAAAATCCTTTTACACAATCAACCTAATATACATAATATTTGAGGTTCCTTATTATAGCCATCTGTGTTTGTATCTTATCTTATAATCCAATAAACATTTATTAGGTACCTCAGAAATTCCATGAGATGCTTATGGTACAACATTAAAAAAAAAAAAGACTCTGCCTTGGGCTTACAGTATACTGAAGGCAAGGAAAATGGCTATATTTTAAGTGCATTTATTAGTGTTTAATCTAATAAGCATAACATAAGATAGGAAGTGATGGCACCAAAAGAGATCTGTGAAAGAACTTTGCATCTCCCCCAGTGCTTCGTTAAGACAGTGGGTATTCAGTAACAAACATATGAGTGAAGGAATGTAACTCATAAGTTTATAGGTGAGACAGCTTCCTTGAAAAATCATCTTTTTATTAGTATGCTGCCCAAGGCAGGGACTAAAGGTTTGAAAATGGGAAGATCTTTTCTTCTAAAAATGATTGTGGATTGAAATGACAGAATCTGAAGAAAGAACTGATTACCATTAAAGCTATGACATTTGTAGTGCTAACCAATTCTGTAAACTCCTATAATGTAGTAAGTTTCTGATTTTAAAAAATTTTGGAAGTCCTAACAGGTACAAGAACCACAACTCATGGATAGAAAGGCCTAATCACCTCCTATTTAAAAATTCAATAGAAGGTAAATTAAGAACTTTGTTACCAGAGTAAAATGCTGCTCTCATGATGCATAAACAATTAGCCAATGATTTGACTAAACTAATGCAAATAATTAAAATGGAATGGAAGAATTGTAATTCTAAAACAAAAGTGGGAAACAAGCAACAAAACAAAGTCCCCAAACAGAAGATTCTTTGATAAAAATGTGGCTAAAATAAACAGGAGGATTCGATACAGCAACATATGTGGGACATGTCCTACATAGCAGAAAAGAAAAAGCTGTAAAGAAAAGCCGCAAAAAGTGACCAAGCAGTGGACGAGTGCTAACGAATGCCTACAAGAAAGAAAACATTCAAACTGTTCGTATGTAAAGTCCTACATTAGACTAACAACCCTCAGGCACAGCATGAGAGTGTGTGAGTCTGGAAGGAGGACCGCCAAAAGGGCCCTGGGTAGTTCAAACAAATGATATCATTGGCACCTTCACAATAATTTTGTGTCCACATTAAAAAAAATCAAGACATTTGCAAGAAGGATTAGATATAATACATAAGTATAAAATGTACACAGAAGGTATTTTTCATTTTTCTAACGAATACAGCTTTCATTATGGAACAGTTCAGGAAGAAGCAGGGAGAGAACAAGCATTTATTAAGCACCTACTATATGCCAGGCACTGTGCAGGCACTTCACAATAACCTTATGAGGCAGGTGCTGTTATCACCCTCCTTTTACGGCTGAGGAACTGAGGCAGTCATTAATTGAAGGGGGGTGGGGCGGGGAGCCTTGGGGACAGATTAACAATGTAATTTATCATCATGTAAAAAGAGTGGCAAGAGCAGAACAGGGCACGTGACTTTTGCTTTGAGAGCTCCAGAAACATGGCTACGTTTGCATTCTCAATTTTACATGACGAACACAACATATACTCAGCTAAACAGAATCAAGAGATTTTTTAAAAACCAAAATGGTTAATAGTTAGCCTCCTATCCTAGGGAATAAAATTAGAAAAACAAGCGGTACCAACACTGTTTAACAGATAAAGGGGTTAATCCTTCTGGAAGGGCTGTTAAGAAACAAGCCCTGAAAAGAACTAGCTGGTAGGAATCCATTTGGATCATTTCTCTTCCTCTTCCTCAGTTGTCAAGACTTCATTTTTCAGTTATCTATTATCATGTTAGAGATTAAAAAATTCTGCTATTATTGGCAGACATTAAGCTCCTCCTCACTGATAAATGGGTATAGTTAAGTACTTATGAGTCTTCAGGGATCGGGGATGCACAGTGGTCCGCAGAATGGCTGCAGAGTATTTCTCATATATTCTACCTCCCTCGTTTTGTAGTTTAGATGTGGCCACCAAATGAACCCAGGCAAAAAAAGAATATAAATAAAATATGCAATAAAGATTAAAATAAAAGATAATACCCACTACACACAGCACTCCAAGAAACCCTATGAAACACCAATCTGTACTAAAAAGTCACTTGAGATGTCTAGAATGGATTATCAATGGAGAACAATGATTTGTAGCAGAAAGAGTACTCAACTTGAGAGTCAGAGGATTGGATTTCTAGTCCAACTCTGACCCTATGTGTTCTTGATTAAGTCATAATAACTTCTGTTACATACAGTTTACGTAGGGCCTCCTAATGTGTAAAATGAAGGGGTTGGGTCTTTCCATTTTAAAAATTTTGTAAGTCTATGAGTTTGTGAGCAATAATTATTAGGAGTCCAGGCAGACTCACTTAAGACAATACCATGCTAAATCAACCTCATTTCCCTTTTTTGTACAGAACCACAAGACTGGGAGATCTGTGGAATACTATAAATACATCATAAATAGATTTCAGCAAACAGATAACATGCTCCCATGAAATCCTTACAGATATGATGATGAAACCTTGATAAAGGGTGATTCACAGGTGGCATTCAAAAGAGTACTGACATGGTTCTCTTTCAATCTGTAGGATGTTTCTCTCAGTGGAATCTTACTAGGGGTAAATCAGGATTTATAAATCTAACACTTTCAGCAATAGTTTGGATGAAGGCATAAAAGGAATTCTTATAAAAATTGCAAATGACAAAGCATTAGGAAAATATAGCTAATAAAATAGACAACAGATGCAAAAGAATTTCAATAAGCTAGAATGATGGGCCAAAATCAAGATGAAACTTAACAGAGGTTAATATAAACTATAATATAAATTTATGTAAAAAAGGATTCTATAAAATAGGCTAGGGACCTTTGGTTGAGGAGTAGCTCACACTAAGATGATTTGGAAATTTAACTGACCAGTCAGCATAGCCAACATAACTTTTTAAAAAGCTAACATCATTAATAGAAATACAGTAGACAGATTAGAGAAAATTAATTAAACTGTATTGTGCGGGGGTCATACTACATCTGTAGAATCGTGTTCAGTTCTAGGTGTCATATCTTACAAGGAACACTACAAAATTAGACAGTTGTCACAGGCAAGTAGGATAAGGAGAGGTGCAGGAAGGATCTCATCTGAGGAATGGAAATAGGGCTATTTAAGTCTATAGAAGGAAAGAGTAAAGGGAGACATGATAACTATCTTCAAAATCTGAAGGTTAGGCATGCCAAAAAATGAGACCATTTTTCTGCTTTTCTACAGTAAAAAGAGGACTAATGGGTGGAGTTGCTGAAATGGAATAAAGGAAAAAAATCATTCCCACAAGGAGTTACTGGGTTATTTAGTGGCATGACTATTTTAAAAGGTCCCCATCATTAGACATAGCCAGGCAGAGGCCGGATGACCTTCTCTGGAGGATGCTGCATTAGCAATTCTTGTTCTAAATGAGAGCATGATTTGTAATGAGTCTATGAATATGGAGTCACTGGGTGAGAGAATTCTTTAGTCTGAGTTACCATTCTTTTACTAAACCAAAAGAATAGTTTCTATATCGCCAATGCTTTATAAAGGTGCCACAATAAAGTAGTAAGATGGATTTTTAAACAAAACTGATTTTTTTCAGTCCTATAATATTTCACCAGTCTCCACGGTCTAAACCACTTCCGATCTTCTCTTTTGGAATTGCCTTTAAAGCCAGGGTACAAGCTATTCTAGAATTGAAGTGGTGATCATATGTCATTCTTTATTACTCAGCTTGACTGTAATTTTATTTACCAGGCTTGATTCTAAACAACATCTGAATGCTTAAAAAAAAATCAAATCTACCATCAAAAGGCAAAGATTTGCTAGCATGAAGGATATTCTTTAAAATGCCATAGGCTTGAAAAAGATTCCAAAAGAGGGTTTCCAGATACATTTCTGATTCCTGGCAATGCTGCTGAAGTAAATGTAAAAACTTTGAGAGTGACTGCACTGAAGGAGACAAGATTATTTGGAGGAATGAATTCATTTCTGTGAAACAATCCAGTGGTACTACTTTACAGTCACACCTCTCAAGTGTCAGGAGAGAATGACTTAGAAAAATATAACTCTCAAAAAGTGGCCTTGCTGGCCCTGAAATCCCTTTTCCACATTACTCAAGGTCTGTAATATGGGTGACATGAGATGCTCTGTTGCTGAGGAGTCAAAGCCAATCAGTCAGCTTCAGGAATAGAGGTTATTTAAGAAGCTACAGTTTTCCTCACAACATATTCACTCGTTTAGACAAATCTAATATGCTATGAACATTAGTAAGGTCATCTGAATAACATTTTAATTTGTCCGAATAAGCTCAATACAACAAAATACCACCTACCACTGTAATCTTTGTACTCCAGATGTCTTCACTTTCCCACATTTCTAAAATATTTCTACTCCAGCCTCTCTATTATCATTCAACATTTAAAAAATAAAAACATCAGCTTCTTTAAAGCAAAGCCCCACATCTTCCTTACTCATTCCGTCACAGCATCTCCAAATGCATCTCCTAGCTTTGAGAAATTACTAAGGATGGTCACGAATCTTAAGTACAAACCACCGTTCAGCACAATGGGAGTTTTAGTGCCAATTAGTTGCATTTTAAGACTAGTCTCCTGGCCAGTGGTGACTATGTAGTGAAAATCTGTATTAAAAAGAAAAGTATCTATTTTCTTTCTTTGGTATTTTAATAGAATGCCCGGCAGGCAGTAAAAAAGCGAGGACCTGGTAAGAACTGCCGTGAAGAGTTTGTTCTTTACAGATTGCAGCAAGTCTGAGTTGAGGAAGCTCTGACAGATGCAGAATGTGCACCTGTTGCAGGTGCACAGACAGCGTAACCGGGCATGGCTGCGAAAACACACAGAAGGACACAGTTGAGTTCTTACTCACCAATGAGGCACCGCGGGGCTGTGCCGATTGTCTGTTGTTTTAAAGAGTCTAAGGCATCAGCAACACTTACAGAGGAGAGGGGCAGCTAAGGGCGAACTAAAGCTGTGCAGAGTGTGATGCTCCCTGAGGCAACCAGATGGGCCACAACACCCGTGTATTAGACCTAAGGGCACGGGCAAACTTGTGCTTTTGAAGAGTGTGGTGGGGAAAAATTATTACTGAATGATTTTTAGTGTCTGCACAGCATTAGATGGCACCCTCATCAGAAAAAAAAACAAAAACAATCTGCCAACAGGACAAAGTTTTGTTTGCATTTAAAATAATCTCCACTCCCCCCTCCCCTAGCACACACACACATGCTTGAAAACCAGGAAGGAGTAAGTGCTGCTGGTGAATAAAAGACAACAAAACACAAATCTATCCATGTCTGGAGAGGCAAGAATCCCACCCCCACCCTCATTTGACCCAGCGCTTTAGGTCCCAAAGGAAACCAAAGTGATTCCTAAACTCCTTGGAGCCCCATGGTGGGATCACAGTGCTCTCCATTAAACTTGGGAGCTGCTGGGCCTGGCAGGCAGAACCTGGGACTCTAGCTAAGGAATGAGGGGCAACATTGAACCCAACTGGAATCAGGAAGGGAATTAATTTAGGGGCCTTTCAAGTGGAGGGGAACAATTTGGCAGAGTTGTAGGGCACAACTCAATGTACTTCAACCCATATGACCAAGGGCCAAAGTTGCTCTTTAACAACAGCCAGTTGGTCAAGCCTAGTCAACATGCGAGACTTGGGCAGGTTACCCCACATCCTCCCACAAGAGGCCCAAGGGGCAGGGCCCTCAGAAGAGGGTCTTAGGGAATCAATCAACTACCAAGTCTGGCAGCCTCTGAGCATTGCCAGAGGCTTCTCAGCAGGACAACATAGCTGCACTGGTAAGAGCTGCGGAGGGTCATGGCAGATGGTGGTGGGATGGTTAGGGAAGATTAGCAGTATCCCATGGAGAAAAAAATTTTTGTTAAGTTTCAATATGAACCAAACCATTCCTTTTAAAAACATGACTTGTGAGGATGAGAACATCCTTGATACTAAAGCCATTACCAGCTGTCATACTGGAATCCATCTGTTACTTTATAAACTGAATCTAAGTCTTTAACATACATGAAGCTTCATCCATCAAGAAAGGCAGGATGCAAAGTGTGCTTAGCAACAGCAAGAGGCTTCAGGAGAAGCAGCCTCGGATCAACCACAAAACAAGTCTCAATGTATGTACATTTTTCAAATATACGTGTGTATACATATGCATACATGTAATACTGTGAGAAGCATTGTAAAATGCAAATCTACATAAAAAGATATATTAAAATGTTAAAAACATACATATAAAAAAGACATCGTATACCAAGCAATAAGCTCTACCAAGCAGTGCGTTTCTATGTGATTATGGCATAACAGAAAGTATTATAAGAAAAGACATGTGGCAATCCTGAAAGAACACATCAACAAAATCCCTGGGAAAATACAAGGAAAAAAATAACTTACAAAGTAGTTTGTTTTTTTTTTTTTAGAAAGACCCAGAGCTTTCCTCAAATTCTCTATTCTATTCATGTTTTAGTAGGATCTGTCTTTGTAATGATCCTCTCTACATATATATGTTTTAAAGCAATAATATCATATAAATTGTACAAATACAAGGAATTATAGCACTAGGAATGACTTTTTTTCCCATCACAAAGTAATTAAAATTTAAAAGATTTTTTTTAAGGCATCACTGGAACACCAGAAAAGCCAACTATTTGACTTATAAAATCTACAGTATGCTAATGTTCTGAAATTATCCTTTTACTGAAGGGAAGACAAACCAATCCTGGCTGACAGCAATGGCTGATTATTAGTCTTTATCATTCTGCATTTTTTCATAAGGAGAAAATGTCAAGATATATATGACAAATAACATGTATATAATGGTGTAATTTTTCACTTTAAACCCCTAAGAAACGCACTGCATGAAATACGAGATTTTGTTGCAAAAAAGAATGGATCTCTCTTTCTCTGTGTCTATATAGTACCAGAAGAATACTCTTCAGTCATGCATTTTAAGACAATTAGTCAACTTAATGTGACCAGCTCTGTGTATGTGTATATATATATATACACGTATGTATTAGTATATTGTAAATGTACATGAAATTGGGGCTCACAGCCATGAACGGAGAGATTTTATCCAGCTCAAATTCCCTCTACCCTAGGCTCTGTAGCTTATAAAGTTGAACTTTCTCCTGAGTTACCCTCCCTTATCCTCAATGACAATCAACCACCACATGGAAACTGCCAATTCTCACACACTGGTTAAAAACCAAAGAAACAAATTCTTTTTCGGTTTGTGTGGTGATGTCTTGAAGGAACAATCAAAAAAACCAAATTTTACATATTGAAATAGGCTTTATTTTTAAAACAAGGGCTGCTTTTGAATGGATTATTCAATTTTTGACAAATAAAATACCTTCCAAGGAAAACCGTATTCTTTTTGATTTGTACTTTCTCGCTGAAAGGTCTCTTTCTGTTGCTAAATCACTTCGATGTGGCAGTGTTCCACCCTCATGATTGACCATGGCATGCTATGCCCCTGTGACCCATGCAGCCTGCAAGTAAGAGACAGCAAGTACTTACGGATACATGGCCATTGTTGTCAACTTAACAAAGATATCCTTACTCGGTGCATCAGCAGTATTGCAAGTGAAGGCTTGTGGTGGAGGCATTTTGTGTTTCCTGCAGAAGTCACTGGGTGAAATGCTATATTCTTGTCTAATTTCATGTAGGTCTGATTTTGCTGCTACAATTAAGCAAGGTATTCTACTGTCCATGAAGTGTTGCTATGCAAAGAATAAAAGTAAAAAACCATCAAAATCATGGTTACATGAAAACTCAAGAGCATCAGTCTATGAAGGGTAAACTGTTCCACTTCTAAATGGAGAAGGCATCATTACTTTCAAAAGGATTAAAAGAGAGAATACAATTCAAAGACTTGCGTTGTTTAGGCCACTCTCAGACAATAAACAGGATCTAAACAGTCTTTAATCTAGGAAACAAAACTAATCTATAACGATGCTCTGGGCATGCTAAAGATTTGTTAAATTCCCTATAGGCATGACTTTGACAACAGAATACAACAGTTACAAACCTTAAAAATCCTGGCACAATATTCAAAAGACTTGGGATTACTGACATCATACACCAGGCATACAGCATCACATATGATCTCTGCCTCAGTTAAGAATTCAGATTCAGAGATATCATGCAGCTTGAAAGGAAAGATAAACAACAATGTAAATGCCAGGAAACAGACAATGGTTCATTGCACACTAAAAGTTCTATTTCTACATTTAAAGGCAGTTATGGGGCACCATAGTGCCCAAAGCCCTGGGCCTGGAGTTCCAAAGGAGCCTAAGGCATTCATTAGCTGTGCGACTCAGTGCAATTCACTTAACCTTGGTCTGTATGCTTCAGTTTCTTCATCTGAAAAATGGATATAATCAACCACCTACCTTCCTGGACTGCTGTGAGCATCAAGCAAGACAACATTTGTGTGTGTGTCTGTCTGTCTGTGTGTATATATTTGTGTGTGTGTGTGTGTGTGTGTGTGTGCGTGTAAGCAATCATCACAATCATCTTTTCTTTGGTCTCTGTTCTGAGAAAGATGCACAGACTAAACAGTCATGTTCACCACTTTCCTGGATGTTTTTAAAAAGAGGAAATGGAGGTAAGCATCCCTCCTGCACAGAAGGACTGAGCTGATCCCAATCAAGGAGAAGAGCTGAGAAGGAGACTGGCTCTCCTTCTTTTTCCACTCTACAGGCTCCACAGAAATCAATGGTAGGAGGTGTCCCCAGCTGAGCTGCACAAGACCTGACCTCCTGTTACCGCATTTTCTCCCCTCTCTCCCTTCATGTTAGGCTTCCAAGTTGCTGGAACTACTTCTGGGGGCAGGTTCGCATTACCAGTCACGTATGACTCACTCAATTTGGAAAAAGGTCATCACTGGGAAAATGGTCCTCAAACTTTGGAAGGATCTAAACCCTGCTCCGTGCTGATGAGAGAGGGACACAGGGCAAAGAAGAATAAAAAAAAAATCTAGAGCCATAAATCTTCATTCCAAAGATTTAATCTGGTAGACTATAGATATATTTAAATTCAATGTGGTCACTTATTGGCAGACTGAAAACAGCTCAACTGCTGATGACAGAGCCTCACACCCCCAGAAGACCCTTCTGGACCCTCCTCTTCTTGTTTCACTGAACTAGTCTTACACAAATTTAATTAAACTTGCTAATGGGATTCTAGATGAGGCTTTGATACCTGTACTAATCATTTCTTGTTCACACAGTGATGAAATAATGGCTCTTTTAAAGTAGCAAAGTTTGTTTAATCTGGATATGTGATCCACTAGACGGAGCTCTTGGGACAAAAATTCCCTTCCCTGATCAAGCAGCTCCTCCAAAATTAGGGGAATATTGGGGGCAGGTGATTACAGAGGCACTGAGGAATCAGTGACTTGCTCAAATTCACACATGGCATACATTCATGTCACAAGTAACAGTGTGAGGACCTACTCGGCTCAAAACAGCCCACAAGCACCAATCCAGCCTCTTCTGTGAAAAGTATCATTTGTTCTGGTCCCTGTAACCACCACTGCCCCTTCTCAGCAGCATCCTACGTAATCAGTATAAAGAGGAGGAAGTAAGAGGGCAAAGGGGAGGCTGGCAGTCACTTACAAAGGATCCCATAATTGAAGGGGGCATAACAGTTACTGCAAATTATTTCATGAACTAGATCCACTGGAAACTGCCCCATAGATTAACTAAGGCCACATCCTGAGACTAGATACTAAATGAGGGAAAGCCAGCCAAGCCTTACTGTAAGGATCCTTCAGTCCTGCCACCTGCCCGTGGTGTTCCAGATGCATAGAGTGAAGGCCAGCAGAACATCAACAAATATTATGCTGATGAACCAACCCTAAGACACAGCTAATAACTTTGAGAAGATGTACATATCTTAATGAACTAACCCTAAGGCAGCAACATAAGAGTTAGTCCACTCCCTACTACCAAAACCCCCCATAAATGACACCCCAAATTTCTGTCCCCCATACTCCTCCATCCATTACTGGTCCATGCTGTCCAAGTATCCACCAGTTCTGACTTCTGTCTCTGCACCGTGTGACCGAAATATTACTCCCCACTTGCTACCACTATGGTCTTTCCTGATGAATATCCAAAGAAATGGATGTGCTTGCTCCCATTGGGACCCCTTGCAATTCCAAGCCCTCAGTCACAATTAATAATTCCATAAATTAACTGGAAATTCATTCCTACTTTGTGCCTGGCAGTGCACAAAGTGAAATAAATTCAAATCTTCATGGATAAAATGGACACAAAATTTCTTACCAACAAGTATTTCTCTTGTCCATATACATAAACAGTATTAATTGCGTAATAAGATTTATGGTCATCACGAATGTGCTTTTGCCTCTGAAAGTAGAACAGAAATCTTTTATTATTTGCAACATAAAATCATGCCACTAAATTTCCACCAATAAAGTCCTTTTATAAATAACAGGGCTTTTCTTTTCTGTACTATTTGCCCCTTAGCAAATATGAAAATTATGTTGGTTTTATATGGTTTTGTTATCAGCATCTATGGGGCAAAAGACTTTTTTTCTACACATGCTGGTGGCTCAAAATGTTCTATATAAATAAGGCAATAGTTGAAAATGAAGCAAAATTAATTACTGAAAATGCCAATTTAGCCACGTTCTGGCTAAAAGGCCACACAGTCTTGGGGTCCTTTCATTATAAAACATTTAGAAGAATGAAAGCCTCAATGGGGGTGGGCACACTTCCAGCTGCTCACCACATGTGGGACCTGGGATAAGAAATCAGGAAGGCAAATGCTGGGAACAATTAGGGCACAGAGAAAACTTGGTTCCATGCTTTTCAAATGGTTCAACTCTAGAAAGACTACTAATGCTCTCCACTATCCTTTGCTCCTGATATATATGTCGCTAGGTTTTGTTAAACTCTCATGTACCAAACGCAACAATTTGAAAAGGATCTATAAAGATTCATGCGTGTATCCATCATTCTGTCGAATTTCTGAAAGCTGAAGACTCACCATTAAATTTCTCCCAAGGAGAGCCTGAAGAACCCCACTCTTGCCACAGCCTTTCATCCCAATAACGTTACATCTAAACACATTTCTTTGAGTCTGCTTCTTCTGAAGATCTATCTTTTTATCTCTTGTTACTAAATGAACAAATAAAAACATACATGGTGGACCATTTTTCAGTCTCTAGTTTGCCTTAGAGAAAACAGGAAGTTATGTGGCTACTCATTTGCTTTAAGGAATATTTACTTAGGATAAAGGCCCTATAACAACATCTTATGAATCAAAGAAATGCTCTTCTGTTCTCTGTATTACAAAGGAATCATAACAAGCAAGTGGAGGAAAACATACCAGAACTGACATGTGGGAAAAACAATGAAGACCAATTCATCTTAATCCTTTGGTATTTATAAATTAGACATAAAAAGGCTTCATATAATCACCCGTGATGGCAGAAGCTTGAGATTCCTGTTCTGTTAGTATTGAGTAGCCCAGGTAGCCCAAGTACTCTAGGCATCGCTGAACATCTAAGTAGGTCGTAAGCCTAATGAAAGGGAAGAGGAAAGACATAGTGAAGAACTTCTAAAGGGATGTCTGTAGACACAGAGCTCTAGCAGCACAAGAGAGGCATCATCCCTTCCCAGCACTGAAGGCTCATGGGCTTTCTCTTTCTGCTAAAGCTCTTGAACTACTATGGCATTGGGAGCGCTGGCCTGGAGGCAGGAGAACCTGACATGTCAAAGACCCTCGCTCCACCATTTCCTAGGAAGGACCTGATTGGAGGTACGTCACACAACCCCTTTGTGTCTCAGGGATAATCAGTTCTGATGTTGTGAAAACCACCATACTCAGCACAAGTGGTTTTTCTTTCCACTTGAAGAGCAGCACAGTGTATGTAAGTTACTCCTGTTGGAGTAAATGTTATTATTACCCAACTCCTGGACAAGGAGACAAGGAGACAAGGACACCACTTCGAAGGTGGCCATCCCTTCTCTGAGAGGGTAAGTGACTTTTCTAGGATCACACCGACATATTAGAGGGAAGACTTGAACCCAAGTCTTCCTGGCTTGAAGACCAGCTCTCTGACCATTATACATAGCAAGGATTCTTCATTTTTTTCTAGGTCATGGACCCTTTACCAGTCTGGTGAAGCCTATGGTCCCCTTCTCAGAAGAATGGTTTGCTGACTACATTCATAACTGAAGGAAATGACACTAAAGAGGTCATTTTAATCCCAGGTTCAGAACTAGCACACCATACCATGTAGCCTCTTTTCCACTCTTGCAAAAAGGTGTTTTCTAGTTTGGAAACGAGAATGAAGTAAATAGCTGCCCCATGAGCTCTTGCTGAAAATAAAAAAAAAACCCTGACCAGAAAAAGCTAGCTAAGTGGAGCACAGTCATCAGAGTATTTAGATGGGAAGCTGGAACAGACCTGAGAGTTATCCAGTCCCTCTAATCCAAACCCCTAATTTTGCAGGCGAAGAAGCTGAAGAGCCAAGAGACTAAATGACTTGCCAGGTCAGACAACCAGTAAGTACCTGACATGGGATCTGTGGCCAGACCCTCCAAACTCCAAGTCAATATCTTTCCACTCTCATGTCTCTCTATACGACACCTCTCTCTGTGGCAGATAGAGACTTCATGAAGTTCCCACAAAGCCTGCTTTCTGTCTCTGAGGAGAACATCATACAAGGAACGTGCTCGTGTACTTCCCATGATTGTTAACCACTCAGCAAGGTGGAGAGCAGGGCATGTAGATGGCACAGTGGATAGAGTGCTGAGCCTGGAGTAAGGAAAATTCACCTTCCTGAGTGCAAATCTGGCCTCAGACACCTACTAGCAGTGTGACCCTGTGCAAGTCACTTAGACTATTTACCTAAATTCACTGGAGAAGGAAATGGCAAACCAATCCAGTATCTTTGCCAAAAAAATCCGGAAAGGGGTCACAAAGAGTCAGACACAACTGAAAAATGACTAAACAAGGGTGGAGAGAAAGGAGCTCAGGAGTGAAGGGTCAGAAGACCTAGATTTCAAGGAATGGCTTATTATTACCTACGTAATTTTGGGCAAGTCTCTCAACCTAATCCTCAGTTTATCTATTCTTCAATTTTTTTTTTGGTAGAGATCTGTTTCACTGATGCAAGTCAGCCCCTCAGAGAAAGCTCCCCATGCCGATGAATAGCAGTATGTTTCTTGGGGTAACAAGAAATTAGGATTGCATAGCCAAATATGTGTCAGAGAGGGGCCTTGAAGTCCGGCCTCCTCACTCTGAGGTTGGTTCTTTATCTCCTCTATCCTCTTACTCATCTGTAAAATAAGGAAAAACTGACTGGTTTCTCATAAGGTTGTGGTAAAGGATCATAGACTTAGAGAGTGAAGGGACTCCAGAGGTCAGTGAGTTCAGCCTTCCTCTCAGTTTCAGAGATAAACAAACTGATCAAACTGTGGAAATTCTATTTTATAAATAGAGGGTGTTGACAGTAGAGAAACAAGCAACAATAACGCATCAATACATAAGTTTTCCAAATGCCCCAAAACAAGCCTCCAGAAACTTAAGCATAAGAAAGTATAACTTTCTTGTATTAGAAGAATAAAGCCTCTAGGAACATCAGAGAATGCAAGATTCAGGGCCTCTCAGCGACCCAGAGATAACAGTAAACCTACCAAAATAACAATAGGGAGGTATCTAATTTCAATAATGGAAAGTACACACAAACAGAGTGAGAAGAGATCTGGATTTTCAAATCCCACCTCAGACGCTATTGGCAAGTTGGTCAATCTCTGAGGCTTAATTTCTTCATCTGTAAAATGGGAGTGATAAATTTTATATTACCTGCCTCACAGAGATGTTGTGAGGATCAGATGAGATTCTGTTCTGTAAACCCTTAAGTGTTAAAGACATGCCAACAATTACTACTACTACTACTACACCTAAAACAGGATCTATGAAAAATCCATAAAAGGTAATAGAGTTTCCGCTTTCAAATGACATTTGCATCAATTTAACACAGAGACCCAAAACTACTGCACAGCTCAGTTTATAAATTATTCTAAAGGAACATTTCCCATTAAGTTAATAAAAACAGCATCATTTTCATCTCTGTATCACTCATTCCACTTTGTATCCCTCAAAAAATCAGGCCCTGTGACTGATTTTCTGCACACTCCTACACAGGCTGGCTCCAGACCCCTGGGCTCTCCCTTCTGACCTCTTCCAGCTTAGCTCCAGTGCCACCTCCTCCAAGAAGCTTTCCCTGATCCCCCCAGGGGCAACTGCATATCCTTTAAATGATCTTTCCTCTTATTTTGTGGATATTTAATGTATATGCCATTTCTCTCAAGAGTCAGGATTGTTTCATTTTTTTGTCTCTTTATTCCCAAAGCCTAGCACCTGGCACCTAGTAAGCTCTTAACAAAACACTCACAAGTAGACTGAATTATCCTCTAGAACTGATTAGGTTTAACTGATCTGATTAAATTATCCCAGGATCATAGATTTAGAGTAGGGAGACAGCTTAGAGGTAACTATGGGTTCAGTACCTGGCCCAGCCTCACAGCTCCTAGCCTAGTCAGCACTAAACTCTCTGTGCCCCCTAGTGGTCTCAATGTCAAAATGAATTTTAACCTGTCGATATTCAAGAATTAACAATATGGTATGTAGAAAGAAAGTTTGAGGCAATTGTGGGCTAGGTGTACTAGGTCTGGAGTCAGGAAAGTAGAGTTCAAATCTAGCCTCAGACACTTCCTAGTTATATACCCTGGGGCAAGTCACTTAACCTCTGACTGCCTGACAAAAGGATCCACTGAAGAAAGAAATCACAAATCACTCCAGTATCCTTGCCAAACTCAACTGAACGACAAAAATAAAAATACATATAGAAAGCTTACACATATCTTTTCAATTTCAACCAAAAGCATTACCGTTTTGACCACTTATATTTTCAACCTAGATTTTAAATGTGTTTATATGAAAACATTTTAAATAATATTTTAATGCTCATTAGAATCATACAAATAAGGTAAGACAGTTGTCAGTCCCAAGTTAGAAAGACTGATGTATAACACATAAAATCTAAACATCCACTTTCATGTAGAAGAGGGAAAAGCACTTAACAAATTCTCCTTATTTTTCTATTCTTATGACCAGTTGTCTAGTCTTTATCTAGCTCCACGGCAGAAAATAAAACATTTGAAACTCTCACACCCTTGAGAACAGAAATACAAGTTGTGGCAGAAGAATCTATTTAAACACTTCTGTCCAATAGACATAGCAGGCAGTACTGAACACTTATGTGAGGGAGGACATCTTAGCAAGATGGTGAATTTTGTAAACCACCAGAGAGATGCTCTTGTACTTCAGAAGAACTACAAAACTTTCCATGGTATTAATCCTATAAAAATATCACTTAAAACTACATATCATTCTATAACCAAGATAAGTGAATTTTATACTCACGTCCACTGTGAAAGAAATCCTTGATAGGTGATCCATCCTCTTTCATTTGTACAAACTGTGTTGTTTACATCGGGCCCCCAAGGCATGTAAGGGAAGACTTTGAATAAATCTTTAAGCTCATCAGGTGATAAAGCACAGTCCCTATCCTGAAAATACATAAAAATGAAGACTGTTAATTTTCCAAGATAAGAGCTTCCTACTTCCATATCCAAAGTCAAATCAATGAATCTAAATTTTCCGTGTACTTGAGAAAATCTTCTGTGAAAAATCAATTAGTTGTTTTCAAAGGTAATTCTAAGCTGAAAAAGTATTTTGCCTTTTTATCAAAGTTTAGAAATTAATAAAGGGTATGAAAATCATTTCAAGTGTTCAATTTGAAGAGCTTAATCAGTTTCATATGTGCATTTACCAATCACAGTTAAAACAAATCAATATAAGCCAATCACAAAGATGTATTTACCATAAAACATCAAAATCAGAGTTAAAAACTTACCAAATCATGCTTGTCAAAAATGCTTTGGAGAAATAAATATGCATGATGATTTAATTCAGTGGTACAGTCAGAAGGTATTTTTAGTCTATAGACCAAAAAGAAAAGGCAGAATAAAAACAGATTATCTAGATGTAAATTTTAACAAGAAATGAATATGAAAATATCAGAAGTAATCTTATACGTAAAAAATCTTTAGTTAATTCTTTTTTTAGCAAGTGTATTTCTCCAAGTGAGTTCTCTCTATGGCAGTGAACAGCTTAGGATCAATGATAATCATAAGTAAAGGGTAAAGTGCCACGTAAACATTTTTATATGTATGTGGTGGATCCTCTAAGGAGAATTTATAGAAAGAGAGGGATAGGAATCACGCAGGATGAGAACATGGAGTGCAACATTAGTGAAAGGAGCACCCACTTGGATGAAACCCCAGATACAAAATAATAAATAAGCCTTCAAATCAGTTAGGATGAAAACTCTCTCTCTCTAAAATACAATGTACTTACTATACCTAATTAGTTTCTAATGTGCATAAAATCACAAGATATAAATGGAGGGTTTTCATATACTAATGCTGGTATGGAACAATGACGTTGATCTAATATCCTTTACCTCTATGGGGTATGGTCACCAGACTGGCGAGACATATTACCAGAAAAACTGGGGGACAGAAATATGAACAATGCATCTGGGGGACAGGATGCTCTTTTAGGGAAAGAAAGCATAAAATATAAGGAAAGTAGGAGAGGGCAGGATGATTAACGCAGGTTGAGAAGTTGCAGTGGAGAGACAGAGAGGCCCCAGATCTACTATCTGGGAATGAGACATATATGATTATCCTGTTAACTTCCGTCAAATTACATAATGAGTAGCTGCTTGTAATAATCCATTTCTTAACCTTTCTTATGTCACTGCACCCCCTTCCGGCAGTCTGGCAAAGGCTATGGGCCCCTTTGCAGAATCATATTTTCAAACAATTTAAGGAAATGCTGAATTTTAGTTAGAAGCTATTGAAAATAAAAGCATCACTTTTTCCCCATCCACATTTTTATTTCCCTTCTACATACAATTTTCCACAAACAATCTAGTTTATGTTCTCTCAAATGACTGCATGCATATGTGCTTTAATGAAAAGGGGCTTGCTTAGAGGGGACTTTATTGCAGGAGTAAAAGACACAAGGGAAAAAGTGTAAAAGCAGTTCTTACTACTTTACCAACTTGGAAGCAGTGATGGAAAAAAGTTACCAATCCGACAGAATGGCTAAGGAAGCTTCTGTGTGGTGGATGGTCGGTATGGGGCCCATTTTTGTCACAGAAGCTTTCTAAACATCTGATCCTTTCAGTAAGAATGCACACAGTATCTACATTACCTTAAACATTTAATATTTTTTATATTAGCCTTGAAGGTAGTGACTTTGTCTACATTAGAAAATAATTATGGGTCTATAGCAAATAATTAATTTTAACTTAACAGTTCAAGAATTTTCCTTACAATGCATTATTTATAAATAATATATGTGCCCAACAACTGAGAAATGGCAAAACAAATTATGGCATACAAATGTAATGGGCTATCACTGACACATAAGGAATGATGAATATGAAGAATTCAGAAAAACATCGCAAGGCTTATATGCACTGCTACAGAATTAAGAAAGCAGGGCTGAGAGGAGAAAAACAGTACAAAATATTGAGAGGCATTAAAACTTGTCCAATACAAGTAAATGTTAGAATCATACTATCAAAATTAAATGATACATCGCACTTTTCAGGTAGCAATTGATAAAACTGCTTTTTCAGGAAATACATTTTGTGTATATGTGGCAGGGAGATAGGTTTATCAGGGAATGTTTCTTACACAAAAACAAACTATATCAATAAAATATCTTTAAATTTTGAGAATCTTGCTTATAATAACTAGGCATAAAGGTATATTCTACCTTATGTCACTAATTGGTTCTGTAAACATGTGACATCAGGAAAATTTTCATTACAGAAGACAGTTATATAGAAACAAAGATATAAATGTGCAAGCTGCCAAATGATGTTACCGAAGGATTTTTATGATTTTTCCAATGGGTTTTGTTGTGTGCACCCATGTAATACATGCTCAAAGTTTTGGAATATTAACTGGGAAAATGCTGGGTGGGCTAAGTATCTACCTAGGTGAGCTTTTCCCTTACAGTGGGGGCTTCCACATGAAGTCCCTGAGAATCTTCACCAGGATAATTCTCACAAGGGGAAGTTGTCCCTGATCATTGTGATCTACCGTCTTGTGCTTCTACAGCTCTAGCCTGAGAATGGAAACAGCCTGGATCCCTTTCTGAAGCCCTAACCTGAAAAGAAGACAAGGGAAAAACCAAATCTTTTTTGGGAAAGCAAGGAAGCTTAGTAGCTAAGAGTATGCTATACATAACTTGGAGAAGTACACAGGAAAAGAACACTTATCAACTCCTATTTCTAATCTTACCCTAGACAAATTTGTTCACCATACTCAAAAGAATCCCATTGATCAGGTAGCTATATTTGAACAAATAAATATAATCTCCTCAAAAACTTATTATAATGCAAAGGAAAAATAATGTTCTGTGCACACCATGTCCCTCCCTCATCCCTACCCCCAGCCATGCCAAAATTCCTTATTCAGATCATTAGAGAGATATGTGATCTCACTGATGTTGGTGCTCCCCTCTATTGGTATAGACTAAAATCCATATATACCTTTTTCTGTGTGATTCTCATTCAACATAATTCTATAAATCCTCTATAGAAAATCCACCCTCTAGTTCTTAAAAAAAAAAAAAAATCTTAAAAACACCAGTGTAGTACTCAAACTGTCCACCTACTGCCTCTCTCTTTCTTGCTAGGTGATTTCCATTCCTCTACCCTCACTCCTATCCCATCCTCACTTTCCTTTTATGGTCATCTGCATATCCTTTAGGATATTTTTATGCCACTATTTTAGCCTTGGCAATCCATAAAGAACCAAAAATTTAAACCAAGTATTTAACTGCAGAGTTTGTTACCAGATAGAAAATTAAACCATTTTATGATAGGCTCTGCAGATAACAGTTCGCAATTATGCTTAAAGGAATTTTTTTAAAAATCCTTGAAGAATGAATGAGAGTAAGAATCTAGAGATACATACAAAGGGAATAAATACTCAGGTGTGAGCTCCAGATCATCATCATAACCAAATCTACGAAGCACTGTCCAAGTGGTTTCATGTCTCCCTCTCTGGATAAAAAGTGTGTGTAGAAAAAGGAAGCCTGAAATAAAGCAAATTACCATGTAAATCTTCTGGGTAAAAGGTTTCCAAATGTCATTATATGCTATTGTTATTAAATGATCACTCATTGCTGTGCTATCTAGTGAAACAAGACTGGTTCAAAATGATGGCCAACTTTCCTTGAAGTCAATCATTTAAAACTCTCTTTAAGACAGAGGAGACAGATACAGTCAAATGAAAAGCTGGATAAAAAAAAACCTAATCATCTAAACAGCCATGCCTATAACCAAATAATACTTTTTAAAAATAAAACTATCTTCCAAACTGTACTTGTAGTCCAAATAAAGTTCAGGCTGGAGTTTGAAAAGGCAGTTGATTTTGGAATTTTTAGTTCATGCATACATTCTGTTCTAAAAGGGAAAACAATGGATGAAAGGGGAAAAAATGGTTTCATACATCTTTTTCTTTCCTCTTTCTGTGATGGAAAATTCTGAGTTTTACTTTTAGGTGCCTCATTTCTACTGCATCTCTCTAATGTATGCTGCTCTGAAATCTAGGGAACATTCTGTACTTGGTAAATATGGCTAGTAGACAGAAAATCTTCACTAAAAATAATTTCAATTTAAAGGCTGCTTCTGAAGGAAGCTCTTTAAACAGGACCACATCGGTCTTTCTCAGGTGGACCTGAGCATCCCTGATCAGACATGACCAGGCATGATCAGACAACTATCTGAGACAATTATATGAACACTGGGAGTGGGAAGGACATGCAAATATCTCCAGAAAAGGGGCCTGCCCTCAACAGATTTTGTCAATGCTTCCACCATGAGGCTGGGTTAATGGCCTAATCTTTCCTACTGCTACTTGATAGCTTCTAATCCTTCTCATCAAGACACCACTCCCTATACCCACCCACAGGCTTGCCTCTGTAGGAACTCTGGCTACCAGAAACAGATTTCAATTGTTTTAATTAACACTGACATTTCTAAGAGTTACAAAAGGAATGCTGGAGGGAACTTTTGCTTCTATAGAATTTAGCAAATTTTAAGCTCAAGAGAAAAGAAACAAACACTCCACCCACCTTTTAGGGTCAGTCCACTGTCAGCCACTCCATCACTTAGATTTTTCCTGACTACGTTCTTAACATCTTCCAGTGCTTGAGGAGCTAATGGAGTGTTAAAACAAATTCTCTAACAAATAACATAAAATAATGAAAAGCAATCAGCATGAAATCAGACAATAACTATATAATATTAATCTATGAAGCAATCTAAAAATCAACAGAAAGGTTACAATCAAAGCAAGCAAACTAAAAACCTGGGATGGCCCAGTGACCCAAAGGAGCCAGGGATTTTCAGTGACCCAGGACTGTATCATTTAGGTGCTCACCCACACAGCACTAGCTTAAGGAAGGCAAATATAACAAGTCACAACAGGCACAAAGGCACCACATGACTCAAGAGAAGTGATGGGGGGAACAGGGGAAGAGGTAAGGAAACCCAACAGGAAAGGGTTCCTGGCCAAGGTCTCAGCAATGCAGCACTGGAAAGGAAAGAACTTTCATCTCCACTGGCCTTCTACAACCCAAGGTCTCTCTGTGTGGTTCTATATGCAAACTCTAAGGAATCATTCAGAGTCCTAGGTTTCACCCCACCTTAATCCCCACACTGAACACAAGGTCATGACACTTCTCCTCCAATTGAGGCTTAAGTAAAAGGCACCCTATGGCGGAAGGCTGAGATAGTTCTATGTTACAGAAGCCTCTCTCCCATAGAGGAGAAACTTACATGCATGGTGTATATCAATGCAATCAAATACCAGGAAGCATTTACCAAAGAAGAGACAGAACCCTCCAAGAACTAAAGGTACAGGCAGGCCTCTCTCTACCTGAAAGAAGTTGAGCTCGGCATCATTGAGTGTACCATCATTGTCCTGGTCAGATATTTTGAAGATCCGTGTCAGGGCTTTTATACAAGCTGGTTTCATCTCCAAAGGAAAACAGAAAAATGAAGGTTGTTTTTCACCTATCAGTTTGTACTGGAGGTTTCCCAGCTGATATTTTTCTTTTTTAAAAAAATATTTAATATTTTATTTTTTCCCCAAATTACATGTAAAAACAATTTTTAAAATTCATTTTTTAAAATCTGAGCTTCAAATTCCCTGCCTCCCTCTCCTCCCCTTTTTATTGCAAAGGCAAGCACTTTTATAGATTATACATGTGCAGTCATGCAAAACATATTTTCGTATTAGTCATCCAAGTGACTTTCTTGACTACATGTGGGTATTCCCTCTGCCACTTCAGATATTCACTTAATTTTCATATTATTACCCCATCAAAGAATTGCCTAACATCAAATGAAATCAGTAAGTGACAAGTTAATACTCAGTAGACATTGGGATGCTATTATTTGTCTGAGCCAATATTTGGAAGAGGAGTCTCTTTATTCTTCCCTTCTGGCCCCCACTGTTTAAACTACCCAAGATTCAAGGGCATGAAAGGGAAAATCTCTGGCTTCTCTGGGGAATATGAATTCTCCAAACTTCTCACAAATTATCTGGGGGCTTTCTTCAACAGACTTATGAAAAGCCTGACTGTTAGACCTACAGGCCAAAGAAAAAAGTTTTACTCAATCATCAGTTCTGATAAGAAGAACTCAGGGCTTGTAGGAAAAAATATGCTTACTCAAAAGTGGTGGGCACACCTTCCTGCCCAAGCGTGAACCACTTCCATGGTCATTGTTAGCTAGGTTGAGGTAAGAACTGATTGTTTTTCATGATTCTGTAACATTCTCTAAAAGCTTTAAAAGGTGTTTCTGTAATTTTTGTGTGGGTAAAGCTTGAATGGTAAAAAAAAAAAAAGGTGAATAAACAAAGGAGAAAAAAAGGAAAGCATGCCAAGGTGGACCAGAATGCAAATTCTGTCGTGGCTATTTACTATCTATTTGACTTTGGGCAAGTCATTTATCTCTCCAGTACTTGGCATAATTCCTGGCATGGGGTCAAGACCTAATAAATGCTTGTTGACTGGTTCTCTAGGCCTCAGTTTCTTCATCTGTAAAATAAAGAGGTTGAACTAGATGATCTCAAAGGTCCTTTTCAGGTCTAAATTTATTGGTACTGAAAAGACATAGAAGAGCTATTATCATTATGACACGGAAAGGGAATTGATGGTGCCATCAGTAAGATCTGGGTTCATGTTCTGCTACTCACATTTTTAACTAGCTTTCTAGTTAGGAACAACACCATAAAACTAAATCACAGATCAACTGCCATATGCTTTAGTGGAAGGAGTTTCCACTTGGAAAGTTCCCTAGGTCAATGAAATCACAGGACCAGCAGCCTTAAATAAACACCTACAGAATTCTCTTATTTTTATCTAATTCAATTTAGATCCAAGAATAAAATGAATGTATGTACATAACAAAGAACTTTGAGAAACATGTTTTAAGGGGTGGAGTCGGGGGGAAGGAAGAACATGATAAAGGTGATGGGGTGCTTGGGCCCCAATTCTAAAATCATATTTCTCTTTAAATATCACATTTCTCTCTAGCCTCAAAACACTATCCCAGGCAGTTTCTCCCCAGACTAAGGAATAGCCTGCACAGCAACAACTGTTATCTCCTTTCCTGATACAGCAGTCAGCTGAACCTATAGAATTTATTAGTCTGAACCAGCTTTGTGCTGATTGAACTGACTGTGCACTGGGTCATAACAACATATACTAATCACTGACCAATCACATGTATCCTAGACTTAGACATATGTATACTCCCTTATATTTACCTTGTCTAACAAGACATTAATGAGAGCAACCTGGTATTTCTGAGCCAGCCCTGACCTTTGGTTGACTTAGCGATGTTTCAGGCCTAAAACTACACCTCCAGGTAGTCCCCACCTTGGGCTATTTCCTGATGAACTTTGGGTAAAATACCTGTAGATACCAAAAGTGCATGTTCCTTTAAGAACTGACCACTTCTTAACCACTCCCTAATCCCATCCCAAAATACCAAATAAGTATATCTGACATGTTTCCTACAGAATATCCTATACTTTACCTATACCCCTCTAAGGTTGCAGGTTCCCTAAGAACTCTTGCCTGCTGAAAAGTATAATAAATCTTTACCTTGAGCTCAACAATGCTTGAGTCTGTGAATTCTTCTCCAGGCAACCTGTCCCTGGTACCCTGGTCTTTGTGGCGGTTTCATAACCCCCTTCCAGCCCTCATCAAAGGAAAGAAAGGAATCAGATGGTAACCCTGGGGAACCCCTCTGCTAAAGTGCCTACCCTCGGAAAGAATGTGGGGGGAGTTGAGGATGTTTCTCAAGCCAGATCATTCAAACCAGAGTTTTGATCATGCTACCCTATTAAGTAACTGGAATAAAGGGGCTCCAGAAAGAGGCAATGAAGAATTATAAACACAGGCTGCCTCTTAAAAAAAAACAACAACAGTGGTCTCCAGAAGAAAGTTCAATGAATTAGGGAAGGGGATTTGAGAATAAGAAAAGAAAAAAAAATCCAAGAAAGACTCCAGTGATAGACTCTACAACATTTGGGCACAATAAACACAAGTACAATTGGTTAAAACAGTGCTTCAAAAATTCATGGGGCAGATAAGAAGTAATAAGATACTGATTCTATAAAAGTAATCTTCACATTCAGAAACAACATGAAGAGAAGCATACGATGGTCTGTCTGTTCTTTTACAGTCTACACAATAGTATAAATCCATGTACAAAGTCTTCAAAGAGCGCTCCTGGTGTTTTTCAAAAATATTGGCTGCTACAATAAGACTTGCAGCTGTGACTAAAATCACAGCTAAAATAACCCTAAGATCAGCCTTTTATTTTGTGCATGTGGTGTCTTCCCCATAGTAAAAAGCTATTAAAAGATACTGCCAAATATGGAAAAAATAATCAATTACATATTTCTTAGTAAAAGTTAAAAAACATCAGTGACTGCTCTCAACCCATTAACTGAATGTGATATGTAAATACTAGCTTCCTCTTTTAACTTACTATAATTGAACCTTCTAAAAATATTGACATGAAATCATTTTAGGAATATAAGATTTAGAGAAAACAAGCTCATAGTCCAAATCACTCATCTTAGAAAAGAAGAAACTGGGATTTCAGGGAAGTTCTTTCAAGCCCAACAACCACCCTCACTGCAGCAGAGACAAGGACATGAGTTTGTGCCTTCTGAGTCTAAATCCAGCTTTCTTTCCAGGACACTAAGACCAATTGCCTAAATTAATCTGATTTTCATTAACTTGAACATTTCTCTCCAGCAAAGAAGTTCACATTTTATACGATAAAAAGGGTCCCATTAGTTATGTTTTGCCTAGAAATGCTCACAGATCTGAATTTTTAATTATGAATATAGCCTTTTGGATGGCTGTGATGAAATAAATTTTAATCTCCTTTTTAAAAATCTTGAGTGCTCTGTCTAAAATATCCAGTAAAAGTTTGTGGGCTTTTAAGTGGAAGTTTTGTAAAAGAAAGCAGTCTGTAAATATTTCAGGTTGTTGTAGAGTTAGCTGTTATCAGGATGATTAGGTTACATCTTGCTAGGAGCTCCCACAAATAGCAAAGCCTTTATTTACTACGTTTTTCTTACAAGAAAGGAAGCTACTTAAAGAGGGCACAGAGAAGAGAGAGTCACTAAGAAGAGTGATGGAATAAGGAAAAAAGGATCAACAAAACACAAAACCAATTTTAAGAATAATTAAAAAGAGAGCAAATAGCTGGCAAATAAAAGACCAAGACAGCTATTCCACATCATTATTAATGGAGAAAGAAATCAAAAAGGGCTATCTGTACTAACTCTTCTTTTGTAATCTTTCTCTTCAAAGAAAAAGGACTGGCAAAAGAACTAGAAAGGCATACTAAGGCCAGCTAAAGAAAGAGAACGATGTGGCGCATCAGGCAGAGAAAAGTTGCTGTTGTTCACCCTCCGTTTAAGAAGAGGATCAAGGTCACCCTGGATGATGTCTTGACTCATGTATGAATTGAAGTAAGGCAGAGTTACGCAGTATCAGCCTCACTCTCTCTTCCAGTCTTCGAAGTCCAGTGGCAGGACAAAAATCGAGACAAGTGGCATGGCTGGGATGCAGTGGACGACCCTGGTGTCTTAGATGTCTGCGCTCTAACTCTCTGTAGCGTTTGCTGATTCAGCCACTGTCATGGCTGGTGAAACAAATTGCTCTTATCCACCTACAGCTCTGAGGGAAGTCTTCACATGCTTGGGGTAGATATCCCCCTAACTCACTGACAAGTTTGAGGCCCGCTGGTTACTCTCAATCTGTTCTGGCCTGTCTGCCAAGACGTTTTTTTAGGGTGTGGCCGCTGCACATGCTACAGCTTCTTAGAGCCACAGGTAAGAGTCAAGTGACAGGTGGATGAGCAGCCCTCACACCAGTCCTCCTGAAAACTCCATAGACTCCAACGCAGAGAAAAGTAAGGAGTCATCAGAAGGGTTAATATAAAAGCTTAAGCTATATTCAATATTTTTACTATAGTTCTTGGTACTATTGAGATTAAGTTAGGTTGCTTATGAGCATTATTTTTCATTTTAAATGAAAAACAAAAAAAGAAAATGAACAGAAAAGTCTCTATACTGAAGCTTTCTAGCCTAATCACTAGAATACATATGCCCAACACCTCTAAGCACTCAGTGAGTGGACAAGAATCCAAACTGCAGGAGGGGTTCTTCTGAGAACCTAACACTTCTTGAGGGTGAAATTAAAAACTGGATCTTGGAAATAATTAAATTTGACACTGGGACCCTGAAACAGCACACAGGTCTCAGCAACATGATCAAATTTACATTAAACCAAATAAACCAAGCAAATGTTATTTAAAAATCACTTGTGTTTTTAGTTATAAACTATAAAGGAGCATCTAATTCCATTGTGTTTTAAACAAGTCAAATTTTACACAAAATAAACCAAGTAAATTAGTTTGCAGTCTGAAAATTCAGTTTCATCAAAATAAGACCACCGACTAAGAGTGGTATTTTACTTGCTTTGGTATTTTTATTCTAAAGATACTTATACAAAAAATATTTGAACTAAAATAGTTTAAATACTTTAACTTTTAAATTCCAGAAAAAAAATTCTTAAAAAGTTACCACCTATACTTTCCCCCCACCTCCACAAAAAGACACAGAAAAATTAAAGTACCTCTTTTTCTTCTGGACAGTACAGGGGGCCTGTAGGATGCAAAACAGCTTTCTGTGCATAATAAAATAGCTCTGATATGTTCTTCAAGTTTTTTGCTGAACACTAGAAGACAGTTTAAATGTTTATACTTCAATAAATATGATTAACAAATTAAACCCCATTCAGTATGTGCTAACAGAAAGCACAGTTTCCTTAGAGAAAGCAATTAGTTTATTTTGTAAATATTCAAAGACAAAAATCAGAAAGGTGCACAGAGCTCAGAACCCAGTGGCAAGTCCTTCACTCTTCCCAAAAGGCTTTGTTGCTAATTGTTCTGGCCCGGGCGCTAATTAGACCCTGCTACCCCAAGAGGGCAACAAACAAGCCCGCCCACCGGCCTACCTCCACGCAGGTCTCAATCTCTGTATACTGGTTCATGATGGGAAGAATGGTTTCCATACTGCTATATTCCACTAGATCCGATTTGTTCCCAACCAATATCAAAGGCAGCCTGGAATATACAAGACACAGTAAGAGGTAGTAAAGAACTTGTTTCTTTTTTAGTTTGCTTCACAACCTGTTCTAGATGGAAAAGCTTTCTCCATAGTCAGTACCTTCCCCTTCAGTTAGGTCAGTATAACATCCCATCTACCTCCTCCTCCCAACACTCACCCCACTGGTTCCCAACTCTACTTTCTCTTTAGTTACAACAAACAATTCTCACTGCTCATTGCCTATGCACATTACCCCCATCTTTCAAGCTCTCCAGTCCTTGCCTCCTTGCATGGAAGTCTTGCCCATAGTTATATCACAACAAAACACGGAAGGGAACAGGTGAGAACTGGTCAGGAGGAGTGGGGTTTAGGATCTCAGGTAAAGCAGGGAAGCAGGTCTCATGTTACTGGGCTTGTGGGTACTAAAGAGTTTGTAAGTACCATAATTCTAGAAAGTTGGAGCCTAAGTCTAAGGAATCATACCACCAGTAAGGGATGAACTAGCAAGCAGGGGTGCTTAACCTCTGAAAACAGAGCAAACATTTATACTGGCTACTGACTATGCCGGCCCCAAGCCCATAGATCTTAACTATACCCAGAAAGAGACCATAGAACTACTGGGCAAACTCAGCCGCTAATACATGCCAGAGGGTCCAATATCACCAGGAGAGTCTTATATTATTTGACCTCCCAACAGGGGCATCTTGATCCTTATTTTTATTTATAACAGATTATTTAGATATATTTTGCTGTTATACCACCCCATTCCCCATGCATGTTTTCCCCCTCCCAATATCAGAGCCATACCTTATAATTATTAAAACAAAAAGGAAAAAGAAAACGAAAATGGAGATATAAATCCAACAAAATTGATCAACAGTGAAAAAATTTGACATTAAAAAACAATGTTCTACACCCTAGACTCCCTCATCTCTGCAAAGAAGTGCGGGGAGGAAGACGTCTTCTCTCACTCTGTGGGGTCAAGTTTGGTCTTTATAACTGGTCAACATTGATTTTTGACCCTTTTGTTCTTTCCATTCACATGCTGTAATCGCTGCGTATAATCTTCTTTAGGGCCTCAGCTTAGCTATACTGTAGCTCTATTATTCTATGTGACTCAATGTCAAAACGAGAAGAGAAACAGGCTTTAGGAAGCTGGTCAGCCAAGGAAGCTTGGAAACAAGCTTTATGAAGCTAAAAGAAGCGGAGATTATAACAAGCGTTTAGGGCAGTTGCTGGTGGATAAGCTCTCTCTTCTCCCCACCAATACTGCTATAACAGAAGGGCACAATTTTGACACACACAGGAAGTCTTCAAGATTTCCTTGGCTAAATCTATCGGGAACTTGTGTCATTTGCTGTAATTCCTGCCCTAGAGTGTGGCTGTCCTCTCAGTGTAAGTGTGCTGATACAGGTACAAGATAGCCAAGTTGTATCCTATATTGACTGCTTCTAAAGTATTTTATGGAAAATTGTCCCCAGAGGTTTCCACTAATTGGTCAATTTTTCAGGGCTACTTTAGAAGCAGTCAATATAGGATACAAGGGTGCTAATGTCCACAGAGAGGAAGTCACCAATATAAAAAATGTTTACATGCTTGCCTAGGAGAGGGCTGAGGATGAGATGGATAGGTAGTGTCACGGAAGCAGTATACATACACCTGGACAGGCTTTGGTAGATAGTGGAGGATAGAAGTACCTGGTATTTCATGAGGTCACAAAGAGCTGGACGTGACTAAACAACAACTAGCCAAGGAAATCTTGAAGACTTAGCCTGGCTACTTAGTCAGGTATCTGTTCTGGTAGGGTTTGAGGAGGAAGACAGAACACTGAATTTTGAGTATATTGAGCAACAAGCCTAAAGGTATCACAAGAAATCTTTTTAATGGTGAAAAAGGTTTTCTGGTAGTTAAATTTTAGAAAGGGGCAATCAGTCCAGAAGTGCTCAAACAGTTGGTAAGCCTTGTCCACCCCTTCCCACAAAGCCGTGATCCTGCTTGGTGGTGACCATCTTCTTGGCCTCAGTCTACCAAGGATTACGTACAGGTGTCCATCTCAAATGAGGATAAAAGCCATAACTGGGACAGAAGGGACTGTTCTAGATCAAAGCAGAAAGCTGGACTTGGAACCAGATCTGGTTCAATGGGACCTCAAACACTAAAGAGCTGTGTGATCCTTAAGCTCTTTGGACCTTGAGTTTCTTCAACTGTGAACAGAGGGACCTGGAGGGCGGAGCCAAGATGGTGGAGTAGAAAGACTCACCTATGCTAGGCTCGAGCCCACAGCCCATGCATTTCCTCTAAAAAGAACTCCTGACAAATTCTGGAACAGTGGAAGCCGTGCAGCAACACAGTGAAGGAGATTTCTGTTCCAGAGAGCCTTGAAAAACCAACCCCAAAGGTCCATCGCACCCCGGGAGCGGAGCCCTCCCCTGCCCTGCCCTGGCCACGCGGCACTGAGAGGAGCAAGCAGATCCAAGCAGGCTTCAGGGACGCAATCTCCAGTGGCCACGAAGGTCCTTCCACCCACAGACTCACAGGTCAGTGAGAGAGACAGGCTGAGAGGGGAGTGGGGTGTCTCCGAGACTCAGGCCTCCTCAGGAGGCAGCAGCAGAGGCAGAGGCATCAGGCGGCCAGAGGCTCCCGGAGCAGGAAGGAGCTCGGCAGCAGCTCCATTACAAAAGGTCTCTGCATAAAGCCCCTGAGGGAACTGAGCCTGGGAGGTGGCCCTGCCCCAACCTAAGAACCTGATTTAATCTTACCGTGAATAGCAGCCAGGCCAGCCCCCAAAAGCCCTGAGGCTGGGGAGCAGCATTTGAATCACAGACCCCAAGCACTAGCTGGGTGGATCTAGGCCAGGGGTGGAAAGGACTCTCAAGTAACTGGCTGGGAAAATGCCCAGAAAAGGGAAAAAAACAAGACCATAGAAGGTTATTTTCTTGAAAAAATGATTCCAACCTTCATCTCTGAAGATGAAGAAGAAGAAAACTGCTTACCATCAGGTAAAGACATAGGAGTCAAGGCCTCTGTATCCCAAACATCTGAAATAGATATCCCATGGGCTCAGGCCATGGAAGAGCTCAAAAAGGATTTTGAAAATCAAGTTAGGCAGGTGGAGGAAAAACTGGGAAAAGAAATGAGAGAGATGCA
>CM053770.1:490879132-490969120 GCA_028658325.1 Potorous gilbertii
AAGGGAAGGGAGGGATGAAAGAAGAGAGGGCAGAGTGGTGATATGGGTAATTAGAATGTTCAGTGTATTGGGGAGGGGGGAGGGAACAAACGGGGAGAAAATTTTGGAACCCAAAATCTTGTGAAAATGAATTGTAAAAAGTTAAATAAATTTATAAAAAAATAAAAATAAAAATAAAAAAAAGAGGGACCTGGACTCAACCTCCAAGATTCCTCCTCACTCTAAATCTATAATCCTGATACTATCACTTCCCGAGAAATTGCCTGGACATTTGGATCACACTTTCAGTTCTTGCCTATATAACAGTGAGTAGCTAAATGAGGCCTAAGAAAAAACGTAACAGAGCCAAGAGTGTTCCATTAAGGAGATGAAATGCAAGCCCTAGGAAATAAAAAGGGTCTCACAAAGTCTGCTGAAAAGAAACATCATCTAATTGGCACTGTAGCACCTATAAAGCTGTGTACAGGTTAAGAATGAAGTGGGTCAACCTGGTTGATAACCTGACTACCAACAGAATAAATCTGCCTACATGATGGGGAAGATCAAATGAATTTCAGAGATAGGTTCTTCCAAAGCCTCTAGGGGGATTGGCAATGGTTATAGCAATCTCTGAGAGTACCTGTTATCAACAAATCAACAAGCATTACTATGTCAGGCAGGATGGAGGGCCAAATGATCTCGCATAAAATCTTCAAGATCTTCCATGAATTCAAATTCTCAGTTGTGATACTACCATAGTAGACCTCAAAGGGTGGCCTCAAGGCCACAGGTTTCCCACCCCTGGCTTAGAGTTTAAATGACATGAGGGAAATAGACATTCTTTCTTTGATGTGTATTATGGAAGTTGGCCAGTTCCATCCCTGAAGACTCATCAGCAATAAAATAGAAAATAGGCCCTGTTTTAAGATTTGTACAAAAAGGTAAACACCAAAAAAAACCACAAGATATTAGGAGGGGTGTGAGTACTGGGTTGTTAGGGATGTCCTTCCCTACTCTGAAACAGGACGTTCACCTTGTCATCTTGAATGCTTGACTGGCAGGTCACCACAAAGTTAAATCAAGCAATAACAAGAGCCTACCTGACCAGCTAGGATTTGCAGTGTATCGCAGCACAGAAGTATTCCAGGTTTCAAATGGTCCACAACAGGTATACTGTGCCTAACAGAAGAGGCACAGCATGGTGCAATAGAAAGAACAAGGAGTTTGGAATCCTAAGATCTGGGTACGAATTCTGGTTCTAGCACTATCTGTATGACTACTTCTTTCTGAGCCTTAGCTTGTTAACTGTAAAAGGGGGATAAAAATACTAGTTCAGTCTGCCTGATGGAATTATTTGCTATAACAGAAATACTTTATAAACCTCAAAATGCTATAGAAATGTAAATTGAAGACTGTGATTCCCTATTAACAGGTGCCTCAAATCTTCAAGGGCACTCCTAATAACAGCATTAACAATAGCTGACATTTAAACCCTTAAAGGTTCCCATCACATGGCAGTTCCTTCTCTATGGCAGTCAAGTGGTGTAAGTGGTCAAAGGAGAGAATCCCTGGGCAGAATGCATTTCACAGCAGGTTAGGGCCCAGGGCTGGACTGGAGGCATCCCCCTCTAAGATTAATGAGTGTGAGGGTGAGAGTGAGGTGAGCCAAGAGAGAAGGCAATGCCATCTGGAGTTGGACGAAGGAAGTCCAAATGCCTAGTCTACTGCAAATGGAAAACTTTCTTCAATAAATAAGGATAGCTCAATTATGGGGAAAATGGCTCAAAAAATACCAGTAGAAGCAACCTGCATAATTTCCCTTTTGTTCTTCCCAATCTCTATCTCCAACACTGCCAAGCATATTGTTAACAATTTTTTAAAAGATATCTAATAACACTATAACTAAAAACTATATACGTATGAGACAAAATAAAAACCACTCTTTTCAAAAAGTCTACATTTGGTCTAAAAAATGGTTTTCTACTTTTCCTCCTGATCACTGAGACTACTGTGAGGACTTAAAAGCCACAGGATCACTAGGAGCAAGTGCCTTATTTCAATACAGTGAGGACTATGTCAAACCTTCCTTCTGGACACTATAGAGGAAATTGTTACTCAGCTATGATGCCTTTCAAACACTGAGATTCTAGGATTCTCTTGGGGAGGAATCAAATAGCTTTTACAGCTTTTCTTAAAGACAAGTCCCTGAGTCCTTTTATTCTAGCACTGACGGAGATGCATGTGTGCACACAAAGACACACACATACAGACACACACAGACGCACACACTTCTCCAAGTTGAAGGCCAATATGGCAGTCATATCAGCTATGTGGTAGGAAATACTCAAGCTTCTTCTTTTCCAATACATCCCCTAAGTTTCTGCACTTAGGCAGTGGGACCTATATTTCTGAGTGAAAGGGCACAATAGAGAGAACGTCAAGAGAAGACAGGCAATAGGGGGTCCCCTCAGCAAATGATTACTAGCAGAGGGGGAAAGGAAGGTCATCAAAGAAAATAAACTGCTGGCAGGGACTTAGGCTCCTATGAAAAGGACAGGAGAGATCAGGAATATAAAGTCAGGAAGTGTTTAGGAAAATGCTAAGCTGGAATCTAATTGACTTCAGAGCTGGGCTAATTTATGGTGCCCAGAGGTTATACAAGCTAAGAGAAGGATCATCTCAGGCTGGCAAGCCTAGAGATGATAAGGAGCAGGGCCAGGGTAGAGTGTCTCTCACTGCCTTTCTCTTCAGTGTCAATGGGGAAGGCCTCAGGATTTCCTTAGCCCTCACAAAAATGGGCAACTCAATGATGATCAGGGTGTATATGTGTACATATATTTATTCATTCTCTCTCTCCCCACTTCCCCTCTGCCTCAACCCTGTTCATCATAGGGAAGGTAAAGCGATATATTGGGGGCCTAGAGCCACATGAGACAAGACTCCTACCTGACTAAAGGAAAACCAAAGTGCTTAGCAGACCTTTATCACTTAGTCTCCAAAGGGTGTTTCCAAGATACCAATACTTCCACCTGCTCTATTTAGTCCTCCCACTGCATCCGGATCAGAGATGCCTCCAAGAAAACTGCTCTTTATGATTCTGTTCCAATTATCACCCAAGGTCAATGTACATTCAACTGACAATAAAGGCCTAGTAACTTCAGTGATGTAGCTGTTTACATAAAGTCATTTTTCATGGCTTAGTTGAATCTCTTGCCCTAAAGCTTAGTCCCTTCAACCTACCTGGCACTGGTGCTACAGAACTCCAGAGTGCACTGGGGCTACAGAATGCTTCCTTTGACACAGGATTTGTAGTACCTCCCTGAGTGGGCAGACTATGCCTCCCTCTCAAAGGCTCAAAGGAGAAAGTCCACTTAATCGAGAGGAAGCCTATTCAAAGCAGCTCCTGTACAAAGGTTTAGGATAAGGCCCTCAGCTTTTTGGATGATTAGGGAAATTGGCAGGTTGGGAAAAGAAGAAATTAAATGATAAATCTATTAAAATGATTAAGTGGGAGAATATGAATCTATTGAATCCAAAGCATTTCAATAACGGTACAGTCAAGGTAACAAGACTGAAGTCTGGAGCATGAAAGCAATGAACTGGTATGCCAGAAGAACACGCATCTAATGCCTCAGAGGGATCCATTCTCATAAAAGTGGACACTAGTTAATTAGGTTCAGGGTCTCCTGGTCAGGGACTACAGAAAGGGTTCTAAAATATATAGAACAAGATGTAAGCACCAATGGGAGTCTGACCAGAAGAACACAGAATCAGGAGTCTGTCTAGCTAAGCAGCACAGATGTGGCAGGAACCAAAAGCCTGAGGAAACAAAGGGTCAAATTAGAGGAAGTCATCTCCACCAGAAAGAAATGAGCAGTTAGTTACCGCTGGTCCAGCTAGGATCCAGCCTGGAAGTCAGTGAGGGAGTCAGGGTAGTGGCCTCTGGTTCCAGGACACAGGATAGTTTCTCTGCTTTGCTTTATGTGCTTGCCAAGGATGGACAACCCTAGACCACCAGGGAAGAACTGTAGCCATAAACAGGTCACAAATGCCATTAAATGATGCTTCTAACCGGAGAAGAGGCAAAGGTGCTAGAATAACTAGGAAGTCCTTATAAGTGCCCGCATCCTTTCCCAGTTCTCAGGGTACTTATTATCATTTTATTATAAACTGTCTGGGTGATTCTATTCACTACACCTGTAATATTCCAAAATAAGACATTCCTCCCTGGCTACCTCATAGGAGCTATTTCCCTCTTTCAGAATGTAAGCTCTTCAAGGACAGGAATAGTTTACACTTTGTCTTTGGATCCCCAGCACAATGCTTGGAGCACAGAAAGCACTTAAAGATGCTTTTTCAGTCAATCACTCACTTATTCAATGTAACCAATCAATAAGCATTTCTTAAGCTAGTAGTTCTTAACCTAGAGTGCAAGCACCCCCAAGGGAATCTGAACAGATATTTTTTGAGGAGGGGAGAGCTTGAACTTAGATGAGAAAAAATATTTTGCTAACTGTATTTCAATACAATCAGTATTCTTTGTAATCTTACATACTTTATTTTGTGCATATAAATAACTTTATTCTGAGATGGGGTCTTTACCAGACTGCCCAAGGGTTGGTGAAGAACCTTTGTATTTCACTCCTACTACACGTCAAGTACTGTGCTATGAATACAAAAACAAAATGAAACAGTTCCTGTTCTCAAGTAATTTACATTTCAGTGGGGAAGGCAATACATATATATATATATGTGAATTTATACAAAATATATACAAGATGATTACAAGGTAATTTGGGGAAGGAGTGTACAAGAAGTTGAGGAGATTGGGAAACACCTCACACATGGCTGGGGCCACTGCGTCCACAATGACCACAAAGCAGCTAGGAGGGTTCAGGATGTGAGCTGCGCAGAGGAGGCCCCAAGCAGGGCTGGGACATGACTCTGCCACAGATTTCCTTCCAATAATTACCTGCTGTCTTTGTCTGTTCGTTCATTGATAAGAGGAATCCACCGGCTTGTTACCTAAAACAGACGTTTAAATTATTCAAGATGATGACATATAATGGAGATGATTATGATGATAGGAAATCATATTGCTATCATGCTCAAAGGTTTGCAGAGCACTTTCCATGTATTACCTCAACGATGGTGTAAGCACTTGACTAGAGAAGCAGGGGAGCATCTCTGCAACTTCATAAATACCATTTCAATAAAGATATAAATGAGGTGTAATAATAACTAACATTTATATAGGGCTCTTAAATCTGCAAAGTACTTGACTTCTATCATATCATTTAATATTACTTAATTTTCACAACAATCTTTGTAATGTAGATGCTTTAGTTAATTCCATTTTACAGATAAGAAAACTAAAGCAAAGAGAGGTTAAGTAATTTGGTCAGGGTCATATGGCTTGTGAGTATATGAGACAGGATTCAACTCAGACTGTCTTGATTCCAAGTCCAAGATGTTTTCTCACCATAACACCTATTCTTCATCTAAATTATGGAGTGGAAGAGCACATGGTAAGACAGGTGGCTGCCCACACATATTAACCCTTAGGGTGGCCATTAGTAGTGGAATGTACACTAGCCAGGTAATAGTGTGGTAGAAACAATGAAATAACCAAGTAGCTCCATGGAATCTAAACCCTGAAAATATGATTCCTGTCTAGAAAATATTAAACAATATGGTACAACTTGCCAGTAATAATACTCATACTAAAGCATTCTGGCTCCCATTCCTCAACTTTCCTTTATTCTCGTCAAAGAATCCATGGAATAGGAGGGGCAAATTCCATCAACAAGACCCCTAACATTCTAATTTAGGGTCTATGAATGAAAGTACTGCTTAAATTAAATCAAAGCCAAACTACAGCACCATGTCCACCAAAAATCTCATACCTTATCAATAGAATGCTTGTTGTTAACAGCATAGACTATGCAGATCACATTTGCCTAGGAGAAAAATGAATGCATTAGTGATCTCCTTTAAATTAAAACAAAAATGTAAACAGAAACAGTTCTTTAACCTAATGCAATAGCATTAATGGAGAGAAGAGTAAAAAACTAGCTTTAAAAAGTGGTAGAAATCTTAGGTCCATATTGATATGAAGGGATGATGAATTTCTTAAAGGCTCCATTAAATACAGATTCATAATTATCATGTATAAAGTTAGTTATCATAATGGAGTACTGGGGGGAAAAGCTGGAGAACAGAAGATGAAGGTGAGGAAAACAGGACCACTGACCCAAGTCATTACTTACCCTCCCCCACAAACACACACAGATCCCAACACAACTGTGTCTCACTGCATCCCCTGACTTACCTGGGAGATCTCATGATGGAGCTGTTCATCACTTTGCTCTGCTTCTACAAGTGACAGAGATGTTAACTTCCATGAGAAAAAAATGAATGGTGACTATATTATTCTTTTCATTAGCCCTACTGAGTATACCAAACCACATGATCCCAGTTCAGGGGTGGGAGACCTACTGCCTCAAAAGCCACAATGTGGTCTTCCAGGTCCTTGGTTGTAGCCTTTTGATTGAGTCCAAGTTTTACAGAACAAATCCTTTCATTCTGTGAAATTCTGATTGAGTCAAAGGGTCACAACTTGAGGACCTAGATGGTCACATGTAGCTTCAAGGCCAAAGGTTGCCCACCCCTGTCCCAGTTCATTATTACATAGGATTAGGCTAGGAAATGAACAACAGGACAGGGAAGGCCAGGGGAAGTCAGGGCAGGGAATTCACTCACACAGATGGGTTAGCAAATATTATTAAAGAGAGGGATAATGTGTCCAGTTCAAAGGAGACAGCAAAGGCAGAAAGGGATTAATAGATACTATAATTTTAAATAAACAAGTTGTCCAGGGCACAAGGAACAATTGAGGAAAGTGAAAGCAGGCAGATACTGTGGGGCTAAGTGAGTATGAAATTCAGAGTCTGGAAAAGACAGGTCACAGAAGTCAGGAAGTCAGGCTAAGAAACAAGAAGTCCGGAGTCAGACAAAGGGCACCCATCAGGAAGTAATGTCAAAGAACCTGAACAACAACAGAAGGTCAGGATCCAAAACATGAGTCTAAATCACAGGCACAGGGAATCAGAAGTAAGACTGGAACATCACAGTGACCCAAAAGTTCTAGGCAACAAGGCAGCCCCTCCTACATCCTTCTTGGGATGAGAACTGGTATCCAAATCCACATGTTAGAGATGTTTCCTGGAGGCTGAAATCAGTGATCTCTGAGGTCCATCCCAACTCTGCATTCTAGGAGTGCAGGCGGATGGAGCCTACAAGTGGTGGTAAATAAGTAGACCTACATTCTTCACACTTGAATATGGGATGATCATAGGTCAAACTATTGTTCCACTGGACAGTAAAAAGACTAAGAAAAAGTCACTGGGCTACAAGTGTTTCCAATACCAGCCTAGTATCAGCATTACAAAAGGGCTTCACTGTTTTTTAAATGTTATTCAACCCTATTCTTAGAAAGTCCGTTTTTTGGGGGTACAGAGTCAAGATGGCAGAGTAGAAAGACTCACATACTCTAGCTTTTCCCCCACAGCCCATAAAATACCTGTAAAGAATGACTTTCAACAAATTCTAGAGCAGCAGAAGCCACAGAACAACAGAGTGGAAGAAATGTCCAGCCCAGGATGACTTGGAAGGCTGACAGAAAAGGTCTATCACATTGGACATGGAGCAAAGCGCAACCCAGCCTAGGCCACACGGTGTGGAAGGAGCAGGACTGGAGCAGGCCTCAGGAGTGAAATTCCTAGTAGCAGCGGAGGTTCACAGATCCCTCAACCCACAGGCACCAAAGACATTTCAAAGATCGGTGACAGAGCTTTTTAACCTCCATGACAAGGGAGGAGGGTCTTCCCCTAGCCCTGATCTTAGGTGGCAGCGGCAGCGGTGGCAGCAGCGAGGTGGCTATAGCCAGGAACCAGCATCCATCTTTGGAGCCTCAGATTAAAACTGCTGGGGGGAATTGAGCAGCTGATCTGAATCTGCCATGAGCCAAGCCAGAAAGTAAACTCCTCTTCCCTTGATTATGCCACCTTGGCGGAACTGAGATCTTATAGGTTCCCAGAGTATACACTACTCTTGACAAAGGACCCAAAAGTCAAGTAACTGGTTGACAAAAATGCCCAAAAAAGAGGAAAAAAATAAGACTATAGAAGGTTACTTTCTTAGTGAACAGATATTTTCTCCCATCCTTTTGGATGAAGAAGAATAATGTTTATCATCAGAGGAAGACATAAAAGTCAAGGCTTCTGCACCCAAAACCTCCGAAGTTCCAGGCCATGGAAGAGATCAGAAAGGATTCTGAAAACCAAGTAAGAGAGGTAGAGGAAAAATTTAAAATTGAAATGAGAGTGATGCAAGAAAATCATGAAAAGCCAATCAACAGCTTGCTAAAAGAGATTCGTCATCTTTCATGAAATTATCAAGGAAAACTGTCCTGATATCCTAGAACCAGAGGGTAAAATAAATATTGAAAGAATCCAATGACCACCTCCTGAAAGAGATACAACAAGAGAAACTCCTAGGAATATTGTAGCCAAATTCCAGAGTTCCCAGGAGAATTCAAGGAGAAAATATTGTAAGCAGCTAGTAAGAAACAATTTGAGTATTGTGGAAGTACAATCAGGATAACACAGGATCTAGTAGCTTCTACATTAAGGGACTGAAGGGCTTGAAATAGGATATTCCAGAAGTCAAAGGAAAGAGGACTAAAACCAAGAATCACCTACCCAGCAAAACTGAGTATAATACTTCAGGGGAAAACATGGTCATTCAATGAAACAGAGGACTTTCAAGCATTCTTGATGAAAAGACCAGAACTGAAAAGAAAATTTGACTTTCAAAGACAAGAATCAAGAGAAGCATGAAAAGGTAAACAGGTAAGAAAAATCACAAGAGACTTACTAAAGTTGAACTGTTTACATTTATACATGGAAAGATGATATTTGTAACTCTTGAACTTTTCTCAGTATCTAGGTCGTTGGAGGGATCATACACACATACACACACACACACACACACACACAGTACAGGGTGAGTTGAATAGGAACGGATCATATCTAAAAAAATAAAATTAAGGGGTGAGAGAGGAATATATTGGGAGGAGAAAGGGAGAAATGGAATGGGGCAAATTATCTCTCACGTAAGTGGCAAGAAAAAGCTTTTCCAATAGAGGGGAAAAGGGGGAAGGTGAGAGGGAAAAAGTGAAGCTTCCTCTCATCATATTTGTCTCAAGGAAGGAATAACATGCACACTCAATTTGGCATGAAAATCTATCTTACACTACAGGAAATTAGGGGAAAAGAGGATATGGTGGGGGTGGACAATGGAAGGGAGGGCAAATGGGAGGAGGGAGTAATTAGAAGTCAACACTCTTGGGGAGGGTCAAGGTCAAAAGAGAGACTAGAAGAAATAGGGGGCAGGATAGGATGGAAGGAAATATAGTCTTACACAACATGACTACTATGGAAGTCATTTGCAAAATTACACATATACAGCCTATATTGAATTTCTTGCCTTCTCAGTGGGATGAGTGGAGAGGGAGGAATAAGAGAAGTTGGAACTCAAAGTTTTAGGAACAAAAGTTGAGAATTGTTTTTGTGTACAACTGGGAAACAGGAAATACAGGCAATGGGGTATAGAAATTTATATTGCCTTACAGGATGAGAGAAGATGGGGATAAGGGAAGAGAGCGGTGTTAGAGGGGAGGGCACACTGGTTGAAGGGGCAATCAGAATGCAAGGCATCTTGGGGCGGGGGGAGGGGAGAGATGGGGAGAAAATTTGGAACTCAAAATTTTGTGGAAATGAATGTTCAAAACGTTAAAAATGTTGACTAAGTAATTGGAAAAAAAAAGAAATGGATTATTAAAAAAAAAGTTCCTTTTTTTGATTTCATGAGTATGGGAAACTCTTGATCTAGAAACTCCCTCTACTGATGCAGATTGGCCATTCCTCTATAACTTAGTCTTAGTGAGCTTCCTGAGACACAAAAAGAATAAGTTACTTGAGCATAGTCACCCAGGTCTTGAATCCAGAACTTCTCAGCACCCCAGGGTAGCTCTCTATCCAACAGGCTATGCTGCCTCTTAATTTTTACATACTGAGTTAATCATATGTTGAGTTTTCAATTAATGACATAGACCATGAGAAGAGCTACAAGATCCTTAGAACAAAAGACCTTGGGGACCACAGCCCTGTTCCTTCATTTTATGTCCTCTCCAGAAGACCAGAGAGGGAACAAATATAATTCTAGAATTCCACATACTAAGATAATGGATTTTAGAGCTAGAATGAAGCTTTGGATGTATCTAGTCCAAACCTCTCATTTTAAAGAGAAAGAAATCCAAACCCAGATGGGTTAACTTGCCCAAGGTCATAGAGAGAGCAAGAAGTAGACCCAAGTTTTAATCCCAGGTCTCCTACTCCAAATTCTGTTGTTCAATCCCCATAAACATAAAGAAGTCAAAATAACTTTTCATTAACTTTATCTTCAGGATATTGGCTGCAACATTGTTCACACATAAAAATCTATCACATCAACCACCTCTTTGGGACTATTACAGGTCAACCAATTTGGGAATATTTTCCTCTACTGTCAATCCACTCAATCCTTACCACTCCTCTCTACTGGAGGGTAAAAAAATATAAGTCCTGGAGACACAAAACTGCCACATAAAATAAAGATGTTAATAAGAGTTTAGGCAAATGAATTTAAGAGATTTTAATCATGGTATTCCTAACATAGCCATAGGAATGATTTTTAAGCATGGGAACTAACAGAAAGACAAGTGACAAAATGACTAAAAGGAAGCAGTGATATATACAAAATTTCAAGTAAAAATGCAAACATATGATTTTAAGTTGATTCAAATGTTATAATATCAATTTGGAAGCAGGTTGATAAAGTAACGAATTCTGAACCAAAGCAAAAATTTAGTCCTTCTCCTAATCTGTAGTATTCATCATATACAATGCCAGAAAGTATAACGAATTTTGGACTTCATTTTGTAAACACTTTAAATCAACTTGGGCAAAGTCTTAATCTGAATTTCAAATCAGCACTTATTTCTCATCCTTCAAGCTGACAAATGGATGAGATCAAAGGATCATCTGTTTCTAGAGGGCAGAGACGCTGCACAGGGTTTCACTGCAAGAGCCCATGACAGAACCCCCTTAATTAGTTGCTCAGTTAGTAGAGTACAGAAGAAAACCACAAAGTTTTACTGGCAGTACATTCATTACCTGAATAATCAACTATGTGCGTTGGAACTCTCTCAGGTGTAACATCAGCTGGAATGGTGATTTCTTCTGCCCGTGGAGGGACCTTAGTTAGCAAACAAACATTAAAAAAGAAAATACCTCAGAAACAAACAATCGAAGCCTGTTCATAAATGCCAGGATATGTTAGCCTGTTTTACAGGTATCCAATAGGCAACATCAAAGCTGCATTTTCAAACAACCACTGACTCACGGACCCTGGGGTGTCAATGCCAATTCCCTCTTCTTATACATGAGGAAATAAGCTGAGAGAGGGCAAGAGACTTGCCCAGGGTCAATTCTTATTTCTAGACTTTATTAGAGATCCAATTCTACATAAGATGCACTTAACAAAATATGTGTTTTTTATAAAGATTACATTTTTATTCCTAACATGAACATATAACAAGAGTTAACATGTACATATAACATGTACATATAACAAAGTACCTTTTATGATGCTATTTATGAATATGGATTAATATGAGAACAGTGAAAAAGAGAATTTTCAAAGCTCTTTATTTAATTATGCATATAAAGGATTGTGTTGATGTAAGGAATTCCCAAAATGAACTGTAATTAAATGTAATACATTCTCAAACCACATTATCTGCTCAGAGACTCAGTATATTTATAGGCTCACAAATAAATCTAACAATTCAACTTAAAAAATATATAAACCTTTGATTTTTTACTTTTAACTGATAAATGCCTTCATGTATCACTTTCAATTAATAAAATCCCAAATGGGTACACAGTCTTGGCTAGGTTAAATCACCTCAAACGTCATTCACATACTAGATATGACTATCAATGTGACTACTTCTAAGAAACATAAAAATGTGGCTCATGATTCAACAGTCACAACTCAAAAGGACTTTTGGGATTACAAAAAGTAGCACAATAAAATTCAAACTTTAAAAATAAAACTCCCCACTCAATATCCTAATGAAGATGGCCTCATGTTATATTCAGATTCAAACAAGCATCCCACAGGCTAAAATGTGTGGTGCTCTCTGAGGGCTTGTAGGGAAACAAATAGAAACCACAGAGCCACCCGCCCACCCCAAACCACACAAGGTTTTGTCTGGAGGTACTAGGGACATGAGACTAAATTTGAACAAGAGACTAAATTTGAACAAGAACACATTATTATTGCCCTCTTTTCATGGTGTGGAGGCAAACACTGGATTTCCAAGAAAAATTCAGCTCTGGCAATGGATTGTATTGTGTGTCTATCATGAAAGGATCAACGCAAAGTTGAGTGAGGTGCACCACCCAACAGTTGACTATCAAATGATGAAATTTTTGACCACAACAATTCATGAAATCTACTAAGCTGTGGAGAGGTTGAGATTTACGTCAATAAAAAGAGTATCCACCATGACTAAATCACAGACTTTTTAGAAAAAAATATACACAAAACATTATTAACACTATTACCTCTAACATTTGTTTTGATGCTTAAAATTTTCCAACATTTCTAAATTATTTTATTTGATACTTACTAACTCATGAGATAGCCAAGACAGGTACTAATATCTTCATTTGACAAACAGAAAAACTGGCTTAGAGAATATTAAGTAGCCTACTCAAAACCTCACACCCAGTAACAAGGGCTAAACTACAAGTTATAATACTTCAGAGATAATCATCTATGAGTTAACATCACCCTTAAAAAATTTATACAGTTCAAAATAAAGTAAACCCAAGGCAAAAAATAAATTCAATATGTTCATTTCATTTTATCTCAACTTAGACAAGATCTGAGCAATGAGTAATCTTTGTGGAAATAGAATGTTAAAAGAAAAGTCAGGATGCTTTACCTCTTCTGGGAATTCTTCACTAACCAGAGACATGATCAGTGATGTCTTCCCAACTCTGGCTGTGAAAAGAAAAAATCCTTATGTGAACAGAGCATTTAAGTGCTACATGGAAATCACACTTTCAGAGAGAGAGAGAGAGGGATCTATTAATTCTACAGAACTCATCCCAAGATTCTGGAAATTCTTCTATTTACCACAACCTCCCACCCTCCCACCCTTCTACCTCTCCTCTTCCCTTATTCCCCTCATGCCTGTTCCTGTAGTCCTTTAATTTCTCTGTACACTCCCAGTCTATATTTACCTTGCTTTGTTTTCATTTCCCTTCCTACGTCATCTTGAATGAATATCTCAGTCATACCAATAATGCTATCCTTTCACCCTCTGCCTTCTTGACTCTGCTGGCCTCTCACTCTTGTTTGCACAGAACAAAGTTGCTTCATCAACGGAAAGAGGCCAGGTTTATCCAGCGTGCTATATCTACTTCCTCTGCTCCAATTCTAGAGCCTAAACATTTTGGAAGGGAAACAAATTATACTGCCTAGGTCCACAAACTTACTGATATAAACTGTGTATTCTGACACACGACCATACTAATGTTCCTTAATTCAATTACATTACCTGAAAATGCTCTTCCAAATCTCCTCAAACCCCAACTGTCCCTCTGCTTCCCTCGTCCTTGGCAGACAGATAATCTCATCCCGCACCATCTCAAGTCTCCATTCCTCTAGCACCCTCAATGTCGTCATCTGGCCTTAGGTCGTTCCCTTCATTCACCTTCCTTCTTTCCTAGTCCTTCCATCTGTGGCCCCTTCACCTTATCACCTCTACTTTGGGTTCAAATACTAGCTCTGCCTCTTTGACAAAACCCTTATATCTCTGGGCCTCAATTTCTTTCTCTGTAAAATGAGGAGCTAGACTAGATAATTTCTAAGGTTACCAATCTCCTTGCTTCAAAGCTCTTCCCATTCCAATCCATCTTCTACTCAGTCATCAAAACAATCTTCCTGAAGTGCAGACTTAACCACTTCACTGCTTAAACAATGAACTCCAGTGACTCCCTATTTCCTCTGGGATCAAATAGGAAATCCTCTGTTAGTCCCTTAAAGCCCTTCCCCACCTACCTGTCTAGTCTTACACCTACTTCTCTCCATAGGTACATAAGATCTGTCATTTGTACCGGCTGTCTCCATGCCCAGAATCCTCTCCTTCCTCACCTCCTCTACCTCTACAGTCCCTAAAGACTCCCAGATTCTGTTCAAATTTCACCTTGTGTAGGAGGCTTCTCCAGTCCCTGTCTAGGACTTTCGTTTCATATCGGAATGTGACTGACAAGCCTTGTGATTTCATTGGTGTCTTCTCCACTACTCTGCTCCATTAAGTATTCATCTAGCACACACCTCTTCATTGCTCTTTTTTACTGGCTCCTTCCCTTCAACCTACTCAAGTCCCTGTTTTCCTTGAAAAACGAAACAAAAACCCCTTTCTTTCCCTTTACTTCACTATCCCAGCAATGACCACCCCTCTTCACTTAAGGTATGTATTTGTTACCTATATGTGCTGCCTCCATTTCCTGACCATCCCTTAACCTCCTTAACATAGAATTCAATGTCTTCATCTTCCATAACCTCTCTCCAGCACTGGACAACGTATGACTTGGTCCCTACTTCTCTCCCCTCCCCTGACCTCTATGCCCCAGCACCCTCAGGGATCAGCAATGCAAGCCTCTCATTCTGTCCCTTCGGCTAACCCCCATTCCTCTTCTTGCTCTATACTCCAAGGTTCTGTACTCAGCCCCTTCTTTTTTCACTCTAGTCTCTCTCCATGACTTCATTTTCTCGTGGTTTCAACTGTTAAATATTTCCATTTCTGCCTCCAACCTCTCTGAGCTTCGGTCCCTTTATTTCTCACTGCCTGCGATGTCCCTCTGTAACAATATTTGCCTGGCACATTCAAAACTAAACTTCTCTACTTCCTCCCAAAATCTGCCCTCCTCTCAGTCACCCATGCTTATAACTTCACAACTGTCTTTGCCCTTCCAAAGGATTAAAGAACTAGGGCTGGAAACTGAGTTAGCAGGCATTTACCTAACTTACCTCCCCCATTTTACAGATAAGGAAACTGAGGCCCAGAAAGGTTAAACAGCTTACTGTAAGTCAGGAATTGAACTCTTTTCCTAGTACTCAATGGCCTTCCAGTCTCAGCTGACCTTATCTCCAGAATCTCTAGAATTAGTCCTCTATTATCCATCCCCCCAATCATCATGGTCCTTCTTTAGGACTTATCTCTTCTCACCTAAAGTATTTTAATAGCTTCCCACTGAATCTTACTACTTCCAGGAGAAGCTCTCTAAATCACCTATCATACTGCTCAGCAGATGACTACTCTGATCTCATTACTTCTCTATTCAAAATTCTTCAGTGACTCCCTACTGCCTTCCGAAGAAAGAATCATCTCCTGATCCTGGCATTCAAGACCTTCTACCCTCACCCTAGCATGGTGTTGCAGTCTTGATGGGTACCACTCCCATTCAAACATACTGTATTCCAACCAAACTGGATTATTCTGGATCCTCATTCTTTCCCTATTGCCTCTAACACTTTGTTCACTAGGGATTCCTCTCCAATTTCTATCTGTGGAGGTCCCTTGCTTCCTTCAAGGACAAACAGAGATGCCACTCTCTGTCTGGTGTCTTTCTAACCCCATTAAAACCTCCAGGTGAAAGTGATTTTCCCTCCTCAAATTTCTCACTGTCCTTTGATGAGACTTCTCTGTTGCAATTCTCTGAGTAGCCTTTGTTTCCTAATTATTTGCATGCCCATTTTTCTTTTCTCTGTCTACAAAACTTCTTGAAAACAGGGTCGAGTCATATCTATCATTTTTACTCCAGTCCCTTAAACAGAAGATGGGCTGAATATATCCTAGTTTGCAAGGGAGGAAAAAAAGAATCAAAGTTACCACTATAGTCTACAGTACACTTTTAAGATTAAGAGTAAATGGGCATTTTTTTTAAATTAGGGGATAAGGGGAAAAGTTGGTAGCTCAATTTAATTCAACATTTATTAAGCACCTAAGTTTGTGTAGCACTATGTCAGGCTATAAGATAGATAAGAAGTGATCAGGTACACAGGTACCAGGCAGTGCACTAAGTACAAGTTGGTTTACAAATAACTACAGAAGTACAAATGTTATCTGATGAATAAAAGATCACTTCTGACTAATGTAATCAGGAAAAATTTCATGGAAGGAGAGAACTAAATTTGAAAAAAAAATTCTCAATAATTTTCAAAACTACTCTGGAAATCAAAAAGAAAACTTTCTACAAGTCTGAACCTCATTTTAAAATTTATACTACTTGTACCCTTAATTTTCTGAGCACATAACTGACAGAACTAAACATGAGATTCCTTATAATGCTACATTATACAAGAGAATCAGAAGCTGAGAAATGCAGCAATGAGCATGCTTTGTTTCCTCCATCTGACCATAAGCAGTATCCCATTATTAAAATGGAAGCCCTTTGAAGGCAAAGGCTGCTTCTTTTGGTCACTGCATGCCAGCACAGCGCCCTTCAGAGAGAAGATGTTAACGTCTGTTGCCTGAAGCGATACCACTACTTCAGTCAAGACCTGTAATTTCACTTGGGGAGCTACCTTCCCAGAGATAGATCTCTAACTGGTCAGGAACTTTACTCTAAGAGCTTCTGGGACCCTTTGTGAGGAAGTAAAGAACTAGAAACAAAGCAAATGCACATCTCCTAGAGAATGGTTAAACAACTAGAGAACAAAAATAGAATGGAATAGCAAAAAAAGATTTCAGAGAAGAATGGGAAGACTTATAACATGATGCAAAGAGAAGTAAGCAAATTCAGGAAAACAGTAATACAGAACACAATGACAACAATATAAATGGAAGAAACAACAAAAAAAAAAGAAATTGAAAGCTGGGTAATTTTAATGACTAAACTTGATCCCAGAGGAGAGAAAATTCACCTCCATCTCTTCTTGAGAACAGACCATAGTATACATGTACTGTTAGTCATAGGTTAATAAAATTGTTTAATGAATTGCTTTTTTTCTTTCTTTTAAAATATTTATTATAAGTGATAATGTTCAGGGTAATGGAAAGGCAAAGACTATATCTGAAAATGAAGGTGATGTCAAAATAAGATTTTTAAAAATTAATTTATTTATTTTTAGTTTTCAACATTCACTTCCACAAAATTTTTGAGTTCCAAATTTTCTCCCCATCTCTCCCCTTTGCCTACCCCAAGACAGCATGCATTCTGATTACCCCTTCCCCCAATCTGCCCTCCCTTCTATACCCCACTGCCTGTATGTCTTATTTCCCAGATGCATGTAAAACAATTTTTAACATTCATTTTTAAAACTGAGTTGCAACTCTTCTCTCCCTTCCTCCATCCTCACCCATTCCCACTGCCACTCTCCATCTGAGACAGTAGCCATTGCCACGGAGAATGACCTCTTTCCCTTCAGCATGAGTTCTGTATGCACTACCTAGATCAGGAGTTTCATTCACTGGCTCAGCAAAGTGCTACCTTCTTATCTTCATTCACTGTGGGTCTCTACTGGTCTAATTGTAATTCTAGGGACAAGAAGGTAGCATTTCGTATGACAACTACTTTACATGAACTGAGATCACAGAGATTAGGCACAGTAAATGATAATATAATGAAGATACCTCATTAAGGTTGACACTTTTCTTTTTCTTCTCTCTCTTCCTCTTTATACACAGAGAATATAATGCTGGGCTTGAGATCAAATCTGGTCTCAGACACTTACTAGCTGTGTAACCCTGGGCAAATCACATAACCCTGTTTGCCTCAATTTCCTCATATGTAAAAATGAAAAACCACTCCAGTATCTTTGCTGAGAAAACCCCAAATGGAATCATGAATAGTCAGACACCACTGAAACTACTGAACAATTTTCAACTGTGCACCATACAGAATTTATAATAATAACTATTATTTGTTGCACTTATTGAACATTTATCTCAGATTCTAAAAAAAAATGATTAAATGAACATTTTATATTTCTTTAAAACTAAAGTAATGAAGTGGGACTTTACTTATATAAAGCATTATATGGAAGGCTACATATATCAGAGGACTTCAAAATTCTTATTGACTTTTCTACAGATCAGTGTTCCTCAATGATTCAAACATAAATAGTTCTACTTTTACGTACATTATTTGATTTGATTCTCACAACTACCCTAAAGAGGAACATATTACAAGTATTTTTAGTACCATTTCAGAGATGAGAACTTAATTACTACTTCTTGCCTTGATTAATCACTCAAATATACTCCATCTGCATACTTGGAACCCAAACCCTACCTATGCAGTTACGCTGATGTCTTGGGTCCTGCGTTCCTATTTGTATTTATTGTCCTGAAGTGTTTACACTAAATGACTTTTTGTTCATGATTACTCCAAGTCCAAATCCATGGTGACAACCAAACTCTAGATCCAAAACTCCAGCCCAAGAACATCCATGTTCATGAACTATGAAATTCCTTTATATATGATCATAATCTGCTGTCATTCCATCTACTCCTCCACTTTGCCTGAAGACTGTTCTCCACCCTCACTCTCAGTTATCTTCCAGGCCACCAACACTTTCATCTTCTCCCTTCCCATCTTGACTCCTCGGTAAATTCACCTCTCCACTGTTCTCATCTCTAGAGTCCCCTGACTATCTTGTCCTACCCAACCCGAGTCTTTCATTCCTCTCATCATTCACTGCTTTCTCTCCTACTCATGTGTTACTTAACAAAGCTGGAGAAACTCAGATATTAACTCATAATATATAATCTAAGTTTATTATCTGAGCATGTTGCATAATCTAAAGTGGTCCTCACTAAAATAAGGCAATCCTTTTAGGCCTCCTTAATCAATTCACTATGCCACTCACCTCAGGGGTCTTCAAGCTCTCCCTAAACCTCCCCTAGCTTCTCTTCCCTCCTTCTCAACTGTGAGCCCTGCCTCATATTTCAATTGAAAAATGGATGCCATTTACACAGATCTTCTCCACCACCGCTCATCTCAGCATCATTCACATGTGTTCTGCTATTACCTCCTCCTCCACTCCTTTTTCACAAGAAGAGGTGGCCCTTCTTGCCAAGTAAAACCCCACTACATGCTCCGGAGATCCCACTCCATCCCATCTTCTCCACCCTATCCTCTTAATAATATTCCATCTATGCTTTCTACTGTTTCCTTAATGCCTACAAACACACTCACATCTCCTCCATCTTCAAAAAACCCTCTCTTGATTATTCCCTCCTGGCTAGTTTTTATCTTGTATCATCTCACTTCCCATCTATTTGTAACTCCTTGAGAAGGTCATTTATAGTCAGCTTCCACTTCCTTTCCTCTCACTGTCTGTCTTAATTCTCTATAGTCTGGCTTCCAACCTAATCAATCAACTAAAATTGCTCTCCCCAAAGCTACCAATGAACTCTTTCAATCCTCATCCTTCTTGACCTCTCTGCAGTATCTGATAACGGTTGATCACTCTCTTCTCCTTGATATTCTATTCTTTCTAGGTTTTCAGGACACTACTCTCTCCTGATGCTCCTTCTACCTCCTGGATCACTCCCTCAGTCTCCTTTGCTGGATCTTCATCCAAGTCACACCCCCTAAACACTCCCTCAAAGTTCTGTCTTGGGTTGTCCTATCTATTTACACTATTTTTCTTAATTGATCTCATCAGCTCTCACGAATTCAATTATCTTATCTGTAAAGATGATTCTCAAATCGATTTATCAAATCCTAATCTCTCTCCTGACTTCCAATCCTTTCATCTCCAAATGCATAATGGACATCGCAAACTAGACGTTCTGCAGACATCTTAAATTCAACAGGTAAAAAACTGAACCCGTATCTTTCTGACTCAAACCCTCCATTCTTCCTACTTTTCCTGTGACTGTCGACCTCAACTCCTCACTCTCACCAGCTGTCACATCCAACCAGTTGTCAAGGAAAACAGTTGCTACCTTTGTAATATCTCTCCTATATATCCCCTTCTCTCCTAATACTGCCACTACCCTACTACAGGCCCTCATCACTTTATGCCTAAACTATTGCAATATCCTACTAGTTGATCTTCCTGCCTCAAGTCTCTCCCTACTCTAGTCCATCCTCCACTTAGTTGTCAAACTGATTTTCCAAAATCATTAGGTCTATCTATCATCTTCTTTACTAAATAAACTTCAGTAGCTCCCTATCACCTCTAGGATCAAATATAAAATACTCTGTTTAGCATTTAAAGCCCTTCATTAAACTAGTTGCTTCCTACCTTTCCAGTGTTCTTACACTTTACTCCTCTCTCCATGTATTGTTAATTGATGTGATGTGAAAAAGACATCCATCTCCTGACTTGTAGCATTTTCAGTGGCTGATCCCATCCCTGAAATTCTCTCATTTCCACCTCCTGGTTTCCTTCAAGTCTCAGCTAAAGTCTCACCTTCTTCAAGTATTTTTTTTCCCTAATCTTCCATAACCTTAGTATCTTCCCTCTGAGATATCTCCAATTTATTCTGTGTATATTCTATCTGCACATACTTGTTGGCATGATGTCTCCCCCCATGGACTTGGAGCTTCTTAAGAGCAGGACTGTTGATTTTTCTTCACTTCACTTAGCACAGTGCCTGGTACGTAGCAAGTACTTTGAGAACAGTGCCATGCTGTTTGATTTACTGCCTCCTGGGTCAGCTCATTCCTGCCTTGCCAAGGTCACAGAGGTTTCAAACCCAGATCCTGCAAATCCAAAGGGAGCGCTTCTTACTGTACCTCACCATATTCCATTGTCTCCTGGTATGACCTTGGACAAGCCACAACCTACCTAACAGAGGTGAGCAAAAGTGCCACTGAGGGCTCAGAGGGAATCACCAAATGTTAATTCTATGATGCACATTCCTGTGGTGCTGAGATGACCTGAAGGAATGCCAGGAATACCAACTATAGGAACTCCGAAAGATTTCACCAAAAATTCTAAGAAGTCCATCATATAGACTTGTAACATTTCTTCAGGGCCGCCAACTTTTATCAGCACCAACTGGAGAATGGCTTAACTGTAGCCCTTGAATGTGATGGAAGTATCAATGAGTCATAAGCAATTCGGAGGAGAACCAAGGGAAAACTTATGAACAGTGAAAGAAGCAGAGGCAAGAAAACAATATGCAAACTGACAAAAATGGTAAAAAAAAAAAAAAAAGAAAAAAAACAGCTGGATACTATATAATCATAATGAATGAGTTTGGTCTCAGAGAAGAGATAAGAAAATGCATTTCTTTTTCTTCTTTGCAGAGATGGAGAACTATGGGTATGGAATATTGAATATACCATCAGATAGAGTTGATACGTTAGAAAATTTTGCTGAACTGTTTTCTTCTTTTTAAAAAAAGCGTTAAAAGGGATGATTCACTAGGTACATGTGGGAGACAATACATTTTGAAATAACGGTGATGTAAAAACTAAATTAAAATGTATTTTTAAAACAACTGCTATCATAATCTTATTTTAAAAGGGCACTTGATTCGAATAAACTCAAGAGGCCCAAAGTTTTCAGCCAACTCAACTTGCCCTTTACCTCAGAATCAGGACCAGTATACTCTAATCTCACAGCCCATCTGTGATAAAGGATCATTCCTCCAGATGAAGCATCAGGGCTTACTTATTTCAGTTTCAAAGATCCCAGAATTTGCTCCATCTGTGCAACTGATGGAATTTACAGAAGCTTTTGAAGTATAAATAAATTATTTATTAAGTGTAATACATAAGAAAAAATACTGCCATCTTTTTAAAAAAGCAAAATTCACATACCACTTAAAAGCCATCAATAAGATGAACCATTTTACCAAATTACATGGTATCTGAAACTAACAATATTGCCAATAGACCCTTCTACACCAAAATTAAATTAGTGTGCTAATTAACTATGAGATTCCCCAAATGGTCATTTTAAGGTGTCTTTGGAGTAGTACATTGGTACATTTTTATAGGAGAATTTCCAGACTATCTATGTTACATTTGGTCCTAGGCAGCAAGCAACAGAATGAAGCATATAACATATGCTATACATAATACATAATACTAGAAATATATAATATGCTATATATAATACCATAACACTGCTAAGTCCTGATTAGTGAGAATAAGTAATTTCTAAAGTGGTCACATGTATCTGAATTCTCACTATCTGAAGATATGATTATGTAAAATATGGAAACTAGTTCAAGCCCAATGGAAATATGTAGCACAAACTAAAAAAATGCAACCACTTCAAGGGAATTCATTATTTACACTAATCAAGACCTGGCACTATAATTATACCAGTAAAATCTGATGTATACTGATGGTCTGAAAAGCAAAAAGTCATAACCAAGAGATCGGTTGGTATAAGGTAGAGTATCTGAATTGTAAGTCTAGGTAGGTATATAAATCACTGTCAAAAAAGTCTACACATGTATGAAAGGTCATGATAGCAAGCTTCTAAACAAGCAATCGTAACAGATTCAAATCAAGAGAGATAAGAAAAGGACAGGAGGATCAAAATGAGCAGTATTAGTGAATAGTTTTGTGTGGTCACCAAGGGCAATTGGGGAGAGGTAAATACCTTAAGGGACCAGTTACTCTGGATGATAATAGCAGCAGAAGGGTTAACTCTTTCAGAAAGTTTTTAATGTGCCTTTCTTTCTTCATAGCTTGTTGATAACCCACTTTGGAGCCTTCAATTTTTGTGATAAGCATGTTAGAAGGTTTATATTTTTGTAAAAACATAGATATGCTGACAAAGGATCACAAGAAATAAACTTCTCTTCTATAATCTCCAAGTCAAAATAGAGCAATTAATAATCACTTAGCTAGTGCTTACTATGTGACTATGTGCCAGGTACCATGCTAGGCCCTGGGGATGCAAGGACAAAAATGAAAACAATCCCTACTTTCAAAAAGTCTACATTCTGCTGAGGAGACAACAAGCATAAATATGTGTTTGTCCTTCGTTGCTGAAGAAGACCATGCCACCAGAGAAATGATGACATGACTTGCACTTGACTTTGTTTTGCATGAGCGAGGGCTGTGCACAGTCACCAGACTCACTTCTCCTCCAGAGTCATCTGAATCCAGTGACCAGATATCCATCAGGATGACTGGAGATGACTCAGGATGAGGCAATTGGGGTTAAGTGACTTGCCCAAGGTCACACAGCTAGTGAGTGTCAAGTGTCTGAGCTGGGATTTGAACTCAGGCCTTCCTGAGTCCTGCACTGGTGCTCTATTCACTGTACCACCTAGCTGCCTTCGTATATATGTGTATATGCAAAGAATAACAAGATACTTTAAAGAGGGCATCAGCAGTTGGGGAAATCAGGAATGGCTTCATGGAAAAGATGGTACTTGAGTCTCTAAGTCATAGGTAAGGAGAAAGTGAATTCTGAACATGGAGGATTACCATTGCAAAGGCATAAGACTCCTGAGGAATGGTAAGCTCAGCTGGATCACTGGAAGGAGAAGGAATGGGGAAATAATATGTAACAGGGTTGGAAAAGCAGGTTGGGGCCAAGTTGTGAGTTACTTTAAAAGAAAAAAGAGCATTCTCTATTTTATCTTAGAAGTTAAAGGGAGGAACTAGAGTTTATTGAGTCAGGGAGCTATATAATCAAACTTGTACTTCAGGAAAATCATTTTGGCAGCTCTGAGCTAAGGTAGTAGCTGTGAGACTAGTGAGAAGGGGGTGAATGTGAGAGACACAGTAGAAACAGAAATGGGTAGGTGAACAGATAGGTGAGGAAGAATGAAGAGTTGGTAAGTATGTCTGAATTTTGTTAGAATCAAGGATCTACCAAAGCTTAAACACTTATTACACTTATTACCTAAGTCTCTACAGGTTACATTACTGGTCATTTCAAATGGCTTCAAAAAGACTTAATCATCATTGTTAGTTTCTTTATGATGTGCATAGATACTTGAATGTTAAGCTTATATTTTTGCATTAAAAATGTATTAACCTCCCCATTTTCACCTCTTATATTTTTCAAGTTGTACTTGAAGTTTGATATAGTTGATATACAATAGTGACAGAGAAAGCTACAGAAAGAGGTCTAGTTATATTGTAAAATTATACAACATGAGCACTATCTTTTAGTGTTCAATATAGTACAATATATTAACAATTCAAATAATCTATTCTTTAAGGTAACTGATAAGTCTTTTAAAATCCAAGAATATAAATCTTTTCTACACAACAGTTTGATAAGTTTCCTTTAAAAAAAATTTTTTTTAAACAAGAGACTGCAATGAAGACAGGTGACAGCTGTAATAAACTCTTTGGCAGGGCAATTTTTATAAAAAGCTTTTCATAAGGGGCAGTCCGCTGGGAGAGGAATAAGGATGTTATTCTGTTCCCATTTGGAGTTTTCTTGGCAAAGATACAGGAGTAGTTTGCCATTTCCTTCTCTAGATCATTTGACAGATGAGGAAACTGAGGCAAACAGGATTAAGTGACTTGCCCAGGGTCATACACCTAGTGTCTGAGGTCAGATTTGAACTCAGGAAGATGAATCTTCCAGGTCTGGTGCTCTACTGCGCCTTCTAAATCTGGCCATGTAAAAACTATTTTTTTAAAGGAAGGTATGTGTTACAAAATGTTTAGTAGTCTATAACATGTTAAAAAAAAAACAACTACAATTCAAAATGTGGTTTTTCTTCTGTCTTTATTACCTTTGCAGGTATAAATGGTGTAAGACAGGTTTAAAATCAAATAGGCTACTTTATAGCTAACTTCAATTCTCAAAAGCAGCAGTACTCCAAGTGTAGTCCAAAGACTCAGACGTTCCCCAAACCCTTTGCTTTCCTTTTCCAATTACATAGATATGAACCTGCATTTTCTTCATACACTTCGACCTAACAATATATCACAACTGACTGAATGCAGAAGTACATAAGAGAATCCAGCTGTCTTCTATTAAGTCAGACATTGAAGAGATTTGTAAAAATATGTAAAACAATGCCATTTTTCTCACTAATTTTTTTGTTTTGGAAAATAGTTATTTTTCATAAAAAATGCAATTTATATTAACATGTAATATGTTTGTTGCTATTTTATGTAAATTAATAAATATTTCAAATGTCAATTTTAATTAAAAAACAGTAAATGTAGATATAACCAATACAAACAAAAGTTCTCTGAGGTCCTCAACAGTTTTTAGGAATATAAAGGAGTTCCTAACAATTATTAAGAGTGTAAAGGGATCTTAGGAGTAATTACTTTTAAGAACCACTGACATACATGAATGAATAACTTCCATCTGAAGTTATGAAAAATAAACTCTTCAGTTTAAGACCTAAGAAAACTCTTGTATAACAATATCTGAAATGTTTCTTAACAATGTCTCAATGTCTGAAATGTACACATCCTGAATGTGTATAATTGTGAAAATGAAAATTATTTATGTAAGGGAAAAAAATCCCAAGTCCTTCCCTCCATATTTATTTTATTGATTTAATTTCTTGTTTAACATGGATCAGTTATCACTGGAAAGCCTTCTGATGTCCAAATTCTTTATTTCAAAAAAATGCTGTTTTTAGGATCAGTATCATGAAGCCAGAAACCTTTCTTGCAGAGGTAATATAAAATCTGGTAACTTCACTCACATATGAATTTCAGTCTCCTCAACCTCTGTATAACTGAAAAATAAACTTTCCTACTAGGTTCCCCTTGACAAAGGTCATTCCCCTTTCTACCCCAGGCCTCTTATTTCTTAGTCATCTAGATGCCTCAGATATCATAAAGTGACCTATAAAAACAAAAAGCAAGGCCAAAGCTCCCAAGAATAGGAAGGACCTTAAAATCTAGTTCAATGAAACCTGTCACAGTTCAATATGAGAGAGTGCTTCTATGGAGGTCACCCTTGAGAAACATAACTTATCATTAAGGATAAGTTATTGAGACTTATTCAGGTTGTATTTACTGTTTTCATTAAAACTTCTAAACATCTAGGCCTAAGTAGCAATAAAATTCTTGACATCCATGAAACAAAAACTGTACTTCTTGGCCCAGTCATCACCTTGACTCTAAAAAGCCCCACTGGCTATTTCTCTTGATAGCAAGTACCTCTGGTTTTAGCTTGGTATCTCTGGGACGTTCTACTCTTCATGTTTATCTACATCTTTTCTTTTCAGTTTTTTGCTAGGTACTTCCTAAACTGTTTAATTAGTATTACCCCCTAAAAAGGATCACCTGTTTTCTTAAAAAAAAAGTGTGGGTAAGTAGCTTTACATTGTACCATAACAAATCCTATAGTTAGCTACTCTGTAGATACTGCTTTATCTTTCAGGAAAACTGCTTGAGAATAACTTTCCTTCTAAAAGCAAGAGGTTCTTCCCTCCCAAATCAGATCACTACTAATCCTCCTAATAAAAGGGGAAAAACTAGGAAGTTCAGGAAGAAGAGGTATGCAATGTGGGTAACTTGCATTTAGAAGGAGACCAAGACAATCCCTCAGGGAGAGAGGCTAGAAAGGACCACAGCAGGCATGGCTTAAGGATTAAAGGGCATACTAATGAAGAGGAAGTTGAAGAGAGCTACAAAGGCATCACAATCCCTCATCCGGTCAATCTTCTCCTTACCCTCCTATGAAAACCTGTTTCTGAGATAGAATCTGACCCCTTTCTCCCATGATTGCACTTCCTAAGAAGATATTTTTTCACTTTCCTGGCTAACTAGACTGTAAGAAAAGCACACCTATCACAGGCATGCAAAGCTAAAGGAAAGAAAAATGGCATATAATGGGTAATATCCTTACAGATCTTAAGGGTTAATCTCATGAGAGTAGATTTAAGAGAGGCTAGAAATCACAAGTTATCACATTTTGATGACTGAGGGGAATACTTGGAAAAACTGGGAGAGTGCTCTCCTCTACCCCTGTAAAGACAGTTTAAACCACAGGAAGGGGGGAAAGGGGGAAGCAGCCACATTCCATTAAGTGAAAAGGATATATCCACGTTCTTGATGAAATCTGACCAGCAACTGAATAGAACAATGATACTTTAAAAATTATTTATATATATTGTACTTATGTGGTTTAAATTCAAAAGGTTTCAGGACTCTGAACTTTCACAGCAAGGATATCTGTTAAAGATTATTTAAGCAATTCTAGTTAAATGCAAATTCCAGTCAACTTAGAAGAGATATATACCTGAAATCTCTGGCTTTTACTTTTAATTTTAATATATTTTGGTATATTTTTAAATAGTCTCCTTATGTACAATTAAAATTTCTGCATAATACAAAATTTCTGAATTTCTCAGCAAATGAATGACTACTAATGACAATTTTAATACCCATCTGCCCCAGTTAAAGGTCCACCCATTATTATCTCTTCAGTTTTGCATGGAATGCACTTTATAAAAGGGTTTGAGTGGAGCTTTGTTGAAAAGTGTGTGCTGTGTCAAAGTAAAATATACCAATGGCTGGCAGCCTGGCTCTTACCTTTCTGAAGCTATCTTCTCATGAAATTTCACTTCCCACTCTCAAACTCTTCAAACCACAGAGACATAAGAAATCACTTAATGTTGGACTTTGGACAGTCAAGAGGTCCCTAGCACAAAATGCCTTTCACTTCTAAAAGGTAAAAAGAGTTCATCCAAAACCAGGCTGAAACCATTCATGGCAATCGTGTAGCCTCTGACCAAACTGATTGACCATAACAAAATATTTCCCTTAAAACTGCATGGAGAACCAACTACTACTCTCTGCATCCCTCTCAAAGGAATACTTTTTAAAAATACAGGCCTTAATAATAACAATACTAAGAATTAGTAAAGCTCTCAATGTGGTTTTGTTCCCCCAACCAAGAGGTTTTTGGGTCTAATCATAACATCATTACTGTTAAATAATGATAAAACTAACATATATAGAACGCCTAAAGATTTGCAAAAACATTTTACAAGCGTTACCTCGTCCTTTCCTCACAAGCACCCCGGGAAATAGTTGCTGTTATTATCCCCATTTTACAGCTGAGGAAACTGAAGCAGATAGCAGTGACAGGGTCACAACCAGTAAGTGTCTTGAGGATGGATCTGAACTCAGCACCAGCCCTCTATCCACTGTGCCACATATGCTGTCTGGTATGTCTAACCTTCTCTTTACCCAACATTACCTGAAGGTCCTAAATAGAATCTGCTAAATGCTTCAACACTGGAGGCAGCATTCTTTAATCAGCTAGATCAGCATTGAGTGAGTGAATCAGGATCTTTGATTTTCAGTTTCCTCACCTGTAAACTGAACATCCTCAAAGTCATAAGTTCCCAACCTTAGATTCATCTCTAAGTGTGCCCTCTTCTCTTCTATCCAAAGTCCCACAGACTTTACCACCACATGTCTAGCAGCTGCATCCTTGAGTCAGATCCCATAACCTCTCACCTCCTATAATCCATATTCTGCATAGCTGTCAAAGCCTGAAAATGTTCAGTGGTTTCCAAATGTCCTGAGGATAAGAAATAAACCCTACAAGTTGGAGTTTAAGGTCTTCCACAATCAAACTCCAATTTGCCTTCTCTGTGTTCTATCACAATACCCTCCTTTATGCACTCTACATTCCTGCCAAACTGGCCCACTCGATAGTCCCTCAATTTCAAGTTCCTTCTCCTGCCTCTGAACTGGAATGTCACCCTCCATTCTGGAATGCAGTTCCTCCAGTGTCTCAGATTCTTTACTTTCTTTCAAGGATCAACTCAAGTACCACTAGCTTAATGAAGCCTTCTCAACCCCCCTCCCTCTGGTGGTGACTGCTCTCCCTTTCCCCAAATTACCTTGCATTTATTTATCTTTGTACATGTTGGACCCCGCCCCACCCCCACCCCACACCTCTAGCTCCAGGAGTGGTAAACCATTCAAAAGTAGGGGCTGTTATCCTTCTGGTCTTATACATAAAGGCATTTAATAAATGCTTGTCAAACTGAACTGAATTGTAGGCATCAGCATTTCTCAAATTAATTTATCCGTGGAACATTTTGAGGCTTTAAAAATATTGATAGAATCTAAAAATACAGGTCCTGGGAGTCTGTGGCTGTCCAATACCAAACAGAGAAGGGGGACAGGAACACTGTGGAATAAAGTAGAAGAAATGAAGGCTACTTTCATACCTAAAATTCTGGCACTCACATATCTCTGATACCTACATTAATATTTTAAAGGGAAGCTACCTTGAGGACAGAAATTCCATGAAAATACTAGCTATATGACACAAACAGCAGCAAACTGAACACAATGCCAGAAGCCCTGGGGCTACTTGATTGCTAAGGTCTGTTCTGATTTTAAAATTGCTATGATTCTCAATGTAGTTTCTGGTATGATTCTGAAGAACTAAGCTGACATCTCAGCTAGGAAGTATTTGCTTCCAGTATAAAAAATCTGAAAGCTCTTTCAACAAAACCTAATTACATTTCTTTAGAATGTCATGGAGTACTTCAGGAGTTACTCATGCCACCCTTTTATTAGGAGTCACTCCTCAAAAATAACACAAAGTCTTATTTTCTTCAAGTTTTTTCTCAAGCTTTCTGCATTTAAAAAAATGCCTTAAAAGCACTGTAAAAAAAAAACCTCCCCTCAAACATCATACAAATTACACTGTATAAATTTTTACATTTATATAGTTAAACTTTCTGAAAGCACTTTCAAATTTATCATAGTATCTGACGACTACTGTTTCCAAAATATCATTGATATCAGTCAGTAAACAAAACCAAAGCAAAAACAATAGCAGCAATTTTTGAAAAATAATCACTGTAAATGCCTAAGACAAGTTGAAAGAAGGCTATAAACAGGGCTTTCCAGGCCATCCATAAGTTCTCATGGTCATTATACCTCCCAATATTCTAGCAAGGATTTAATTTGTGGATTTCGAACGAAGTCCATGCAAAATAGAAATGCTTAAGTATCACCATAAATAAAGACTAAAATCTAGATCGACAAACAGAAACAAACCACAACCCAAATTCTGAGTCTGGATAAACTGATTTATAAGTTTCTAATTTTGAAGCAATATGTTGTGAACAAATAAGGCTACTGTGAAAGAATGTAAAAACGTTTTAAATTTGTATCTCTCTGACTTCTATCACACTAACCTGGAGTTACTGTTCTCCAACAGGACACAGTTCACGAATACTATGTAATTGTGTTTCCAACGGGATGCATTTAAAAACAAACACCATCCCTCCCGTCCACTTTCTTCTTAATGTAGCCCCGTTCATTTAACTTGCACAGTAACCCCAATAAGTCAGTGCACCTCTTTTTCTAGGCTTGCTCTCAAAGGTTGAATCCAAAAACCTCTACAAGTCCTTCAAGTGTTTCTGTGTGATGAGGGAAAATGTGGGTATAAAGTAGCAAGGGGATTTGGAAGGGCTTTATCTTCTTAGCAAAATAGCCACTTAGATATTACTTTTCCCCTAAAGTTATGGCTAGAAGATCCTAAAGTTCTAGAAAGACTTTTAGTAAAAATCAAATACAACTTGAGGTCTTTTGATGAAAAATTCTGACACCTTAAAAAAATTCTCTACAGCTTACTCTTAGTACATGAGGAGGATGGGAAAGGCTTTGTCTGGAACGCCAAAATAACAATCTGATCTTGCCGTCAAGTCTGTCAGTCCGTCCCTCCCCCCCGGAGCAAGTTTACTGGACAACCCCCCACCCCGAGTTACTCTGCCGAGGGCACGAAGTGTCTGAGACCTCGGGAAAGATGAGAACAGAAGGGACTGAAGGGGTGAGGACCTGGAGAGGAGCTCGGGAGGGGAGGGCTGGGGGGCGGGACCGGGGATGGCGTCTGCAAGCGGGCGAGGGTCGCAGCCCCCAGGAAGGGGGGGAGAAGGGGTGCGAGGCCGGGGATCCTGGGCGCCGGTGGAGACCGCCTGCAGAGGCGGGGGTGAGAGCTTGGGGAACCAATGCGATGGGCCTTGGGGGGGCTTGGGAAACCAGTCCAGGGGCCCCGGGGAGTCCGGGAGAACAATGAAGGGGAGCCTGGGAGCTGGGAAGGCTTGAAGGCCAGTGGAGGAGGGAGTCTTAAGAACCAGTGAGGACTTGAAAGAGGGGACTTCGGAGACGGGGGAGAGGGGCTTGGGAGCCGAGGGCCCTGAGACTGGGGGAGGGGCAGAGATGGGAGGTTGGGAAGAGTGGGGGGCCTAGAGGGCCAAAGATTTGACACGGCAGGTGGGGCCCGAGCCCCCAACGCAGGGAGTCCCTGGGTGCTGGGTGGGGCCTAGCAGGCGCGGAGGTGGGGCGGAGCTGGGGAGTTTGGAGGCTTGCAGGGGGTTTGAGACCGTGAGGAGTTGGAGGTGCCCAGCGCAGGGGTGCTGAGCCACGGGGGGCCTGGGCCCCAGCAGGGGGGTCTCGAGGGAGGGGAGTCCCGGAGGGGGCCGGGGGCTCGCGGCCGAGGGGCAGGCGGGTGGGCCCGGACTCACGCTCTCCCACCAGCAGGATCCGCACGTCCTTCTTCATGGCGGCGGCGGGTCGGGGAGGCCCGCAGAGCCGGCGGCCGCTCTCGCTCGTCCCGGACCCCACCCCGCCCTCCCCGCTCCCTCGGCCCCTCTAGGGTCGGCTCCGCGGTCCCCTGCGGCCCCGCCCCGCGCCGCGGCCGCCTCCTCAGGCCGGCTCCTGGGCCCCTGGGCTCGTCGGCTGGGCCCGGGCCGCGCAGGCTCCTCCTCCCCACGGACGGGGGCGGACGGCGGGCGGCGAGGGACAAACGAGTGCGGAAAGCGAACGCTCCGCCTCCCCGCGGAGAGGAGAAGGCTGCTGTGGGTGGGTCACGGGCTGGGGCGGTCTGGAGGACGCAGCCGCTGTGGGCGGGGCTCGCGCTCCGAGCTCCCCTCCCTCCCTCCCCCCCTCCTCCCTCCCCTCTCCCCCCTCCCCTCGGCTCGGGAGGATCCTCACTCAGCCCATCGGCCGCTGTCTCCTCTCCGCTGGTTCTGGAAGAGCAATCCCGACCCTCCCGAACTTCCCACCGTCTTTTTGGTGTGCACTTACTCGGGAACCCCTTTTAGACCCTTATTTGCTTACACACATGTTCGAGGATCCCCGATCAGAGAGACAGACACAGACACAGACGGACAGACACAGACGAACAGAGACAGACAGACACAGACAGAGACGGAGAGATTAAAACGTCCTCCCTAGACTGGCACTTAATTAGTACTTGTTGACTCGAGCCCTGTTCCTACAGGTCCAACAAGACAAGGTCTGTAAAGCACTTTGCAAACTTGGAAGCGCCGCGTCCACTGTAGCGGTCCTTAGGAGTATCCTTATTAGCGAATGCAGGGCGCGGTAGGGCGTGGAGAGCCGGGAGGGAAGGCAGCTGAAGTCCGCCTCTGATCCGCTACCGGCCGTGACCTTGGGAAAGATCACTTCTTGGTGACCTCGCTTGCCTGGGCTCCGGGCGATCCTAGGAGAAAGTAAACTGCAGAGCGTTCTCCTTCCACTCTGGAGTTCTCCGTACCAAAGACATTACAGACATAACTATTCTGTGTCTCTCCTCCCCCAGGCTGCTAAACTTCGTTGAAGACCTGGCTCTTCTATCTCAACAACTTGAAATCTGGCCCCACTTAACCAAAGTTGCCGATGGCCAACTTTAATGGTTTAGGCGGTGATGTTCTTTTCCCCAGTCCCTCCTTCCTAATCTCAGTCACTTTTGACCAACCCTTCCTTCGCAGGAAATACTCTTTCTTCTTTTGACTTCTCTCTCTACGTTTGTGACCACTTCTCTCTCTTCTTGAGTTCCCGGTTTTCTTCCCAGTTCCTCGAAGTGGTCGCTCCTCAAGGTCCTGACCTTGACCTCCTTTCCCCTGGGTAATTCTCTGCATTCCCACATTTTCCACGAAATGTCTGTATAGTTGATTCACCAGCCTCTCTGACTCCTCTTTCATCCTCACGACCTACATCTCTGACTGCCTACAGTAAATTTCCACTTGACTCTTCAAACTCAACATCGGCTGGAGTAATTTTTTTAATCTGAGTTACTAGAGGTAGCTCTTTGAGAGGGGTAAGAAGAGCACTGTGGAAATGAAAGTAATATTTTAAAGAGGGAGGGGAATAAATTTTAATGAAATAAAAGTGAGCTGCAGGGTGGTACTGTGAAAAAAAGCAGTAAATTCTGAATTAGGAAGAGCCAGTTTAAATCCTGCCTGTGTGACTTGAGGCAGTAGACTTAGACTCTCTGGATTTCAGTTTCCTCATATGTAAAATGAGAGAATTGGACTTTATGTGCCATATGGAATCTTAATTCCACCTCTTGATATGTGATCCAATAAGCTTATTATCTTTTCTTCCCAAATAGGTTCCTCCTCCTGATTTCCTTATTTCTGTCAATGACACCCCCTTCTTCACCTAGCCTCCCATGTTGAAGGCTTTGTTGCTCTTGCCTCCCTTTATCAAATCTAATTGGTTACCCAGGGCTCTTTAGCCTACTTCCTCTTCCTTCCTTCTCTAATCCCAGTATGACTGATTGCCCTAGAACATGCCTTCCTTACACCTGCTTGATCTATTTCTTCATTTTTTTCCCACCTCCACTCTCTCTTCCAGCAATCTCCACTTTCTATTAGCTTCCAGAATAATCTTTCATAACCAGTAGATTGGATCTTGTCATTACACTTGCTCAAAAATAGTGACTTGTTATTGCCTCCCCAAAGGAGGTCAAATTTCTTTTCCTGGGATTTAAGACCTTATATGGCAAGAGAAGATTATCCCCCCAGGAGTTCAAGGATACCTCCATTGTCCATCTCTATAAGGTTAAATAGATTGTCCTTCGACAATCACAGGGGGATCTCTCTCTTAGTCATTACTGGCAAAATTCTTGCTTAGAATCCTCCTTAATAGGCTGGTCATATACCTGAGAGCCAGTGCAGCTTCAGAAAGGGCAGAGGAACAGTCGATATGGTGTTTGCTGTCTAGACAACTCTAGGAGAAATGCCAAGAACAGAACAGAGGTCTGTACACAACGTTTGTGGATCTGACCAAAAACTTTGACACTGTTAGTTGTGAGGGCTTATGGAAAATTATGTCAAAATTTGGTTGTCCAGAGAAGTTCATCAATATTGTATGTCAGTTTCAAGATGGCATGTTTGCCCAGGTTCTGGATAATGGACAAAGCTTTCATGCCTTTCCAGTCACCAGTGGAGTGAAACAGGGCTGTGTGCTTGCTCTCATGTTTTTTTTAGCATGATGTTTTCAGCCATGTTGACAAATGCTTTCAATGAGGATGAACACAGAATCAAGGTCAACTACTCTACCAACAAGTTCTTCCATTTGAAAAGGTTACAAGCCAAGACCAAAGTAGAGGGAGTGTTGGTGCATGATTTTCTGTTTGCAGATGATTGTGCACACAATGCAGCTTCTGAAACTGAGATGCAACAAAGTATGGATCAGTTCTCTGCTCCCTGTGCTAATTTTGGTCTAATAATTAACACTAAAAAAACACAGCTGCTCCATTAGCCACCACCACACCATCCATATGTGGAACTATCAGTTACAACAAATGGAGAAGTTTTGAATGCTGTGGATAAGTTCACTTACCTTGGTAGTGTACTGTCCAGGGATGTACACATTGACAATGAGGCTGATGCATGCATTGCCAGAGCTAGCTCAGTGTTTGGGAGGCTCCAAAGAAAGGATTGGGAGAGAAGAGGTATTAGATTGACAACCAAACTGAAGGTCTACAGAACCATTGTGCTGACCTCATTGTTGTATGCCTGTGAAACATGGACAGTCTACCAGTGCCATGCCAGGAAACTGAATCATTTCCATTTGAACTGTCTTACAAAGATTCTGAGGATCACTTGGCATGATAAGGTACCAGACACTGAAGTCTTTACCTGAACTAAACTGCCAAGTATTCAAATTATGCTTCAGAGCACAACTCCAATGGGTTGGCCACATTGTTCAAATGCAAAATGTAATGCTTGCCAAGGGACTATTTTATGGAGAACTTGCATGGGGCAGGCAATCACATGGTGGCCAGAAGAAATGATACAAAGACACTGTCAAGGTCTCTCTCAAGAACTTTGGGTTTGACTGTGCAACATGGGAGACACTGGCACAGGACTGCTCAGGATGGTGTGCCCACATAAGAAAAGGTACTGTGCTCTTTGAGCAAAGTAAAATTGAGACAGCACAAAGTAAATGCAAAATGCACAAATTTAGGATATCTACCCCAAATATTCACATGGACTATCTGTGCCCAACCTGTGGTAGAGCATTCTGAGCTTGTATTGGTCTGATCAGCCACAGTATGACATACTGAAATTTCACTTTACAATGGTGATGTCACTTTGGTCCTCTTTGAAGATGAAGGACAACAACCAAACAACCTATGGGAGGCAGCACATGGTATAGTGGAAAAAACAGTGACTTCAAGTCAGAGAACCTGAGTTCAAACTCTACTCCTGAAACCTTCTATCATAGGACTATGAGCAAAAACCTTTAATGATAATAGCTAATATTGATAAGGGCAGTTAGGTGGCACAATGGATACAATACCAGGTCTGGGGTCAAATCCGGTCTCACAGATATTTACTAGCTGTGTGACACTGGACAAATCACTTAACCCTGATTGCCTCAGCTTCCTCATTTGTAAAATGAGCTGGAAAAGGAAATGGCAAATCAGTCTGGTATCTCTGCCCAGAAAACTCCAAATGGAGACAAGTCAAACATGACTGAACAACAACAAAACATTGATACAGTGTGTTCTGTGTACCAGATATTGGGCTAAGTGATTTACAAACATCTCATTTTGTAAATATTATCTCATATTTCATTTTACTTCCTTTGGTCTCAGTTTTCTCATTTATAAAATGAGGGAGAGGGAAGGTCATCTGAAGATACTTCCAGCCCTAGCTCGTACCTTTCAAACTTCAGTTCATGTTATTCCCTTCACTCTAGACAAATTGTATCTCAAACATACTCTATATCAGTCCTTTCCCACTTCAGTGCCTTAGTTCATTCTGTTCCTTGTACCTGATATACCCTCCCTTCACCTCTTTGTTATTAAAGCCCAGCCCAATGCCACCTCCTCCACAAAACATTTTTAAAATATTTCACTAATTTTTTTATTCTAAACTTCACAAAAATCAAATTTAATGAGCATTTCCATGTACATATCATGTGTGCATTGTTAAGGAGAGGATTGTACATGAAATCGGAATTTTCTATTATGTAAAATTTGGTTGGTTTTTCTTATCTTAACTATGTAATGCAGCTAGTTCCCAATTAGTATGAATAACGAACCTGATAAAGTGAATAATGTATATTAGATATAGTAGCAATTATAAGTCCTGTACATTAGGCCCCAGAGCTATGAGCTGCAGATCATAAGATCACTTGAAAAATCATAGGAAGCTAGCTAGAGGCCCCTCCACCCTCCACACAAGTTTTCCTTATCATGGTGACCAAGCCCAAAGTGGTGGAGGTGACTCAAGTACATGGAAAGTCCCCCAGTTTATTTTTGTGCCTCTGAACCATTCTCACTTGTCCAACAGAAGCAGATGACCATCTTATAACCATTTATTCAATGGAGATGCCCCATACTTTACCCAGCCTGTGACCTTACTGATATGTTGTTTTACTTATTTTAGCCTATAAATCATATGTCAACCAATGGAATTATTCTGTATTTGGTATAGCTGTTCTTGAAGGTCTAGATATCTAACTGTATAAAAATAGGGCCCTGGAAGGCAGGGGGTGAGGGAGCATCTCAGATCATAAGGAAGATCTGAGGTACACTGTATTAGAGGGGACCATGGACTCTTTAATAAAGTGTCATTGGTTCAGAGCTCTGCCTTAGTCTTTTTTATGGTAGGTTGGACAATTTTAAACCCCCTCACTTATCCATATAAGAGAAAATTTCTTCCTTGCTCCATTAATTTGTTTATGATGTAATTTTTTAATCTCTAAGTCATGTATTATTTAGCATTTATCTTCATATTGTTTCTATATGTTGTGTACTTAATTTGTTACATTGATTAATCTTTCTATTTTTTAGCCAGTACTAAATAGTTCTGATGATTTTTTTGCAGCATAGTTTGAAGGCTGATACTGCTAGTCTCCTTTCTTTATCATTTTTTGCCATTATTTCTTTTGAAATTCTTAACCTTTTGTTCTCACAGATCAATTTTGCTATCTTTTCTGACCTTATAATCTTTAGGTTATGTGATTGGTATGGTATAGAGTAAGTAAATTAACTTAGGTAGTATTGTAATTTTTATTATATTGACTCAGTCTACCTAGGAGCCATGAAGACTTCAATATTACTCCCTAACTTACTATAGTACATAGTAGATACTCAGTGAATGCTTAGTGATTAATTAATGGATTGTTGAATTGATTTGAATTGTCTGACAGATGATTAATAAATATTATTGAATGTTTTAGAGTTAGGACATTACTGTTTTAACTTTGTTTTCCCTTATCATGATTTTATCTATTTGTGTGAAGTTCATAGTCTCCTAGTACTCAGTTTTCTTCTCTGTAAAATGTGTATGAGTATTAAACTCCCTTTCTTTTAAGAAATCTCTTCATTTCCTCCCTGTCTACACTCTTTTGGACTTTCACTGTGTCCTCATGCCTAGTGCCTTCTTCCTACTTCCCCTTTAGATTGCAGGTTCCTTGAGGCAGAGACAACTTCCTTTTTCTGCATTTGGATTTACATCCCCAGCAATTAGCACTGTCCCTGGCATATAGTAGGCATTTAATAAATGTTTATTGACTAAATGAAATTACAAAGAAATTCAAAGAGCTCTTTGTCCTGGTGCCCAGGAGGTGCTTAATTAGTGTTTATCAGTTGAATCCTCCCTGAATTTAGCTAGGCTTGTGTTTGGACTTCAGGTAAACAGTCTCTCATGTGTCTCGTTGTGAAAGTATTCTGAGGATCACATAGCTTTGAAGAACCCAAGCTCACCTTCACACCAGCCATATGGAAGGAAGACTTCAGTGAGTTATCATATACTTATAATGATAAACACATTTATTCCCTGGAGAGGGATGAGGATGGAATCAAGTAATTTGATAAGGAGAGAACCAGATAGAGATATAGTCTTTCTCTTTTGGGAGGTGGTGTCAGTGGCACTATGTGAGGAAGAGGAATTTTTAACTGTCACAAATATATGCATTTGGGCACATGTACACACACACACACACACACACACAGCTTTTCCTTAGTTACTGAGAGTGATAATAACTTTCAAGGGATCTTAATGATCATCTAATTTAATCAAGTGAGAAATCTCTCTCAGATGAAACTACCTTCTCCAAAGTTACCAATAATTTTTAATTACCAAATCTGATGATATTTTTCTTAGTTCTCATATTCCATCAACTCCATGGCTTCACATTACCTCTGGGATAAAATATAAACTTTTCTGTTTGACTTTTAAAAGTCCTCATAACACGACCCCAATCCATCTTTCTAGCCTCACTGTCTCTGCTATGCTCTGGAAATCAGTCAAACAGGCTTAGCATAGAGTCCGGCATTTAGTAGGTGCTTAATAAGTGTGTATTGATTCTTTCATGTCCAGAATGAGTCCTTCTACCCATCCACCCCTTCAGAGAAGAAATGCCTTGTCCAAGATCATCCTGTGCCAGGAAAGATGCTCAGTGGATTACTGACAGCTCAGATGTTTGCTTAGAAAAGCACCTTACACTATTTCTTGCCCACAGTAAATACCCAATAAGCACAAGTCATTAACAACTTAATAATTATTCTTGAGATAAAAAATAGTGTAATAGATAGAGTCTTGGACTTAGGATCACCAGCTCCTGCCCCTGAGACTTACTATCTCTGTGCAGAAGCAACAAGTACTGACTCTGGAGTCGGTCAATAAACATTTATTAAGTGCCTACTGTATGCCAGGGAAAATTTAAATCCCCTCTGTGATGCTTATTCTTCATGGGTCTGTGAACAAGACATTAACTTCCCTGGGCAGTTTCTTCATCTAGAAAATGAAACAATTGGACGAGATGCTCTCTGAGGTACTTTTTGGCGAAATCATTTTATCTCTCCATCCTCATTTTCCTCATTTTTGAAATGGGAGGGAAAGGAGTTGGACTAGATGACAGCTTACAATAGACCTATGATTTCAAATTGCCACTTTACAGCTATGTGAAATGGATGGAGTTAATAAGTCACAGGCAAAATTAATTGGGAATTTTGAGAGTGTCATTTATTAGCCAGGCTGGTGGCTGCCTCATGTAGAGACCCAGAGGAGACAGCCCCAAAATGAGGTGGGTGAGTGCATTTTAAGCATTTCGGTGCTACTTGGTACAGCCTTGCAGTTTCCACAACAAACAGAGTTCTGACAGAGCAAGAGTGGGGCTTGCTGCTAGACAAGAACCCCCAAACAGAAGGTGGTTGTCAGGGTGCTACTAGGCAAAGGACCCCAAAAGAGGAGAGGTACTAGGAGAGGTAACCAATCACAGTCTGGTTGTCATTCAACATAGAGTAGTTGTCAGGAAGGGGATGGGGCTCAGCAGAAGGTGGTTACCTGGCAATGGGAGTCTAACATTAGGGGGACATAGGTGGTTACCATGCAAATGGACTAAACAAGAAATGACTCTTAACAATTCATAACATTTTGACAGGGGCCCAAACAAAAACCTATTACTAGGCAGGTTCTCCAACCCTGCCCAGATATAACAGATATCTCTCAGCCTAGGGGCCCAGGGAGGAATAATGTCCATTTCATATGAAACTTTGATCAAGTCACACTTGTTTCTCTGAACATCAGTTTTCTCATCTGTAAAATGAAAATAATACCATTTGCCTCACTTGTGACTTAAAAATCAGAGGAAGCAAATGACTGAACAGGTATGAGATCCCTTAGTGACTCTTTGAGAAGCCGCGTAATATAGTGACTAGACTGAGGCCGGTAGGATTGAGATACAGTGGATAAAACACTGGACTTGGAGTCAGAAAAATCTGAGCTGAAATCTGACCTCAGATACCTACTGGTTGTTGTGACCCTGGGCAAGTCACTGGACCTCTCTCAGTCTCAGTATCCTGGACTGTAAAATGGGCATAATAACAGCAATAACCCTCCCTTTCAGGGGTGCTGTGAGGATCCAATGAGGTAATATATGTGAAGCACTTAGCTAAGTGCCTGGAATATAGTAGATATTTAACAAAAGCTTGTGCTCTTCTCCTATTTTGAGTCTTAATTTCCGCATCTGCAAAAGAGTGGAGTGCCTCCTTTACCAGCTTGTTGTGGAGATCAGAGCCAATAATGTATGTAAAGCACACCTCACAGCACCGTGTAAAAAGTGAGCTATTATTATTCATTACAAATTGTGATTGTAAAAAAATGTAATATCTTGTTGGATCTCCAGTGGCAACAGAAGAGACTAGGATTGTGATATTTCTGGTTTCTCTAAAGTCCCATCTTCGTAGCATTTTTATTCAAAGAAAGGTCCCTTGGGAAGGGATGAGTGGGGTAAAGGAAGGGAGCGTATTTTAGGTGTTCCACATTAAAGATAATGTTTGGAAGGATAATGTTCTTTTTAGAAAACTTACTAAAAGAATCCTTGAAGCCTCAGGGACTCCAGAAAGGAGGCCTCAGTACTCCTAGCTCCTCCTCAGGGTTTTGGTTTTTGTTATTTTGGTTTTGTTGTGTTTTTGCTAGCAGATTTCTCAAGCAAGAGAGATATATTCAAAAAACAAGGCGAGCCTTTGTGGAAGTGAGGGTCCTGGCTCTCCCTGCCGGACCCTATCACTCAGATTTTCATGTTTCTATTTACAGTTCAGTCATCTGATCCACTTCAGCTAACACCCTGGCCCTTCTGGGATCTGGCCTGTCTAGAGCAAGGACCTGGCACTGCCATGGCATTCTCCGTGCTTGGCTCATGATATTGGCAACTGTCCACTAGAGGCCACTCTCAAATTCTCTTACTGCCTGGGATAACTGTGTGCGTGTGTGTGTGTGTGTGTGTGTGTGTGCGTGTGTGTGTGTTCATCCTTCATTGCCAAAGAAGACCATGTCATCAGAGAAATAATGACATGACCTGCACTTGACTTTGGTTTGAGTGAGGGAGGGCTGTGCAGGTCACCAGTCTCACTTCTCCTCCAGAGTCATCTGAATCCAGGGGCCAGATATTCATCAGGATGACTAGAGACGAGGCAGGATGAGGCAATTGGGGTTACGTGACTTTCCCAAGGTTGCACAGCTAGTGAGTGTCAAGTGTCTGAGGGGTATAACTATATCTTGCCAGAGGAAGAAGAAAGAGGAAAAGGAGAAGAAGGGAGCTACATATGCCTCTTCTCTTAGGTGGACACAAGCTCAATTCAACCACCTTAAAACAAACCACTTCTTTTGGGTAGAAGAAGTAAGCAAACATTTTGCCAAGATCAACCAATGCATAGCATTACAGGATTCCCTAACCTTCTTGTGCCTTAGATTTCTTTGAATGTATCTAGTGAAACCTATAGACTCCTTCTTAGAATAACAGTTTTAAATGCATCAAGTAAAATTGAACAGAAAACCAATTATATTGAGACTGTTTTCTATTTCTACAATATATACTTTATATATAAATATATTAGATACATATATAAATGTATAGAATACATATATAAGTATGTCTGTGTCTATACATATATTTTTTAATCATTCATGAATCCCAGGTTAAGAACTCCAGAGCTAAGGGAAGAAGTGCCTTAATCCTGCTTCATCTCACCCCAAACCTTCATTTTCTGTGTCATGGAATCCTCAGCTCTGAGTTGGAAACAATATACAAATCCCAGAGGGGCTAAACCATGGGAGAGGAGATAACCAGTCCAAAGTATAGACAAGTAAGAGAAACTAAGAGGGGCAAGGAAAGATCCCTGGGGAAACCCATGTTTAGGGGTAAAAGGGAGATGAAAATCTAGCAAAGGAGACTGAGAAGGAGCAGTCAGCCAGGTGGGAGGAGACCTAGGAGAGAACTGTGGTATCACAGGAGCCAAGAGCAAAGGGGGAATAAATGGCCTACCATGTCAAAATTTTCAGGGGAGTGGTGGGGTTAGAAGCCAAAAAATCCTTCTCTGATGACTCAAGTGGCACCAAGGTGACCCTGAGATCTAGAAGGCCATGCCAACTTGAGAGAACAATCTCTGGCAGGTACCAGCACACCAGAAAGGCTTTGAGTGCAAGCCTACTGAACCCCTTCTCAGAATCATATTTTTAAATGTATCAGATAAAATACAGAGAACTATAAAAGAAACCAACTACATTAAAAGAGAGAGTTATCAAAATATTTTTTATAAGACAAAGTTAAAGATTCTAGTTTAAGAATCATTCATTCCATGAAGTACTGGAGATACAAAAGGGAAAAAAAACTCTGCTGTCTGGAAGATGACATTCCACTGGAAGGAAACAAGAGGCAATTTTCGGAGAATATAACACATACACACACACACATGAACAAACAAACATATATACCTCAAAGATCCAACAACTTCCAGTTACTTCTAGGGCTATGAAGACTGTAACTACCAGGATTTTCCAGTTAGTATTGAAGTATTTTTAAGCCTTAACCCCCAACATACAGTCTGACTACCTAGTTACATTCATAGGTATACATGTTATTTCCTCTAGTAGAATGTAAGATCCTCCAAGGCAGTGGTTGTCTCATTTTTTTTTCTGGTTTCTAGAAGTAGCAAAGTGCCTGGGCCCATAGTAAGTTCTTAATAAATGCTTGTTTATTGGTTAGATCAGTAAGTCATCAAGCATTTAGTCTGGCCCTTTGACTTAATCCAAACTTCACAGAACAAATCACAGAACAAATCGCCTAAAAGGATTTGTTCTGTAAAACTTGGACTCAGTCAAAGAGCTGCACCCAAGGACCTAGAAGGCCACATATGGTCTCAAGGCTGCAGATTCCTCACCCCTGTGACACTTTAGGGATACAAAGAAAGGCAAAAACAGTCCATGCTCTCACAATCTAAAAGGAGGAAGGAAGCAAGGAAGGAAGGAAGAAAAGAAGGGAAGGGTCTACCACACGCCAGGCACTGTGCACTAGATGCTTTACAAATGTTATCTCATTTCATCCTCATAACGATCCTTGAAAGTAGGTACTATTTTTAATTCCATTTTACAGTAGAGGGACTGAGGCCAAGGGCAATTTAGTGTCTTGGCCTGGGGCACATAATCGGTAAGAGTCTGAGACCAGATGGAGGAAGTGACATGCAAAGCACTATGTTTGTTGTTCAGTCATTTTCAGTCATATCTAATTCTCTGTGACCCCATTTGGGGTTTACTTTGCAAAGATACTGGAGTGGTTTGCTATTTCCTTCTCTGGCTCACTTTACAGATGAAGAAACTGAGTTAAGTCATTTGTCCAGAGTCAGACAGTTGGTGTCTGAACCAGTTTTGAATTCAAGGGGATGATTCTTCCTGACTCCAGGTCTGTCATTGTATTCACTACACCACCTAGCTGCCTCTATAAACAATTATTTACAAATAGTACATATCCACAAGATTTCAGAGGGAAAGCACCGGCATTAGAGAAGTCCAGGGAAATCTTGTAGAAAGTGAGATTTTAACTGACACTTGAAGGAAATCAGAGAAGGTAGGAGGGGAAGATGAGAAAGGAAAGCTTCAGGGGCATGAAAGACAAAGAAAAATACTTGGAACCAGTGTGAAGGTCATCCAGGTGTTCAGTGCCCTTGGGTTGTAGAATATGTGCAGAGGAGAAAGGTGTAGGAAGACTGGAAAGGTGGGAAGGCACCAGGTTGTGAAGGGCTTTAAATGACAAACAGAGGACTGTTTCATACTGTCGACCTGAAAGTTTGGTTAACAAAAAGGCAAACAGGCTAAATGCGTATTGTTTATTCCCTTAAAGCTAGTGGTTACATGATCATAGAGCCAGAAAAACTTCTGGCTGCCTGTTATAGGAATGACCAGGCTTAAATCTGTTTAGTACAATCCAAGGCGGTCTGTGTCCTTCAGATTTATGGTCTCCATGAGTGATTAACTAGACCATAAGAAAGGAATTTCTTAATTGAATAGGTTGTAAATACAATAGGATAACAGAGTTGATAAAGTTGAAATTATGACCCAGGTTATCTGTGTTTTCTTTACCACTAACATGCTATAACATAGTATATGTCCACAAAATATTAAAGATACAGAAAAAGTCCCATTATTCAAGATAGAGTCTTGGGTTAAGGGTCTCGCAGGGAATGCTAAGTCAGTCACATTTGCCTTTGCTGACACAGGAAGAGGTATTCTCTGAGTTTCCTTCAGAGAACAAAGAGACTATCAGGTCCAGACTCTTTTCCAAGCTCTGGCCCTTATCAAAGTCCAAAATTTACGCTAAATGATTATCAATACTAAATTCCTTCCTCCAATGGTGCAGGTAACTGCCCAACTACATCTCCATCCTGTGTCATTCTTGTCCATCCCCTCTATAAAACTTAAAAAAATTATTTAATTTTATGTTTAAGACATAGTCAAGCTGGGATAGGTTTTAATACTGTCCTACTGCCCTGTAAATCTAAACCCTTTACCTTAGTAAACTTCACCCTTCACCTACATTCTGGAGAAACTTGTCTGAAGGTCAAGCTTTAGTTTTGTAATTACCTCCACTCAATTGATTCTCCACCCTTGTATCCTTTGTAACCTCACCCTCTATCGTAGTTGTTAAGGTCTTCCTTCTGGTCAGACCCATCGTAATCCCTATGGGGTTTTCTTGGCAAAGATACTAGAGTAGTTTGCTATTTCCTTCTCCTTTACACTTGAGGAAATTGAGGCAGACATCAATTTAAGTGAGTTGTCCAAGGTCACACAGCTAGTGTCTATGGCCACATTTGAACTCAGGAAGTTGAATCTTCCAGACTCCAGGCTCCGGGCTCTACCCACTAGCTGTACTCACCCCTGCTTAACTCAAATTCAAGTTGCATCAATCAAAGCTGTTGCATACTACACCCACACCTGCAGACTAGTCCTGTCACCATCTCCCCACAAGAAAGCAATAGGAAGGAGCTAAAGTCACTCAACCCACATCCTTGTTTAAATGTCTAACAATCAGGATTGTTTTATCTTTCCAGGAGACGTACAAATAATGTACTATCAGGCCAGTCAAAAGAAAGAACACCCAGGTTTAAAAGACCCAGTCAGTTTCAGGGTCTTTGGTCATTGACCCAATTTATTGATTACTACTAGTCTAACTAATGAACTGATCATACTTATACCATGGTCTCTCAATTTACCTTAATTTTCAAACATAACACCTCCCATAAATCCTCCACAGGGAATCCATCCAATATGTAGGAATTCTTTTCTGAGAAACATGACTTTTTAAAAATACTCATACTTGGAACCTTTGCAGAACCTTTGCCAGTCTATATGAGTTGAGAGAACCGCAAGTCAGATTCAGGCTGGTAGAATTACTGTTATTCTTTTCCAAATTATTATTTCTACATTCCTATCATAATACCTCCCAGGAACCCATCAAATTCTGCAATAACAGGGGATATGATGTCTTCAATAATAACTGTAACTTCAGTATGTGTGTGTGTATGTGTGTGTGTGTGTGTGTGTGTGACTGCATGCGCATACACATAGAAAGTGAAGCATTGGCAGAGACCTCTTTGGAAAAAAAGAAAAATTTTCAAAAGAAAACAGGCTTGGATCCAGCATCATACCAGCTCATACCTGTAACTGTCATTCCCTTGTTTTGGGTTCTCTGATAAAAAGGCAATATGGAATAATCAATAAAATGCTGAGCCTGGAATCAGAAAGATCTGTGTTCAAATCTGGACTGGGCTGTAATTAAAGCAGAACAACCAATGCTTTGTCCCCAGATCCTGAAAGTGTGAGGAGGAACTCACAACACTACTCATCCTTTAGCAGTTCATAAACAATTAAGCTTAGATCCTAGTTAGGGAAATATGACATACAAATTTGGAAAGAACTAAGAATGACAAACCATGAACCCAATTAATTAAAGATGAAGCTACCAATTGGCAGCAGCTCTCTATCCTCTTGGATATAACCCAAGTGAATTCCTCCCTATAGCACTCTGGCCTTCTTCTAGGAGTGTGCTGGTAAATGTTTAACCATATAGATGCAGATAGATATGTGTATGTATTATATATGTATGTTTATAAATATATGTGCATATATATACACACATAAATATCTCTCTATATATACACATATACATATATTTATTTATGTTGATTTTTCACACACTTTTAAGTTTAATCTACATTATAAACAGTTTATCCATCTCTTCCTTAAGCAAAGAAAATCAAGAAAACAATAAATCAAGCTCTGATATATATAGTCTTTGCTGTAAATGCTCACACTGAAAATTTAACTATTGACTCTCATTGTACAAACTGTTTCCAGCACATGCCAACCCACTTTCCATTCTCTGCTCAGGTAACTTCTCCCAAAGCATTCCTGAAAGGTCTTTGAGTCTCCAACACTTCTCCAGTTGAAACAAAGGTATGGTTTGTGCTGCTTATCTTTGGCACAAAAATTGTTGGGGTACATTCAGAATCCCACTAAAGCCTTACAGGACTGTTGTGATTCACATGAGATCATATATTTGAAAGGGCTATATAAATACCAGTTATCATCATATTTTAAATGTTTTTGATTCCATTTAAAATATTATAATTATTTCCCAATATATCTGCACATAGAATCCACTCTTGAAAAAAAGGAAAACTATTAAGCAAAAATAAGTGACAGTGGCCACATCAAACTGCCTCTGCAGTCCTCCTTGAGAGGAGATGCATTCTCTGTCCTTCAAGACCAGCTGGGATTAGTCATTTGAATTCAGATGCCTTTAGTATAATTTTCATATACATTATTATAGTCATTGTGTATAATGAGTTCCTGGTTCTGCTTCCTTTACTTGGCATTAATTACATTGGTTTCTTTTATTTTTATCTAAAGCTTTTTTACCCAAGCATTTGACTGTGTGGATCACAATGAAACATGGAAGTCCTCCAAAAGATGGAAGCGCTAGATCATCTTACTTGTCGCCTGAGAAACTTGTATTTGAGCCACGAAGGAACAGTTAGAACCAAAGGTGTAACAACTGATTGGTTTAAAGTTGGAAAAAGAGTACTTCAAGGCTGTGTATTTTCACCTTATTTTTTTTTAACATATACGCAGAGTACATCATACAAAATGCCAGGCTGGATAAATCAAAAGCCAGGTTACTAAGAGAATCCACAATTTTAGATGCAGACAATATCCTTCTGATGGCAGAAAGTGAAAAGGAATTAAAAAGCTTCTTGATGAGAATGAAAGAGGAGAGTATAAAAGAGGCTTTCGAGAGTAACATAAAAAAGCTAAGCTCTTAGCAACTGGTACCATCACTTCCTGGCAAACAAAGAGAGAAGAAATGGAAGCACTGTCATATTTTATATTTCTCGGTTCAAAGATCACTGCAGACAGCAGCTGCAGCCATGAAATAAAAGGATGCTTGCTCCTTGGAAGGAAAGCTGTGGCAACTTCAGACAGCATACTGAAAAGCAGAGATGTCACCTTGCTGACAAAGGTCTGCATAGACAAAGCTATGGTTCTTCCAGTAGCAATGTATGGCTGTGAGAGCTAGATTACAAAGAAAGTTGAGGACCAAAAAATCAACACTTTCAAACTGTGGTGCTGGAAAAGACTTTTGAAAGTCCCTTGAACAGCAAGGAGGTCAAATCAGTCAATATTTAAATTAATTCCAGCTATTCACTGAAAGGTCAAATACTGAAGCTGAAGGTTAAATAGTTTGCTTACATTGTGGGAAGATGTGGGACTCAATGGAAGAGACCTTGATGTTGGAAAAGATTAAAGGCAAAAAAAAAAAGAGGATGGCAAAAAAATGGGATGGATAGATGGTACGATGAAGACAATGAACATGAACTTGGATAGACTTTGAAAGACAGTGGAGGAGAGAAGGTATTGGCATGCTACGTATGGTCCATGGGGTCATGAAGAGTAGGACACAACTGTACAATTGAAGGACAATAATTTTTACCTCACCTTCATTTCTGAATATACCCCTCTCTAATTAATAAAAGGTGCCTACTGGTAGAGTGGTCTAAGGCTACTTAGGACAGAATATTATATCCATTGTCAGATATGGTCTCAGTATCAGACATTATACTTATAAACAATTTTTTAAAGAAAACTTCATATTCTTTGACCATATATCTGCTGGCTGTTTAATCCCCTCACTTCACAGATGAAGAAAATGGGTAAAAATGAATATTTTCTGTAAAAACTTACATGAACTGATGCAAAGTGAAGTGAAAAGAATTAGGAGACTATTGTACACAGTAAAAGCAACATTGACGATCAACATTGGTGGTCAGTTATGAATGACTTAGCTTCTCTCACTGTTACAATGATCCAAAACAATTCCAAAAGATTCAAGGGAAAATGCTATCTGTATCGAGAGGAAGTGTGGTTGGAATGTGAATGCAGATCAAAGCAGATTATTTTCACTTTATTTGTTTGTGTTATTTTTCCCTTTTGTAAACTATAATTTGTTTTACAAACTGTTTTCTTTCATAACATGAATAATATGGAAATATATTTTACATGATTCCACATATATAACCTATTTCAAATTGCTTCTGAGGGAGGAAAAAGGAGGAAGAAAAGGAGAAAATCTGGAACTCGAAATCTTAAAAAAAATGAAGGTTAAAAATATTATTAGAAAATAATTATTAGTTATCTAATAATGAAATATTGTTAGAAAATAATTATTAGTATTAGAAAATAAAAATAAGCAAACTATTCATGTCCTGTGACTGTGTATCTATTCAACCACTTCATAGACCAAGAAATTAAAGCCCAGAGAGAAAAAAAATCACTGGATCTCAGTTATGTAGGTTTTAAGCAATAAATGCCAGGATTTAAATTTGATTCTAAATCCAACCTTTTCAAAATATACCCTGGTGATGAAGGAGAAGGAAAGAGAACTAGGTGGCTTTCCTTCTTCACCTACACTGCAGGCTCAGAGGGTATTAACACAAGAAGTTATTTGGCCACTGGACCTATATCCCCTGGCCCTTACCACCATGCCTGGCCCTGGTAAGCAGTTAATGAGTCTTTGATGACTGACTGGCAGACTGGTTGACAAGAAGGCCCTCTGAACTCGGCCACTGATTTCAGCCATAAGAGAGTCCTTCATCTCTTACCTCATTTATAATCAGAGAGTTCCCAGGCTGTAGGCCATAAAGCCAAAAAGCAGGGAACACAACAGGCATGGGGACAGGAAGCTCAAATCGATGTAAAAGTTTCTCCTCACTCTCCACTGAATAAAAGGAGAGTTGATTCCCCTCTAGATCAAGCCATACACCCACCACTGTGGGCCTCTCCTTGCTGATAGCTGTTTCCTTTTTCCTGTGCCAGGAACAGAGCTGTGCAGAGGCCTCACTCCATTCCACGCACCAAGAGTCTGAAGTCCTACCCAGCAGGTGACCCAGGGCGATGATGTCCTTAGAGGTCACCCCAATGGCCCAAGCAGTGCAATGTTGAGTGTTCACCTCCCAGTATTGCTGCCCAGAGGAGAAGCCTTGACAGCACAAGATTTGGCTGTTTCGGAACCTCTCTCCACTCTCAGGGTAGAATTGTCGATGCCTGGTCACAGTCACTTTTTGACAGTTCTTTGACACCTCCAGATAATGGGAGGCAGTTCTTTGGTCAAAAGTTGGGAGAATGGACCCTAAGGAAGAGATTTAAAAATACAGAAAATTCTTGATTATCTGTACTAATCAATTCACCTACAAGCATTTATTAAGCACCTAATGAGTTGCCAAGTATACTATACTGTGTGCTTGGGAGGCAAAGTCCTTGCCCTTGAGGGCAGAGGAGAGAACATGTTCAAACCTAAATAAATAAAAATAAAGCTAATGATTTCACTGGACAGAAGGGAGGAAACAACCATTTATTTTGCACCTACTATGTACTAGGCACTGTGTTAAGCCCTTTACAAAGATTATCTCACTTGATCTTCACAATAACCCTGCAAGGTAGACACTATTATGATACCCATTTTACAAACAGGAAACTGAGGCAGGCAGAGATTTAAATTATTTGCCCTGGGTCATATAGCTAGTGAGTGTCTGAGGCCAGATTTGAACAGGTTTACCTGACCCCAAGCCCAGGGCTCTGTGAACTGTAGCACTCTCTGGCTGGCATAAAAAAAAAAAAAAACCTTCTAGGGCAAGGGAACACTCTCCGTTAGTGCTGGCCAACCCAGCACCTTCCTTGCACTCTCATTAGAAAGTTAGCCAGAGCCCTGAGAGGGGTCTCAAAGCTAGTATCAAAAACAGCATTCAATTTCACACCTTCTGACTCAAATTGTTGCTCAAGCTTAGGCTCAAATTAAAGTGAATCAATATTCTCTGGGCAAAAGTCAATTGACAGAAGGAATCAGTAGTCCATAAGCGTGCTAGGTGGAAAGAAGAAGTCCTCTGTGTATGATGATCATGAGTATATGGTATACTGCTAGACTTAGAGTCAGGAGAAACAGGGTTTGAAACTAGCCTGGTCTGAGTGTACGACCACTGGCAAGTCACTTGATCCTCCTAAGCTCAAGTTTAGAGCTTAAAATATAAATGATAATATCTCTCCTCTCTAACGCCAACAGGGTTGTTCTAAGACTCAAATTAGATAACTTCTGCAAAGGGCTTTATAATATTAAAGTGATATGCACTTTGACTTATTATAATGACTTTGTTACTATACTTCTCTTACTTTTACTGTAGATAAATTGTGTTTCATGAGGCAGCAAGGTGGTGTGGTGGACGCAGCGCTGGGCCTGGAATCAGTAAGATTGATGGTCAAATTTAGCCTTGGACACTTACTAGCTGTGTGACCCTAGGTAAGTCACTTAACCTCCATCTGCCTCAATTTCCTCAACTACGACATGGATATCATAATGGCACCTACCTTCCTGGGCTGTCATGAGAATCAAATGAGATAATATTTGTAAAGTGCCTACTATGGTCCCTGCCACATAGTAGGCTTTTAATAAATGCTTATTCTCTTCCCCTTCCCTGTTCTCTTCTCTTATTTAATGGAATTCAGACAGAAATGCTTCTGGAACAGATCACCATCCCCACTACCATCATTAGCTTTATTCTCAATCCAAGAGTTGATGTTGCTCTGGCAGAAAATGTAAACAGACCCTAGCTGGGACTGAAATCCAAAGGGACACCTTCTCTTTCTCTTGGATAATGAGGGAACTCCCACTTTTTTTAAGATACTAACTCCAAATTCAGGGAACATGGCACTAAAGGAGAAGGTCATGAGTCATACAAGGAATGCAGTTGGGAAGCCACAACATGGTACTAAAATGACAAGTTTCAAGTGCTATTTCTCTATGGAACTCAAAGTCTATAACCCAAGTCACTTGAATACTTACTCACACTTAGCAAACTTGCAAGATCTCTTGGGCTCAGGCTGGCCCTGTAGGTGCAATGAGACAGACGAAGTCCCTGGAGGTTCCTCTAAAAAAATATAAATTTGAGGAAACTCTTTTAGACAAAGGTATCTGAATAGTCTTCATAGCAGAGTATACCATGTTGGAATAAGTATGGATGGTCTACATAATAGCTCCACCTTTCTTGATGGAAAATTTGAAGTCTCTCTGATCATGCCAAGAGTCCATTAAGGCCTGGATTCAGCTTCAGAAATGAGCCATAAGGGACATTAACTTTTTCTTTTAAAGCAGCATATGTAAAGCAAGACTTTGTCCCCCCCAGACTGATGGGTTGAGAAGAGATCTTTAAATTACAAGTTTACATATCAAAATGGAAGGATCTAGATTATTTTAAAACTTTTACGGAAGGAAAGAAGATTTCTTCCCCAGGACTTTCCTCTAACAGAGGAAAAATGTAATATTTTATGTTTTAATTAAAAATGCAAATATATAAGCCAGGGTGAATCTGATAATTCAGTGTAACATAATTCCCCAAGAATTTTTTATATCCCTTCTACATGCAAGGTAATATGCTAGGCATTTAGGATATAAGCACAAAACAAAAAACCCATCTCTTCCCTCAAAGAAATTGCTTCCTACTATAGAAACAGAATATGTCTACAAATCCTCCTAATTAGTCTCCCTGACTCTCTAGTCTCCTCTTCAATCTCTCCTCTTCATAGCTGCCTGAACCTTCCTAATGCACAAACCATGACCACGTCTTCTGTTCAAACATCAGATAAAATACCATCTCTTTTGCCTGGTATTTAAGACAGTCCACAACCAAGCTCCAACCAAATTTTACAGCCTGATTTTCCATGGTTTCCCTTCACATACTCATTCTAGTCAAACTGGACAACTACCCATTCCCAAAGTTCATCCGGACACTCTTGCTTCTATTTGTTAGCATGAGCCATCCGCAATACCTGGGAGCACTCCCTTTACATCTCTACTTGTTGAAACTTTTCTTCAAGACCCAGTTCAGCTGTAGTTCTTCCATTCATCCCCACTAGCTGAATGGTTTCCCTCCTCAAATTTCCTTAGGATATTTTCTCTGGATTCTTCATTTGCCTCTACCCCATTACATGATTTTTTAAATCTATATATCTTATGCTTTTTCTCTCCAAACACTTATCTCCACTAGATTACCAACTCCTTGAGGGAAAAGACTGCCCTTTTTCATCTTAGCATGTACAATGCCTTGTATGTGGCAACTATTCAATCATTGTGCCTCAACCTGAATGTTAGATTGACTAACAAAAAAAAGAATAAGGAGGACTATAAAAAACTATTTTAAAGTTTTCACCTTTTGCTGACCTAATTGAGCCAATATACAATCTACCTCTTCCATATATATGTTGTACTTCCAAAGCCTTCCCTACTGGAAAAGAGGTTAGTTGCATGACCATTACATAAACTGTGTGTGCCTGATGATGGTGATGAAAGGAGAAAGAAAGGTTGACGAAAGGAGAAGGAAAGGCGTGTCAAGTATCATTTTAGATGAAGACATCTATACCTCCCTCCCTTTTTACCTTTGAATGGCAGTAGCAAGACCAGATGAAGGAAGCATCAATTGGAAGAGGCAGTTAGGGACCCTGCTCTCCAGGCTATCAGTCTGGAAATTTAGCTTGCCCTGTATCGAGTTCTAGGTTGCTTTTGGCTAAAATCGTTTATCATCACAACATAACAGCCCCCTGTGATGCTTTTCTCAAAGCCTAGGGATATATAGATGCATTTTTTTTATTAGAGAGAAAGATCTATGTATAACAGGGGTTTAAGTTATTTAATGGTATTCCAGGATCTGTAGTTCCCAGATAGACGCATGCATTCCTTACTAGCCTCGAGAAAGAGTGTACAGTGGCAACCTTTGGAGACAAACTTCAACTGAACTCAGGAGTTTTGAAAAGGTAGATATAGCAGGTGGAGCAGAGTTTTGACAATACCCAGGAAGGCAGGTGGGCAGGTAGCCACAGAACTATGAGAGATTGCAGAACTGCAAATTGAGAAGTATATAAGGAAGGACATTTAGACTGGAAATGAAGAAGGCTGGGGCTGGTGCTACCTTAGCTCCATTACAGCTACTGGAGAAACCTACCAGAAAAGTTTATCTGGATTGTTTTTACCTGAGAAGCTGTCAGAATGTTTCAACTCTTTTTCCTTCCCGAATTCCTTTTCTCTCAGACTTCAAGTAGTGGGAATTTTATTCCTGTTTCTATGTTGTTTTATTTATAACTTTTCATTTAATTTGTGTCTATGAAAGCACTTTCCCTTTACATAAAAATCTATGATCAAATCTGACTAATGTGTATTGCATGTCTGTATATATTAACCTACTCTGGGAAAAGAGAAATGATAAGAACAAATGGCTAGCTGAAAAATACACTGAATTTAAATAAAGACAAAGATATAAACTTCTATCCTAATATTAGTTCTTCTAACTGGGGGTTCCATGCTGTTATAACTTTATTAGTAATTTTTTCTCATATAGAAATATTCCCTAACATGTCAGATCTTCATAGACCTCCAGGTATTTTGTCCCTAGTTAAAACAAGACAATTACTTTATCTAGCAAACAACAGAGGTCTCAAACAAATGCCACTTTTCAAGTGAAAAAGAGGTAGGGAAAAGAGGAGAGGAGAGGATGGTCATGCACCTATGATGGGAAAAGAAAGGATAGGTCTAGGAGGATTCAATTCCCTTTTATTCCTGTTGAGAGGGAAAGTAAAAGAGTAAGTGCTCAGACAACTTTGCTACACATGAGACCTACAAAAGTTATCTATTAATAAAATTATTTTAAATACGCTAGCCATTTCAAAGAATCTTTTATAAAGCAAAAGTTAATATTTATAAGGAGATATAAAGTTTAGATAAGAAATAGTCTCTGTCCTTAAGAAGCTTAGAATCTAGTAGAATTTAGATAATTAACAATTTTCAGTTTCCTCCAAATGCTTCATTTCCAAAAATCAATATTGCTAAGTCACAAGCCACCAAGGACAAATCAGGCAAAACTCAGACTAGTATCAGAGTTATATGGGACAAGAACAGGGTTGGATCTGTGATTTTATTGAGATAGAGAATATTCAAGTGTGAAATCTCCCTCTACAAATACAGGCCAGCACTTTTTTCTGCAATCTATAATCTTAGAAAGTGACCTGGAACAGTGAGAATTTAAATGCCCTGCCCAGGGTCACACACTCAGTATGTATCAGATTCAGTACTTCACTCCAGATCTTTCTTGCTTTGAGACTAACTCTATCCATTATGCATAGGGGACAGGTATAAATTAGAAGTATACAGCTAAAAAGTGACAATGAACCATCATACCCTCAGGGATGGTAAAAAAAAAATATTCTGGTCAGTGTTTCCCTGGCCCATCTTCCACTAACCTGATAATACATATAATGTCTGGGAGTTTTATCAACCTAAACCATTTCCATTCAATTTTCATAACTATTCCATCCCTCCAACATCTCTCCTTCTAACCGTGAAACAAAATTAACTCACTGTTTGTTATTTTGCTGGCAGGCTCTTCCAATATTAATTTTTCCTGAATTTTTTTCTTCAGTTCTTTGATGTCACTGAGGATTTCATTGAGGTTTCTCTGAAATATGTTGGAATCCTTCAGCTTAGGAGAAAGTGGTGAAAATAAATCTTAAGGATGGATGAAAAAAGAAAATAACAATAACTGACATCTTAAATATCTTAAAGTTTGCAGAGCACTTTATATGCATCACCCCATTGGATTCCTACATTCACCCTGTGATGTACGTACTACAGGTGTACCTATTAGGAGACCAAGTTTCAGATTTACAGCTAATTAAATTTCCAAGGTGGAGTTTGAAGTCTGATCTTTAACAGCAAGTCCTACACTCTACCTACTACATCGTGCTTCATCTCAAACAAAAAGCAGTCTTGTAAGTCACTCTTATTAATGAACTTTTACCATTTGGCATGGTTACAAGTTGCATCACTGTCTATCCTTTTCCCTGTTTCTTCTAACATGTTTTCTCTATTTATAGAGTGGTTGTTTTGATTTGTTTTTGAGAAGTGGGTTTTGGTTTTGGAGTGCCTATGTTTTAATATAGCTGGGAGACTTCAAAAAGCATGTGATAAAGGTCGTTATTCAATCGTTTCAGTCTCCTCATGACTCCATTTGGGGTTTTCTTGGCAGAGATATTGGAGTGGTTTGCCTTTTCCCTCTCCAGCTCATTTTACAGATGAGGAGATTGAGGCAAACAGGGTAAAATAACTTGCCCGGGATCACACAACTAGCATCCGAGGCTGGATTTGAACTCACTCAGTCTTCCTAACTCCAGGCCGACCACTCTATCCACTAGACCACCTAGCTACCTGATGAGGGTTAGATTTTTTTAAAAATGCAAGTTGGAGCTGAGTCAAAACCGCAAGAATAATCATCCTCAATGTTTTAATTTAATTCTATCACTTACTCCTCTGCTCAAGCAAAGACGGTGGCTTCCTACTTCCTACTGTATAGAATCCAAACTTCTCAGCATAATAAAAGTCTTCTACCAACTGCCTTCATCATTAACTCATCGACCTCATTTGCCCCTCTGCCACAGCAAAGGCGATCTATTTGCTGAATCCTGGAGTCAGTGGGAATCACTGACCATAATCAGGACCTCAAAAGTCTTCTAGCAATTTGTCCACCTCTGAGAGGTCACACAACTGAACAACACTATCTCCTATACATAGCACATTATCATATATAAAATAGGCTTTAATAAATGTTTATTGAATTGCCTAAACCATAGTTTATAATAGTTATACCACAGCACCTAATTCTGTACCTTGGCTTCTTCTATAATTCTTTGTATTTTAAATTTTATGCATTTAAAAACATTATTCTGTGAAGAAATTGAGTAAGTGCCAAAAGAGGTCTGTGGCACCAAAAAAGATCAAGAACTCCTGTTTCATGGAGTCTTTTTTAATTGACCAACATTTCTTAAGGACATATTTTAATTTTTTTATTATGATATATACTCCTCAAGACTATTTCACATTTGGCTTTGTAGTTCTAGTACTTGGTAAGCACAATGGCTCACACATAGAAAGCACTTAGTAACTGTTGGTTAATGGGTTGATTTGTTTTACCACTTCCCAACAAAGTAAATTCCCCCAAAACAGTTCCTTAACACCACCTAATAGGGAGAGCATAACAAATAGTTCATAACATTTTCCATATTTACTTTTAAAAATTCATCATTTTAATTCAATTCAGTTAAATAAATATTTGTTGAATACCTGCCTACTAGGAGCAAGGTCCTGTACTAGCTAGACTTGCTGGGAATAAGAAAAAGAAAAAGAAAATCCTTACCTTCAAAGACCTTACATTCTGCTGAAGATATACAACATATATATATGTGTAAAAACAAAGTATAGGTAAAAAACCATAGAGATAACAGCTGGGAAAGTTCTCAGTTAGCAGATGGCACCTGTGAAGTCAGTTAGGTAGTTTCTGTGGGGAGGTTTGGAAGGAGAGCATGCCAGGCTTGGGGACAGAGTGGGCAAAGTCTGGCAGGGCTTTAATTTTTAATATGGCACCAACATGGTTCATTGTTCATTCATCTCGGTCTTGGGCTCTATCCAGAAGCTGTCCCTTCAGTTCAATTACTTTTTTTTCAATTTTTATATTTTATTTTTTCAATTACAGGTAAAAACATTTTTAATGTTAATTTTTAAAAATTTTAAGTTTCAAATTCTCTTCTTCCCTCTCTCTTCCCCCTTCTTGAGAAGGCAAGCAATTTGATATAGATGGTATATGTACAGTCATGCAAAACATATTACCATTTTAGCCATGTTGTAAAGGAAAACACAAACTGAAAAAAAGAAGAAAAGAAAAGAAAAGTTTTCTTTTTTTAAGAAAAAAGTATGCTTCAACTGGCATTTGGACTCAATCAAGTTTTGGCATTTTTCATTATGAGACCTTTAAAACATTATTCTGAGTAGGAATTGGGTAATACTGCCAAAAAGAGGTCTGTGACACCAAAAAAAGATCAACAACTCCTGTTCCATCAATTCTTTTTTGCGTTGCTGAAAATATCTCAGTCATCCTTAGTTGGTCACTTCACAATGCTACTGTTACTCTATAAATGCTGTCCTGCTTCTGCTCATTTACCGTGCACAAGTTTTTCTGAAAGTGTTCTGCAGGTCATTTCTTATAGTATAACAGTATTCTCTCATAATCATATACTACAACTTGTTCAGTCATTGCCCAATTGATGGATATCTTCTTAATTTCCAATTCTTTGCCACCACAAAAAAAGCTGCTATAAATATTTTTGTACATAGAGGTCCTTTTCCATTTTTTAAAATCACTTTGGGCTACAGATCTAGTACTGGTATTGCTGGATTAAAGGTCAACAACTATTCTTAAGCACCTATTACTCAAAAGGCACCATGTCCTGCCCTTGAGGAGTTTGTATAATTTATTGCAATCATTCTCTCCCATCCCCCCACTCTTCCCATCCTACCCACCCTAGATTACCTTCTCCTGGGTAATCAAGTCCTCGGACATCCCTGTCTCCTCAAGGTGTCCCAAACACTGAAGGCTGGTGACTTCCGAAATAAGCTGTTCTAATAGGCCCTCCACTTCCTGACGGACTTCACTGATTTTCTTCTTTATGAGTTTTGGTGCCTTTAAAAGGGAAAAGTCAAAACATCAAGCCAGGTCTCTATTATGCATTGATTAGACTGAAGATCTAGCAAGACTTGAGTGCAGGTGCTGGTCTCATCACAGATCCTTGGTAATTCCAGGGGGCAGGGAGCCATGAGATTCAAGACAACAAGAGAAATTCCAATTCAGTCCCTTTGGGAAAAGAGCAGCCAAATGATAAATGGAGGGGATGGAGAGGGGCCGGGAGAGTATTGGCTGGAGGGGTGGAAATGAAGAAAAGTGCAGATAGAAGAAAGAGGTGAATGATCAATCATTTAGTCAGCAAACATTTGCTAAACACCAATTTTTACTAGAGTAGCATGGCACAGTGATTCTGAGCAAGTCATTTATTTAGCTTCCAAGTACACCCAGCAAACAACAATATACTACAACAAGATAAGGCTAATGTAATAGATAGCACTTATAGGGAGCTTTAAGGTTTACAAATATCTCATTTAATCCTTACAACAGTCCTGAGAGGGTAGGTGCTATCATTACTCTCATTATATAGAGGAAGAAACTGAGCCAGAGGTTAAGTAGGGTCACCCAGCTCCTAAGCGTCTGAGGCGGACTTGAAGGGAAGTCTAACTGACATCAAGTCCAGGGAGCTATCCAGGGAGACACTATAGCAAAGCTATAGAAATGATGTAGAGAGATAAGAAACGGGAGGAGGATGAGAGATTGGACCAGATGGGAAGGTGTGGGGTGAGACAGAGCGGGGACATTGGAAGATGAGCTAGAGAATCTGCGAGGGCCGCTAAGAGACCTTACCTGTGGTGCTGGCAGGTGATTTGGGAAGAGATCCCAGGGTTCGGGCCCCTCCTTCAGGGCTTTGTTGTACTTGTCCACCAGGTCCTGAAGGGCTGTATTTTTTTTCAGGCAGGGGCTCATATAAACTTCCTTCCGGCAGAAGGGACAAAGCCAGCCTGTCCCCTTGGTCCCCGAAGCCCCAGGGCCTTTTTGGGGCCGGCCCAGGTAGCTCCAGTGGCACTCTATACAGTTCCTGCAGAAACTGTGGCCGCAAGGCAACGTGGTGGGGCAGGAAAAGAGGGTCTGGCAGATCCCGCATGTCAGGTCGTCCTCTGACAGCCAGACCAGGGCACCGGAGGCCACAGAGGCCACCCTGAAGGCAGCCATGGTGCTCCCAGAGAAAATGAAACTGGCTGCCGGCGGCTCCCTCCCTCTGTGACACAGCTCCGATTGCCTTTGCTTTCTTTTTCTTCCTCCACGATCATACCATGTCACAGCTAGGAAGGAGGTTAGATTTTTGGCTTAGGCGGTCTTCATCTTCTTTGTGGCAGCAGTATTGGGGACCCTTTCATCGAAACAGGATTTTAAATGCATAAGATTACAAAGGAAAACAGTTCTCTTGAAATACAGTAATTAATTTTAAGAAAAGTAAACTCAGAAACATGTGGTAAAGAACCCATGATCCCTTTCATTTGACTAAGGAAAGGGCACAGATAGGGTTCGGTTTGGCTAAAGCAGCAAAGGTGGGATTTGAAAACCCAGTCTTCCAAACTCCTAATCCTCCCTTCCCTCCTACTTCCTATTTCTCTCTCTTTTATCTCCTCTCTTTCTTGTTCTTTTTCCTCCTCCCCCATTTTCTCCTTCTTCTGCACAATTGCCATTTACAATTTACTAATGGGGGGAGGGGTGCAGAATTGGAGTTAAGTGACTTACCCAGGGTCACACAGCTAGTAAGTATCTGAGGCAGGAAATCAAGTCCTCCAGACTTCATGGCAGTGTTCTACCTAACTGTTCCACTTTCCTCTTTTCTCTTCCTCAATAATAATAACTAATATTCACATAACACTTTGAGGTTTACTAAGCACTTTTCATGTGTTGTTTTCCTGTTCTCTATTCCACTTTGTAGTAGGGTCCAGACAAGAGATATTACTGTTCATTTCATGTTCCCCTTGCTTTGTGGGATCAATGAGAACGAGGTGGAACACGGATAAATAGATCTGAGAATCACTGGCCATGGAGAGTATATAACTAAATCCACGGACGCTGATGAGATCACCAAGTGAAACAGTCTAGAGGAAGAAGAGAAGAGGGTCCCAAGATAAAGCCTTGGGTGAAGGCGAGCGAGAAAAGAGATTGGGGAGGGGTCAGACAGGGAGCAAGAGAATCAGGCAGAGTAGCATCGTGAAAACCGAGAGAGAAGAGAGCGTCAAGAAAGGAATCGGGTATCAAAGGCTTCAGAGAAGACAAAAAAGGACTGAGAAAAAGTTGGCAAGGAAGAGATAACTGGTGACTTTGGAGAGAGCAGTTTCACTTGAATGATGATGTCAGAAGCCAGAGCTTAGCCAAAAGCAAGAGAAGAGGGATTGGAGACCCTTATAGCAGTTCAGCTAGGAAAGGGGGAGGAGTTATAGGAAAATCAGCAGGGGTGAAAAGAAAGGACTCAAATAGAGCATTAACCATGGCCCTCTCCCTACAGGGAATTGAACTTGGATTTGCTACAGAAGCAATCCTTTGTCGTTCTGGGGAGTCCCTTTCCCAGAATCCTACACAGGTTCTAACCTGGTCTCCACAGTCATTATTGAGGGGAACAACTCTTATTGGAGAATGATCCCAACTCCCTCACCACCACCACCTCCCACCCCTCCCCCCACCCCGCAAGTAGCATTGATTAAGTGCCTACTGTGCTTTCCAAGGAATATCTCATTGATCGTTACAACAACCAGGGGAGGTAGATCCTATTATTATTTCTGTTTTATATTGAGGAAACTGAGGCAGACAGAAATTAAGGGTCACACAGTTAGCAAATGTCTGAGGTAGGATTTGAACTGAGGTCTTCTTGACTTCAGTATTTTATTCGTTGATCCATCTGCTATCGTTCAGTCATGTCCAGCTCTTCTTCACCCTATGGACCATTGTGCAACAATATTGTCTGCAGGGTTTTCTTGGCAAAGATACCAGAGTGGTTTGCCATTTCCTTTTCCAGTGGATTAAGGCAAACAAAGGTTAAGTGACTTGCCCAGGGTCACACAGTTAGTAAGTGTCTGAGACTGGCTTTGAACTTAGGTCTTCCTGACTCCAGGCCCAGGTCTCTAACTACTGAGCCATCTAACTGCCTCCCCCAAAATTTATAAAAGCCTATACCACCCAATATTCTTAGCAGGTCTCCCATCCAAGTACTAACCAGTCCTGACTTTGCTTAGCTTCTGAGATCAGATTGGACACAATCAGGGTAGTATGGCTATAGGGTTGGGTCACCTAGCTGCCTTAAATGATCAGCTAAGTCCAAGGGCCAAGAATTCCAGTACCTCCTGTAGGGCCTAGGAAACCATTGGTTTCAAGACCAGTCATCATCCAGGGGAAAAGAATCTGCCATCCTCACCTACTAACCACCAATCACCCACAGGGGAGACAAATTATCCTTGTCAAAGCAGCAAGGTACCCTGAGTTGGAGATGAGAGGCTGCATGCACCAGGTGAGTCATACCACTGCTACCACTATAACTACTACTGCCATGCATATCACAATGGGAACAGCCCAGGATCTTAACCCTAAGGACCCTAGGAATATCAGAAACCCCCAGAACACTAGTCCTACTTCCAGCCTGGCCCCTACAGCCATCACTGAGGTAAGGAATCACAGAGGAGACATGGCTTACCTTCTTTGTTGCCACCAATAAAATCACTGACTAGACACCAACACCAGTCACTGAGTAGCCACCAGAGGTAGCCCCAAGCCACCCTTCTTGCTTTTAGCCCAAAGCCTAGAAACTTCCCTCAGGTCCAGCCCAGCAACTGCTTGTACAAGCACTGTAGCCAAAATTACAAAGACCTAGAAAGAAAATTCTCACCATCAAAGGCCCTGCCCTATGGTTCAAAGTCAGAATATGATTGCATCAATAGAAATGACAAGAAGATGCATTGTCATCTGTTTTACCACTGTTCCCAAATGACCAGGAGACATTTCTACATGAATTGAAGACAAAATTTCTAATACAAGACCTGTCATCTCTTCCCATTAGAATGTGAACTTCATAGATGAGGGGCTATCTCCACTTTCTATTGGTATCCAGCACTTAGCACAGTGCTTTACACATGGTAGGTACTTACCATATGATTTGTCATTCATTCATCCATTAATCAATGGGTGAATTGTTATCTAATCACTGGTTAGATGATATTAAAGAGATGGTTACTGGTTGATTGATATTGAGGGATATATTGATGGGGACTTGTGAGTGATAACATCAGAGAAGAGATCCCCCCCATACATACCTCATTGTCCCCTCTTGAAAGAAGTTGGTTGCTGTCCTTCGCCTTCGAAGAGGACCCAAAATGTCATCACCATGATAAAGTGAAGTTTCAGTGTGTCTGACTGTGGCTGATCAGAACAATAGGACCTCGGAATGCTCTACCACAGGTTGGGCACAGATAGTCTGTGTGAACATTTGGGGTGGTTACTCCAAATTTGCACTTCCTATATTTTCTTTGTGCTGTTTCAATTCTGCTTTGCTCATAGAGCACCTTTTCTGATGTGGGCATGCCGTGCTGAGCAGTCCTGTGCTAGTGTCTCCTACGTCCCACAATCAAATCCAAAGTTCTTGTGATAGACCTTGAGAGTGTCCTTGTATAGCTTTTTCTGTCGCCATGTGATTGCCTGCCCCATGTGAGTTCTTCTTGAACGTAGTAATCAAGTTCTGGGGACTTGACCCCATTAAGGGTGAGAGTCAGGAGAGTAAGCTCAGAGCTTCTACAACCTGAACTCCCAGAGAACTCAGTACCTCCTATTAACTCTATCAAACAGTAAGGAAAGTGAAAAAGCAGAAACTGTAGCTCCTGTGCCCAACTGCCACAGTCTCATGGGTGAGTCAAGTCATTGCTGGTGCTATTTTGTCCCCAGTCTATCCCCTTTCCAAAGATGGGATGAGGAGACAGGAGGCAATGGGCCAAGATAATCATACCCTACTGTCCCATACGCCTAGGGCCTGTCCACACTTTCCACACCCTTGGCTTCCTCTGCCAAGAATGAAATCAGGGAGAGAAAAGGAACCTTTGCCAAATGTGTGTGTGTGTGTGTGTGTGTGTGTGTGTGTGTGTGTGTGTATGTGTGTGTGTGAGAGAGAGAGAGAGAGGGGGAGGGAGAGAGAGAGAGAGAGAGAGAGAGAGAGAGAGAGAGAGAGAGAGGGGAGGGGAGGACAGGGAACTAGGCAATAACCTTGTTGGAGATCCACAGGACATGAGAAAATAAGCAAGATCATTAGAAGCAATTACTGTAGAATCAGCATCTGAATTACAATGTTGAGACTATCCCCTGACTCTGGGACCAAGATTATTGTCTAGTCAGAGCCTGATTTTCTGGAAGTGTCAAGCGACATACCCAGGATGGTGATCTCATTCCCCACTCTCCTGCCTCGGGGGAGCATGTAGTAGTTCCAAAGCTGGCCTCTGTTTCTTTAAAGTTTATTTCATGTTTCTGTTTATGCAGTCTTTAAGAGCCGGCATTAAAATAAAACCATGCTTAAACTTAGCATTATTGATCTATACATGTCTCAGTTGTTCAAAGGCAGCTGAGAGGGAGGCAAATACACACACACACACACACACACACACACACACACACAGAAATAGATTTCTTTCTAATCAGAAGGGATTTTCTCAGCTAGCGTATCAAAGCTAATCAGAAAGGGACATTATTGTTATATGTCTTCTAGCTTCCTCAGTGCAGAGAACAAGTAAATCTATGCTCACCTAGACAAAGAATGAGTTCCATTCGGCTTGCAAAATTCAATTTGTCCTAATGTACAGATCTGACCATGTCACTGCACTCCCCCATTCAATAAAGTCCAGTTGCTCACTTACCTCAAGGATCAAATTAAAATCTCTGTTTTGTTTTTAAAGTCCTTCATGACCTGACTCCCTCATACCTCTGCAGTTTTCTTATACCTTTCTCACCTCCATATATTCTTCTATCCACTCACTGACCTCCTGTTTCTTGGACATTCTATCTACCAACACTGAACACTTTCAATGGCTGCCCCTTATATCCATCCTCATCTCCATGTATGTCCTGGTTTCCCTTGCCCTGAGTACAACAACATTGCCAGAGGTAGAGGCTATGGGCAGGAATAACAATAGCAGCAGCTGCAACAGTTTCAGGAATTCTCACTCACCCAGAGACAGGAGCTCTCACTGACCAGAGACAAAAAGGGGATTGGATAACTGATCAGAAAGATAACTGAGGAAACTTGGCTACCATGCTCAGGAGTGGGTGCTGCTTGGCAACTCCATCGCCTATTATCCAGTTCTGGGACACAGTTCCAGAGTGGAGAGGAATGCTTACAGTCACAGGGAGCAAGGGTCCTGGTTTCAGTTCCAGGGAGGAGACAGATCAGGGGCCCTAAGTTTTGGTAGAAGTTATAGAGTAAAAAAGAGGAATGTTACTGCTTGTGGTTGAATGGGAGCAGGGGCCCTTCTGAGTAAGGACCAGAATGCAGATGACCCCATCTCTTCCCTGATTACACCACCTTGGAAGCACAGAAAAGTTACAGACTCCCAGACCTAGCTGTTAAAACAGCAAGGCAAAAAATCCTGAAGTTCTAGACCGTGATATCCCTCCTCCCCGATGGGTGACCAGAGCCAACTCTAACATAAAGCTGAAAATCAAGAAATAGGCTTGAGAAATGAGCAGACAAATAACCACAAAAAGAACCTGACCATCAAAAGCTATTATGATGACAATGGAAATTCAAGACACAAACTTAGAAAAAGTCAATAATGTGAAAAACATCTACAAACAAAGCCTCAAAGAAAATGCAGATTGGACACAAACCAACAAGAATTCCTAGAAGCACTAAAGAATTACAAAAAAAGGGGGAAAAGTTTTATTTTTTAAATAAAAAAAAAGTTGAAGGGAAATTGGGAAAAGAAATTAGGGCAATGCAAGAAAATTATGAAAAGAGAATTAATAGATTGTTTAAAAGAAGCACAAAAATACTAAAGAAAATAACTACTTAAAAAGAAAAATTTGTCAGATGAAAGAGAAGTACAAATTCTGGGCATTTTCAATTTTTGTACCCCATGCTTGGAATTCTCTCCATAATCATCTCTAGATTTCTCTGACTTTTTTGAAGTTCTAGCATCACTGAAGAAAATAATTTCTTGAAAATTAGAATAAGTTAAGTAGAAGTCAGTAATTCCAGGAGGCATTAAGAAATAATAAAATGAGGTCAAAAGAATGAAAAAAAAGAAAAATATGAAATATCTCATTGGAAAACAAATGTCCTGGAAAATAGATTGAGGAGAGATAATTTAATAATCATTGGACTACCTAAAGGCAATGATTAAAAAAAAATCCCAGTCCATATTTTGAGAAATTATAAAGAAAAACTGACCTAATATCTTAGAAGCAGGATGCAAAATAGAAATTGAAAAATCCATTGATCACCTCCTGAAATAGATCCCAAAATAAAAATTCTCAGGAATATTATAGCTAAATTCCAGAGGTCTCAAGTCAAGGAAAAAATCCTCAAAGTATCCAGAAAGAAATTCAAATATCCTATAATCCCCACAGTCAGGATTACACAAGATTTAACAACTAACACAATAAAGGAGTAGAGGATTTGCAGTGTGATATTCTGGATGACAAAGAAACTAGGATTACCACCATGAATAACTTACTTTCAAGCTATCCTGTTGAAAAGACAAAAGCTAAATAGAAAATCTGACATTCAAATATAAGACTCAAGAGAAGCATAGAAAGGTAAACATGAGTGAGAAATAATAAGAAATTTAGTAAACTTTTCCTCTGTATATGAACTATACATGAATATTAACTATTTAAAATCACTGTAGACAATCTTGTGGTGAGTAAAAATTCCAAGAGACAAAAGTTCTGGGTAATAAGAATTGATTTATTAAATAGGTCACAGCCAATAATTAAATTAATGATCAATGATTCTCTTGGTAATCAAAGATGTCAAAGGGAAACTGAAACACCTTAATTCAGGTGTGTTCCTTCTGACAGGGAATTTTTCTGAAAAATGAAACTCAACCCTAATTGATGGACATTTAATAAGGAGGTGGGCTAGAACTCCTCAGCATCTCCCAATCACTTCATAGTAAAGGAGGGGCAGAAAGGTCAGCTGAGAATGTGACCTGATTGTGGGGTATGAGCCCCCTTCACCAATGTGGGTACCCCGATCAGTTTCTCTCTGGTTTGGTTTCTCCTTCATAAACTGGGTCACCCTACACTCCAATGAAGGGCTTAATGAACTAAAGAAATAAATTACTATTATTTCCTCCTCTAACAAATTAAGGGTTTGGATGAAGAATCTCTAAATTCCCTTTCAGCTTTAAAAATTCTCAGATTGATTGCTTGCAGTCTTGGGGAGGGGTGAAAGGAGAGAGGCAGGAGGAAGGGAGAAAAAAATTGGAACTCAAAATCTTATCAAAGTAAATGTTGAAAACTATTTTTATATGTAATTGGAAAAAAATACTATCAAGTAGGGGAAAATATTTTAAAATACGGGTAAGAATTCTCTGATTTATTTGTGATAGCTTCCCTGTCCTGCCCCAGTCAGCCAGTCACCAAGCATTTATTAAGTGACTACTGTGTTCTGGGCACTGTGCTAAACTCTGGGGATACAAAGAAAGGCAAAAGATAGTGTCTACTCTCAAGGAATTCAGTCTCATGGGGAGACAATATGCAAACAACTATGTGCAAACAAACTGTGAACAAGATAAATTGAAAATAATCGACAAAGGGAAGGTGCTAGAATTAAGGGCAAATAAAAGTCAGATTTTAGCTGATATTTGCAGGAAGTTGGGGAAACTGGGAGGGGAAGTCAGGAGGGAAAGTATTCTAGGCCTGGGAAACACAGTCAGTCAAAATACCCAAAGCTGAGTGACAGAGGGGCTACTTTGAGTGAAAACAATGAGGTCAGCATCACTGGTGGACACAAGATGAGAGAGGGAATAAGGTGTAAGGCTGTAAAGAAGGGGGAGGGTAGTTATGAAGGGTGTTTTAAAATTTTTTTATATTTGCTTGTGGAGGTGTTTGGGAGCTTCCCCCCATGTTTCCCATGGTGCTACATTAAATAATGGCTCACATTTAACATACAATACTTTAAGGAGATGGTGTGATGCAGTAAAAGTGGGGCTGGGTTTGGAGTCATAAAGGCTGGGTTTGTATCCCAAGCCTCTTCCCAATTACCTGTGAGACCTTGGATCAGTCCCTTAATTTCCTCAGCTGCATAATGAATTAGAGGAGGTGGCTGCTGAGGATCCTTTCAACTCAAAACCTGCGACCTTACAAGGTTTGCAAAGAGTGACATTATGTCATTAGATGAAATAAGATGCCGTTTACTTAGTTTGCCTTATTTAACTCTCAGGATCCTCGTAGTTAATTCAATAAATATTTATTGAGTGTCTTTCTATATGAACAAAAACCAAAGACTGCACACTGAGCCACACATGGTCCACCCTACCCCCTGGAAGACATTGAAAATTGAAAATGAAAAACTGACTCAGTTTTTCAAGGAAGTATTTTCCAGTATCCTCTGAGTCTCTTCCTTCCTTCACTTCCAAACCTAAGAAGGCTGCTAAGCAAGAAATCTTGTTGAGGGCAGCATTCACCCCTGTGGAGAACGTGATCTAGTCTCCCAGAATCTCCCAGCTTCAAAGAGTAAAGTGCAGTCAGGTTTCCATTACACCTACAGGCAGCTTGTCCATTTGATCTATGACCTCGGCCACAGTCCAAAGTGGCTGTTTTTGCATTTTGGGGAAGCCGCAGAAAATTGAACCTAAATCCATCTATTTAAGATAAATTCAGTTGTTGGGGAGGAGGAAAGACCTTGGGACACAAGGCCCTGTGGATACACCACCCTATGTATATGTGAGAGAATCAGAAACCCAGGGTGGGGACCTCAGGAGGATCAGGGTAAGCTCCCACTGGAGGAATCGGTATAATGCACGAGAAGGGAAGTTTCTCACCTCATGTATGTGGGTACTGGTGGGGAAGACACAATCTGGTGGCTTCCCATTTTAACTAATTAATCTTACTAACTAGACGCTAAGACTAGCTGTTTTTACCTCCTGAAGAACTTCAAGTGTAACTGACACGCTCTAAATTTTGATGCCTTAGGGAAAAATCCCAGTCTCCCCATTCTAGTTATACTTTTAATCTGTTCTATTTTCAGCAGATGTTACATGTGCTGTGATATTGTCAGCTTTGAAATCCCCTGGACACCCACCACTGCTGCTTTCACTTAGTGTGTATTTGAGTGATCTGAGACCATTTTAAAATGTGCCTGCAGAATATAATCAAATGTTATCTACTCTTGATTTTTTTTTTATGGATTCAGGGTCCAGATTCTCTGCAGCCAGCAAGCACCCTCTCTCTTAGCATCACTGTTCTCTGTGTTTTCATGGTTCAAGTGAGCTGTGCCCTCAAAGTTTTTCTGCGTAGTATCCAACTTATTCTATAGTTCAGTTTATTCTACAATCCCATTCTGTATGGTATCCTCCATAGCCCAATGCTACATGCAAATATCTGCTTAACAAATGTGCTTTCAGAAGGAGGAAGGAGGAAGACAATGCTCAACTGGGGAGACTCTCTTCTGCCCTGGATAATGAAGACTGTGGATGGCAAGAGGGATCCCTCACGTTTGCTGAAGGTCTCTAAGCAGGACAGGAGAGCACCAGAGGTTCAGGCATCAAGGAAAGAGTTTGTAGCCCTGCAAGGTGGGGAGCGGGGGGATGGTGTGCTGTTCTCAGCTGGTTTCCTCCTTATTAGATGTCCTTAGATGTGGCAATCATTGCTGAATTGGATTCTGGCATTACTTACGCTCTTTTTCTCCTCGGAGTCTCTGCCACTTGATTGGTAAAGAGAAGAAGTCTTCCACTTAGTCATCATCAAGATTGACAAAGACCAAGAGAAAGAATGGTGGGGAAACACCCAAGGGGACGTGTTGGGAGGCAGAGCAAATTTTCATCCTTCATTTGAGAAGACCACCAAGGTGATGTCTTGACTTGTTCACGAATTGGGTTTAACTGCCGTCTTGACTTTGTCTTGTCTGATTTCCATCTAGAGCAAAGCCTGAGACAAGAAAGCCACTGACCACATTTTGTCTTTTTCTAGTCCTTCCTGCTACAGACAGAGGTTATGCCCCAAAAGTGAACTTCTCCTTGCTGAAGCGACCACCTGACAGGTCAAAGTCAAAGTTAAACGTGAGAACTGAGCAAGTCAGCGAAGTCCTAGTCACCTCTGTCCAGCGGCTGCTGTTGCTGCAACAGAAGGAAAAGAGATGATAAAGGGGATCTTGTATATAGAAATGACTGTGGTAAAGCAGAACTACCACTAGTGAGACAGAAGGAAAGAGAAAGGGAGGAGAGAGAAACAGAGAGAGAGAAAGAGAGAAACTGAGAGAGCAGGGAGAGAAAGAAAGAAAGAAAGAGGAAAGAGAGAAAGAAAGGGAGGGAGAGGGGAAAGGGATAAAGCTGTAAAGGCAGAGAGAGTGAGAGATGGAAAGAAGGGGAGATAGGGAGAGAGAAGAAAAAAGAGAGGAAGAGGGAGGGAGGAAAACAGAGAGAAAGAAAGAGAGAAACTGAGAGAGCGGGGAGAGAAAGAAAGAAAGAAAGAGGAAAGAGAGAAAGAAAGGAAGGGAAAGGGGAAAGGGATAAAGCTGTAAAGGCAGAGAGAGTGAAAGAGAGATGGAAAGAAGGGGAGATAGGGAGAGAGAAGAAAAAAGAGAGGAAGAGGGAGGGAGGGAAACAGAGAGAAAGAAAGAAAAAGAAAGGAAAGAGAAAAAGAAAGATAGGGAGGGAGAAAGAGAAAAGGGGACAAACATGGAAAGGGAGAGAGAGGAAGAAACAGAGAGGTGGAAAGAAGGGGAGAGAGGGAGAAAGAAAAGAGAGGAAGAGGGAGACAGAGAAAAAGAAAGAAAGGGAAAGAGGAGATAGAAGGAGAAACAAAGACGGGGAAGAGGGATACAGGGATAAACAGAAAAACAAAAAGAGAGAAAGAAAGAAAAGGAAGGAAGGAATGAGAGAGGACAGGGAAAAAATAGAAAAAGAAAAAAGAAAACGAAGGCAAACAGAGTGGGAAAAAGAATAAAATACAAAAAAAAAAATAGAAAGGAAGGACAGCAAATAAAAAAAGAGGGAAAGAAAAAAAAGAAAAGGTTTTATCTACTATCCTTAATACAGAAAATTCCAGCCTCCATGTCATGCCCCACTGAGGTCAAAAGTCACATTGCTTTGATGGTTGAAATTCATCTGTGCTTGTTCAGGCCAAGCTCTCTGCCCATGGTGAACTTGGCCAAGCACCTCCAGAGGGCAGTGTGGGGTCATTTTCAAAGCCTGCTTTTTTTCCAAACCAAATTTCTTTGGGCTCTGGCCAAAGAAGGGTCCTATAGTTCCAGGAGCCCCTAGACTTTGGGTCTTTGTGTAAAGGGATTAAAAGAGGAACTTCGAGACTTTGGGAAGTGCTACAGCTGCTAGAGGGACTTAAGTTAGACCTAAAAAAGGACTTCCTGACCACAAAAATTGCAAGACACTGGAAGGAGGGGTGGGGGATGGGAAAACCGGGGAGCATATTTTTCTCTTTCTTCTAGTATTTTTAAACACAAAAACAATCCTCATCCTTCTGGGATTTCACAGGGTCCTTCCTGAGGCTGGGGAACGGCAGATCCCATCTCCAGATCTCTTCCTGTTCTGTGATTCTCTACGACGGATTTTTCTCATTTTTGAGATAACCCAATCCCAACACCACACCCCCTCCCCAAACCATGTTAGAAAGGAGGAAAGTGAGACTTAAAGACCATAAGGGGATGCAAGGGGTGAAATAGTATCTACATCTGTAAAAGAACCATTTTTGGTTTTTTATTATTTTTTTCTTATGAAAATTATTGAATTACTTTTCCCACAATGGGTCCACCCCTCAGTTACCTCTAGATGGCCAAGTAGTGAGAGGGAGAGGGAGAGAAAAACAGAGACAGAGAGACAAAGAGAGACAGAGACAAAGAAGGAGGAGGAAGAGGAGAGACGAAGAGAAAGAAAATTATTAGGAGTCCCTCTTTCTGCCCAGTGGTCAGGCAGGGAAAGAGTAAAAGTGGTTCCAGTTGGGGAGGGGGAGGAGAGTAATCAAGGGGGAAGGGACTTGCTGACAGGAACAGAAAAGAACCGAGGCTAAAATTAGACTTCCCTTCCTGTGTACTCTGAAAAGTCCCAGGGGTGGCCCAGCGGGTGCAGGGCCCCAACTAACAATAAATAATTCAGCAAGGAGGCCCACATTTTTCTCATGAGAAAAGGACTGAATCTTCCCTCTATTAGATATTTGGTGGATTGGAAAAGGCTGGGATCAACGGTCCCAGCTTCTAGTCTGTAGTGGTGGCATTCCTTCAGAGTTAGCAGCATTGACTCCTCTGGAGGGGTGGGACCTGTACTGTGTGCACTTTTCAGGGAGAGCAGGAGGCATAGCAGTGATGACAGAGACCTTGACTTTGTTCAATGTCCTGGCATCCTGGGAACATCCCCAGGTGGCTGGAAAGAAATTCATCACCCTACTCTCTACCTTTGCCTAAGAAAAAAACCAAACAGAACATTTTGTTGCCTGTGTGACTTTGAACAAGTAATTTCACTTCCCTGGCCCTCAGTTTCTCCACTTGTAAAATGGGGAGATTGGACCAGATGGTTTCTAGGGCCCCTTCCAGCTCTACAATTTTGTGGGAATCTTACCATGAGGATTGAGGGCAGTCACGGGGAGGGCCAAGACATGCTGCAAACTCTCCAGCCATTCCTTCTGTTCCTTCTCATTGGGACAGGCAAAGACAAATCTTCTCTCTGGGGTGATGATGGTGATGCCAGCCTTCCAGCGGTTCCCCCGGATTCCCTTAGGGAGTTCAGCATAGATCTCATAGCCATGCTCCTTGCTCCCGATGAAAACCTGACCCTGCTCAAATGCATCCTGGAAGGAGAACAGCAGGTGGGGAGGGGATTGATGGTAAACAGCTGCTCTGAACCTGAGTCAACCGTCGTCTCCCAGCATTACTGTGGCCCCAGGGAGGACTCTCGCCTACAGTGTGTCTTCTTCCCCTTTTCCCAAGGGACTTAAGGGTCTTCTGGAGATTTTTTTCTGGGAGACCCAAAAGGTGATCAAGCAGAAGTGAAGCCATCACTAGGATGCGACAAGTGAGACTTTTTGCTTCTGTTTTCTTCCCAGAGGGCACTGAGAGCCCTTGGGCACCTTTATCATATAGGAACTACCAATCTTAGCATGTCATTAGCATAAATAATTAGTCCTAGAGACCACATCCCTCTCTGCTGGGTTCCCCAGTAGTAACCGAACAGTGTCCTAGGGGATGTGTTCCCTTCTCACAGAATAGTGTGAGGAGTCTCTCCCACCCATAGGGTCTTACATGCCAAGGTTCAAAGTCTCTCTCTGTCTTATCCTTAGCTGAATTTGGATTTGCCCCCGGTAGAAAAATTGCTAATTTCTCTGTTGATGGGTAAGGTGAAGATTTGGAAAATAAATCATTTGTTTCCAGGACAAGGGTTCCTAACCTGGAGTACAGGACCTCCAGGGCATACCAAAAGTTTGTCAAGGAAGTGTGAGGACTGTTCTAAAATTAGGGTATTAGTGGGTGGAAGGAAATTGCAGATGAGAGGGAGAACAACATGATGAAGTGGTAAAATGTTCTGTACCAAATAAAGGTTTCTTTAGGAAAAATTAATGTTTTTCTCTGCAGGTACATAGGAAAGTATAGAATTTATTTCCTTTCATATGGAATAGGGGAATGAGAAAGTTTGCTGAAAATCAGTCTAGAAACTGAAAAAAGTTGAGAATCCTTGAACCAGAGAACAATTAATGCCAGAGGTTCTGATGGCAATAACTACAAAAAACAAACAGGCTCATTAGCTGTAGCAGGAAAGATTTAGGTTAGATATAGAGAAGCCCTTCCTGGAGGAAAGAAACATTTGACCCTAGAAGGAACAACCAAGAACGGGGCTGTCCATTGGTCTTAGATAATTCGGGAGCATTTCTATCCTAAGACAGAAGGCTGAATGGGATAACTCCCTGAAGTGTTTCTGTCTCCAAGTAAACTAGCATTCTCTATGTTAATTACAGTTATTGTCCACACTAGACTCCACACTTCCCTTTGGGAACTGGGGCTCCCTTTGAGTCAATATAACTGCCTCTTACCAATGGGTTCTTGTAATACAGCAGCATCCTCTCCTGAGGGTCAAGAGCAAACCATCGTTTCTTAAATGCCTCTCTCTGCTACAAGAAGGAGACAGGTATATAGTCAAAGAGAGAAAATGAACCTCTTTATCACATCAGATGAGGTAATGAGGTACCTCCCAAGGCTAAAAGTCAGAAACCAAACACAGACTAAGTCCACATAGAATGCCAGTCCCCCAAATGGGCTACGTATTTTCCTAGAGTGTCAATGGGAAAAGTGTTCGGGGATTTTGGATATTGATGCTCCTTTTCCCCTCCAAACACCTCCCAGGAAAACAGTATAGATTATCCCTCCTTTACTTCTGGAAGAACCATAGGATCATAGATTTAGAGCCAGAAGGGAACTTATGAGACAGAATCTAGCTCCTTTTACAGTTGAGGAAAATGAGGCATTGTGAGGGAAACTGACTTGCCCCAAGTCAATAGGTTATAAATGAAAGAGAGGATTTGAACCCAGGTGTCTGATTGCAATTCCATTGCCTTTTCTGCTATACCCATCCTACAACCCCTCCCTCCAATTAATCAATCAACAAACATTTGTCAAGTGTCTACTATGTGCCAGGCACTAGGCTAGGTGTTAAGAATGCAAATACAAAAGATGGACCAGTCCCTACTATCAAGAACTTTCCTTAGACTCATGATGGTGGAAACTCCCTTACTCCTGGGAGTTTTTCCATATTCATTCCCTGGTTCCCTCACTTGACTTAGCTCTTTTACTCTCCTAAGATAGCAAAAAGCCATTCATTTGGGGCAGGGACTGGGGGTGGGGGGAAAAAGGGTTAAAAAAGGATTTGTAGAGAAACACAACTAAGCTGATAGCCATGTCCATTCTTTTCTATCCCTGTTTTTCCCATGGGTTGGGGAACCTATAGCTCCCCTCAATCATCTCCTCTCCCTGATGGGTCTTCTCAGGCCCTGAAAATGAAGATTTCTTCAAATGTACAAGAATACAAGTCATTCTCCAATTGATAAATGGTCAAATGATATGAACAGGCAGTTTTCAGAGGAAGAAATTAAAGCTATCTATAGTTATATGAAAAATGCTCTAAATTACTATTGATTAAAGATGCAAATCAAAACAACTCGAGACACCACAGCACACCTATCAAAATGGCTAACATGACAAAACAGGAAAATGATAAATGTTGGAGAAGATGTGGGAGAGTTGAAACACTAATTCATTGTTGGTGGAGCTGTGAGCTGATTCAAACATTCTGGAGAGCCATTTCGAACTATGCCCAAAGGGCTACAAAAATGTACATCCCCTTTGACCCAGCAATATCACTTTTAGGATTGTATGCCAAAGAGATCATAAAAATGGGAAAGAGTCCCACATGTACAAAAATATTTACAGCAGCTCTCTTTGTGGTGGCCAAAAACTGGAAATCAAAGGGATGTCCATCAATTGGGGAATGACCAAACAAGCTGTGGTATGTGAATGTAATGGATTACTATTGTGCTATAAGAAATGATGAACAGGAAGACTTCAGAGAGGTCTGGAAGGACTTATATGAACTGATGCTGAGTGAAAGGAGCAGAACCAGAACAACTTTATACACAGCAACAACGACAGTGTGTGAGGAATTTTTCTAGTAGACTTAGTCCTTCATAGCAATGCAAGGACCTAAAAAATTCCCAAGGGACTTTTGAGGCAAAATGTTTTCCGCATCCAGAGAAAGAACTATGGAAGTGGATCGCATAATGAAGCAGACCATTTTCTTTTGTGTTATGTTTTGTTTTGTTTTATGGTTTCTCCCATTCATTTTAACTCTTCTATTCAACATGACTAAGGTGAAACTGTATTTAATAGGAATGTATGTGTAGAACCCATATAAGATTGCAAACTGTCTTGGGGAGGGAGTAGGGAGGGAGGGGAGAAAGACAGAGAGGGAGGGTAAAAAAATCTAGGATATATGGAGGTGACTATAGAACACTGAAAACAAATAAAATAATTATTAAAAAAAAGAAAGAAAGAAAGAAAGAAAGAAAATGTAGACTCCTTGACCAAAAAGAAAAATGGCAAATGCTGGAGAGACTATGGGAAAATGAATACATTAATGCATTATGGGGAGAGCTATAAACTGGTCCAGTCTTTTTGGAAACTAAACTGAAAACGTGCCCCCAAAGTTATTAAACTGTACATATCCTTTGACTTAGTGATACCCCTACTAGGACTAAATCCCAAAGAGATCAAAGAGAGAGGAAAAGAACTCAGATATATAAAACTATTTATAGCAACTATTTTTGTATTGGCAAAAAACCGGAAACAGAGAGGATATCTACATCAGTAGGGGGATTATTGAACAAGTTGTAGGATATGAATGTTGTAGAATACTATTGCTGTTGTCATTCAGGCATTTCAGCCAGGTCTGACTCTTTGAGACCCCATTTGGGGTTCTCTTGGCAAAGACACTGGAGTGGTTTGCCATTTCCTTCTACAGATCATTTTACAAATGAGGACTGAAGCAGGGTTAAGTAATTTACCCAGAACCATATAGCCAGGGAGTGTCTGGGACTGGATTTGAACCTAGACCTTCCTGACTCCAGACCCGGCACTCTATCCTAGCTGTAAGAAATGTTGACAGAGATGGTTTTAGAGAAACCAAAGAAGACTTGTGTAAACTGATGCAGAGTGACATGCACAAAATCAGGAGAACAAATTATTCCACAAGACAAATGGATTTGAAAGATTTATTAACAAAATGACCAACCATGACTTCAGAGAGCTCATGATGAAACATGCTACTCACCAGAGGTGACATACTCAGTGCAGATATACATGGGCAACATGCAAATTTGTTTTGCTTAACTATACATATTTGAAACAGGGATTTTGTTTTATTTCTTTCTCAGTGGGGGTGGGAGGGAGAGAAGGCAGATTTTTGTTGATTGAAAAAATTTTTTAAAGAAAATGGAGCCACCACCATACACTCACTTCTGCCATCCCTGCCAAACACCTCTCTCTCTTTCTGAGCTGTGGTCTAGAAGCCAGTGGGTAACCCTCTCTCATCAGGAAACAGACATTTCCCTTTCTCAGGCTGTGGGCAAGACGTCCCAGAAAAAAGGAAGCCCAGAAAACCAGACACGTTAACTGCTCAGGAGGACAAAAATATAGACCTTGAACAGAAACCAACTCCAGCCCCAACTCATTCTAGTATGTAGGCTTTGGGTCTGGGGATGACATAGTGGCTCTGAGTCATGGGGACAGTCAAAAAAAGAGTCTGAGGAGCCTGTTTTGTTCCTTCTGTGAACCAAATACAGGGTTGCCAAGCACAAAGGAAAGAAAAAGAGCTGTGTGTGAGCCTGTAGGTATGCACCTTTACACATATATGTGTACAAGTAAGTCTTTCCATCTAGCATAAGTGTATTTGGGCAGTGTGGTGGAGTGGACTTGGAGTGAGAAAGATCTGCTTCTGACTCTTATTAGCTCTGTAACCCTAGGGAAATCCCTTGATCTCAATGGACTTCAGTGTCCTCTGTAAAATGGGAATCATAGCTTTGGCTTCACCGGGAGGCCATGAGGATCAAATGAGATAATGTATTGTACAGTGCTACACAAACCTCAAAGGTTTGTATAAGTGTGAATTATTACCATTAAGCCTGTGGGCTCTAAATCTGAATACCCTGGACTCCCTGTTTTTAATTGCTTAGAAATAAACCAGTCTGATGCTGGTCTACTCTAACCGTAGAATGGGGTAGGAGCTATGTTTTTTCTCTACTTCTGCATGAGCAGTGTTTCTTCAAAATTATCTTCTATTTATTTTGCATATAGTAATGTGTTTGCGCATCCCTGAAATTGAATGTGAGTTGCTTGAAGGGAGGGAGAATTTTGGTTTTTGTATCGCACACTATCTGATTCAGAATAGGTCTTAATAAATACTTGTTGACCAATTGATATCACTGAAGAGATTTTATTGTTTACTTGTGATTGCCCAGACATTAGGGTGGAGAGGAAGGGTGTCAGCTAGTTGATAAGGTAGATAGAGTGTTCCACCTGGAGTTAAGAAGTCCTGTGTTCAAATGTGACCTCAGACACTAGTTTTGTAAACTCTGGGTAAATCATTTAACCTCTCCCTGCCTCAGTTTCCTCATTTGTAAAACAGGAATAATAATAGCCCCTGTCTTCAAGTTGTTGTGAGGACAAAATGAGATTCTATTTGTAAAATATTTTGCAATCCTTAAAGGACTATATAAATACTTGCTGTTAATAATTAGGCTGAGTTTAAGGAATGTGTCCAACTGTTCACTTTGACTTGGAAAGTTCAGATAACAATGGTTTTTGAGGGGAATGGAAGTGCCTTCACCAGAACTCTTCATCAAAAAGACCCAGGGCAAACTGGTTTAGAGAGGTGCCTCCCTCCTACCTCCCCCAAACGCTTCCCAAGCCTCTCTCCCCCAAGATACTAGCTCCCCCCATCCTCCCTGCCCAGAACATACCTTTGGACCAGTCTTTTCCATATAGCCTTGTTTGAGATAATTCCTGGTGATGTGAGGCAAGAGCTAGGATGGAAAGAGAGGTAAACACTGATTTCTCACTCTTTCCAGCATGGCCCACTCCAGTTTGAAGTCCACCCACCACAATGTGTTATCAAGATTATATTTGGATTCATAACCAAAGGGAAGTCTAAAATGGGGAAGGAGGTGTGTTTGTTTTCCACAGGGTTATATCTGGAGCATGAAGGGTTGGTTGGAAAATTGCTACTGAAACAGAATCACTGCTAGGTAGGATGGCAGAGGACACCTCATCTCCCTGTGGAAGAGCTCTCTGTCTTCTCTATCGGGGGAAGTTGTAGGGGTGAAGGGCCATTTCAGAAGCATCATGCTCACTCTTTTTAGCCCTACCTACCAACCTTTGTGAGAGAGGCTGGCAAAGTTTGTTGAAAATGACAAGCTATCTCACATTCACAGCATACGGTTACTCCTATGCCCTACTCTTCCGATGTATTTTAAATCTCTCCTCTATTGACTCCTTCTCTACTGCCTACAAACATACCCAGGTCTTTCTCATTCTCAAAAAACTTTCACTTGACCCTTCTATCCACAGTAAATATCCTATATCTCTTCTGCCCTCGGTAGCTAAATTCCTTAAAATTGTCATCGACAATAGAAGCCTCCATTCCCTTTCCTCTTACTTTCTTCTTAACCCCTTATCATTTGGCTTCTGATCTCACCATTACATCAAAACTGCTCTCTCCAAAGTAACCAGTGATTTCTTACTTGCCAAATCCAGTGATCTTTCTCAGTCCTGACTCTCTTTGACCTCTCTGCAGCCTTTGACACTGGTGATCACTCCCTCCTCCTTGATATTCTCTTCTCTCTGAGCTTTCAAGACACCCCCTTCTCGCTCCTGATTCTCATCCTACCTCTCTGACCAATCATTTTCAGTCTCCTTTACTGGATCTTCCTCCAGATCATGCTCTCTAACCCTCAGGGTTCTGTTCTGGGCCCTCTTCTTTTCTCCCTTTATATTACGTCAATTGGTGATCTCATCATCTCTATGCTAAAGATTCTCAAATCTACCTTTCCTGCCCTAATTCTTTGGCTGAACTCCAATCCCTCATATTGAACTGCCTTTCAGACATCTCAAAGTGGAAGCCTAGTAGACATCTTAAACTCAGTACACTCAAACCAGAACTCTTTCTTCCCCCTAAACTCTCCCCTCTTCCTACCTCTCCTATCACTGTAGAAGGCAATACCATCACCCCAATTCCCTAGATTTGCAAGCTAGGAGTCATCCTGGATTCCTCACTATCTCACACTGTCCCATATCCAAGCTGTTGCCAACACCTGTTGATTTTACCTTTTCAACATCTCTCAAATATGCCCCTTTCTCTCCTCAGGACACTGTCAACATCCTGGTACTGGCCCTCATCACCTGATCCCAGTGTCATTGCAATAACTTGCTGATGATCTGCCTGCCTCAAGTCTCTCCCCACTCCAATACACCCTCCATTCAGCCACCAAAGTGATTTTCCCAAAGGACAGGTCTGATCATGTTACTACTTCCACTTGATAAACTCCAGTGATTCCCTATTGTCTCCAGGATCATATACAAAATGCTCTGCTTGACATTCAAAGCCCTTCATAACCTGAGCCCCCTTACCTTTCCAGTCTTACACCTTGCTCCCCAATATGTATCCTTTGATCCAGTGACACAGGCTTCCTTGATGCTCCATGAACAAGATGTCCATCTCTGTTCTGGGCATTTTCTCTGGCTTTGCCCCATTTTTGAAATGTTTCCCCTAAGGACCAACTAAAATCCCATCTTTCTAGAGAAAAATCTTTCCCAGCCCCTCTTAATCCTAGTGCCTTCTCTCCTTAATCCTAGTGCCTTCTCTCTTGTTTCCTATTTGTCCTATGTATAGCTTGACTTACAAATTTAGAGTCAGAAAGAACCTTAGAGGTCATTAAGGCCACTTCCCTCATTTTACAGATGAAAAAATTGAGGTCCACAGAAGTTATATGACTTTCCTTAGGTCATATAACCAGTACATGTTAAAGGGAAGATTTGTACCACTGTCTTCCTGTCTCCCTGTGTCTTCACTCTATCCATCACACTACCACCGGCTTTCCCTCAAACTGATGCACTCTTTAAACAACAGTTTACCATCTGAGACTATAGGACAAATCTGTACAAATTCATGATTCCCCTCCAAACTTCAGAGACTACACAATGCAGTGAGGGAGAGGGGGAAAAGAGTTTAAGATCCTGAGCTCAAGTACATGGTCTAGAAGCAGAGAATACAAGGAGGAAGCAGGGAATGGGAGAACTCAGAGGAGCTGTCTTTGTAGGGCAGAAGTGAAGATTCTGAGATGGGGAACATGGAGAACTGAAAATTAAAAAACAAAACTGAAAAAGCTAAAAAACTGCTACCCAAGACAATTCAACCATGAATGGTAAAGGTCAAACAATGATAGGTGGCTGGTGGAGGGAAATTGATCAAAGAGATGAGTAAGGTTGCTAGTATCATGCCTGATATCATGAATGGATGGGGGAGGAAGCAGGTCCCAGAAAAGATACAAAGGTTTTGTATCATGATCAAAAGAGCAGTTCATTGTAGCAGCACTATGTTTTCTCATTTTTTAAAATAAAGAGCATTCAGTTTTTGAGCAACAGAGGGCTGAAATCCTGGCTAAGCTATTCATTGTCTCTGTGACCATGGGCAAGGCATTTGATACCTCTTGGGGTGTCAGTTTCTAAATTAGAGGGTTGGACAAGGTAATCTCTTGGTCCCCTTCTGGTATTAAATCTGTAACCCAATGGACCTGGCTTGATGAAAAGATCATTGATCCCAGAAGGTCAGAAGAAATCTAGCAATGTAACCTCGGGCCAGTTGCTTGACCCCTCTGGAGCTCAGTTTTGGTCTGTCTAAAAATGAGAGAATTGGGCTAAATAATCTAGAAGTGATCTAATGCTTCATCATTCTAAATGAGACTCAGATAATTATTTGGGATATGGGTCCCAAGGACAGGAAAAGCCTGAAAGGGAGAAGAGGAGATGAGGGCTGAGGTAGGGAGGGGAAGGATTAAGATGGTTGAGGGAAAGCATGGGAATGAGAATGCTGACCAGTGACTAACTTCCTACTGATGGGTCAGCAACATTTTTAAAGCCACTTCAGGTCAAATAAGGATAAACATTTGTACTTTGTCCTGTTTGTTGCTGTTGAGCCATTTTCAGTCATATCCAACTCTTCATGACCCCATTTAGGATTTTCTTGGCAGAGATACTGGAGTGACTTGTCATTTTCTTCTCCAGCTCATTTTACAGATGGGGAGCTGAAGCAAACAGGGTTATCTAGCCAATAAGTGTCTGAGGCTGGATCTGAACTCAGGAAGATGAGTCTTCCTGATTCCAAGTCCAGCGCTCTATGCACTCTGGCGATACCTGGCTGCCTCATTTTGTCCTACTATATGGTCTTTCAAAGAGATCCCTCTTGCCTGAAATTCACAGAAAACCCTGCAAGAGGGGAGGGCTGCCTCCCAGGTCCAAGGCCCAACAATGTATCTCCCTTTCATTTCATTAGTTCAAAAGGCCTCCTGTCCCCACCCGTAATCCCAATGGAAAACACTTCCATTTTAACCAATTCGGAGAAAAAAGCTTGGTTCATTTTCAAAGCCCCAGTTCCAGCACTTAGCCCTGCCCCTTCCACTTTTTCCCTCCCTCTCCCCCATCCACCTCTGTCCAAACCCTCAGTCTGGCTCACTCTTCCTGTTTCTGACCCCATCTCGGTCTGTGTCCCAGTCAACTCCCTCCTTATAAAAACAACTAGACTCCAAGTATCTGAAGATACATGAGTCAGATCTGTCCTGTTTCAGTTAAATGGAAATGATTCAATCTGCCTACTTGGACAAGTGGTTGTTGTGTTTGTCCTTCATTCTCCAAGAATACCATGACATCTGGAAGGTGATGTCATGACTTGCATGCTCCCTGAGTGGGACACCAGGAGGCAAGTGTCCATCAGTTCTACTAGGTTAGGGGCATACCCAACATCTACCTCAGTATCTGGCACATAGTAGGCACTCATGCTTATTGAATTCAATGGATAGCCCTGAGTTCCAACCCAAGCTAAAAGGTACTTTAGAAATCAATCAGTCCTACTTCTCATAAAGACCAGATTGAAGTCCTGGGGTCGGGGGGAAAATGACCTAACCCTGGTCACATTAATAGTAAGATCCTCCTCTGACTCCAAATGAAGCATTCTCTCCACAACACCACAGTGTGTCACCTCTGAGACTTAGTTTCTTATTTTGTGAAGCGGGGAGGATAATACCCATACTACTATTCTCACAGGGTCATTTTGAGGATTAAATGTATGAATGGAAGCTGTGCCTGAACACATTTTAGGGAGGGATAAGGAAATGACAAATGGCTGTTAAATTAATCTCCCTAAAACATACTTTTTATGATGTCAGTCTCCTATTCAAAGGCTATCCCTTCTGCCTACTGAATCAAGGCCAAACTCTTTAACTTGGCATTCGTAGCCCTCTGTGATCTAGCGCCAACTTCCTTTCCCAGGCTTCTCTTTCTGTACTCCCCCCATCACATCTCCATCTCTCCCAGACAAACAGCATGCTACGAAATGGGGATAACTCAGTAACCCTGACACAGATCCTATGTTTTGTGACTTCCTTCATGATGCCTTGTCTTATTTCCCAACCTTAAACAACCTTTACCAACTCAGAAATACCATACCATGTTGTTCGTCTTTAGCATCAGAGAGAATGTCTGTAGCACAGTGAACAGAAAGCTGATCTCAGAGTGAAGAGGACTGGGTTCAAGTCTAATCTCTGATACATACTTGCTGTGTGATCCTAGGCAAGTCATTTAATCTCTCAATCACTTAGGGGACTCTAAAACTCTAAGATATATCACGTGTCAATACGTAGTGGTAGAGGGAATCTGTACCATTCAGAATTCTAATCCAAATGTATTTTTTACATTATATTCTGTACCATTACTCATTTGTTTAAGAGGGGGCATTTTGGACATGGCAAAACCTATAAGAACTGATGCAAAATTAAGCTCGAAGAACCAGGAGATCATTGTGCACAGTAAAAGCAATGTTGTGATGATGGTCAACAGTGAAAAGCCTTGGCTACTCTAATCAATGCAATGACGCAAGACAGTTCTGAAGAACTCATGATGAAAAATGCTATCTACCTCTGGAGATAGAACTGATGAATTCTAAGTGCAAATTGAAGTATCATTTTCTCATTTTCTTTTTCTTGCTTTTTTAAAAAATATGGCTAATATGGAAATATATTTTCACTTGTATAATTGATATACTGCTTACCTTCTCAGTGGATAAGAAAAGGGTAGGAGGGAGGGAAAGAATTTGAAACTCAAAATTTGAAAAGAAAAGAATCTTTAAAATAAATAATTAAAATGTTGGGGGATATTTTGCTATGAAAGGCAACAAAGCAAGGTTGTGCCAGTAAGTATTTAACAACTAGTGTCGGGGAAAGGGGGAGGTAGGGGAGAAATGTAAACACAAAATATTTAAGTTTAGTTATTTAGCACTTTTTTCCATCACTTTCTTAAGTCTGGACAATCAAAACAGGAAATCAAACCTTAATCTTTAGCACTTACCAATTTCAAGATGTTGATATTTACACTGAAAAATTTAAAAATCAGGTTCTCTCTGGTTTGAGTTGGCTCTACCCTACCCCTACAGCAAGGTATCATGGAGAAACAGCTGACCTCAAAGCTGGGCAGATCTCGGTTTGAATCCTACCTTTGACATGTCCTGATGGTGTGACCTTCAGTGCTCTAAGTAATTAGTAGAGGGAGTTTCCTACCTGTGAGTTCCCTATATTAGTGAAATCCCAGGTCCAATTCCATCTTGATATAATGATATAATTCCCCAGTGGGCTGGGGAATTGGGACATCCAGGTTTGATTCTGGGTTCTATTGCTTACTAGCTTTGTGGAGTAAGGATCCCCCCTCCTCCAGCCTCAGTTTTCTCATCTATAAAATGGGAATGACAATATTCATACCACCTATCTTATAATGTTATTGTGACGAAAGTTGTCTGTGAACCTTAAAATTCTCAAGGGTGTGAGTTACTATCATCTTTATCATCATCATCCTGTTTGCAGAGGTGTCCCCAAATGAGGTTGCATCCATGCTGGTAAAATTCTTTGTTAGCCTTGGTTGAAACAGAAGTTGCTGTGACCCTGGGAAACCATTGCAAGCCTTGTAACTTCCAGCTTCCCAGGAGATGGGTCATAGAAGCATAGGATGCTATATCTAGAGTTGGAGACTTCAGAGGTTATGTAGTCTAATCTCAATGTACAGATGAGGAAACCGAAGTGTAAACTGGTTAAATGACATGCCCAAGGTCATACAGTTAGTATGCTTCAGTGGTAGATATTCAGCTTCCTTTAGAGCCTACTCTCCATTAAGTCTCTGGGTCTCCTGGAATTCAACCATCTGTCTCAGTCTAAAAGCAAAAGAGAATCCTTTCAACCCCATGACTCTTGATCCAGCCTGACAAAAGCTCAGGGCTGGGATGTTCAGAACAGGAATTTCTTTCCTCTTTCCTTTGCATAGAACACTGGGTGCAAACATATCTCTGCTCTGGAGTGTTGAGACTCAAGAGAAACTTAAGTATTGCAGCATGGGAGTGAAATAGAAGGACAGTGGAAGTCCATTGAAATTAGGGACCTCACCTCAGACTCCGGGAGCTCAGGGAAGGTTGTTTTCAGGTAGTGTAGACGGGCTGCTCGGAGGGCATTGAACCAATCCACTATCTCCTACAGAAATACATAAAAACAGGGTCAAGGCAGTTGGTGAAGTGGGGAGTCAGGCTCCCTACATTTGAGGAGTGGAGATTAGATAGGTTTCCTGACTGATAAAGAGTAGCAGTCATGTGCTGCCTACTTAGCCACACAGTACTCAACTCCTCTCTCTTCCCCTACTCACAAAACATGCTTAGGTTTCTCTTATTCTATAAAATCTTGTCTCATTTTCAAAGCATTGTTCCAAATCTTATCCCTGCTTCCCTCCTAAACTCCAAGAAAAAGTCCTCTACATTTGCATTCTCCAAACATTTTCTATAATCTATCTCTATCAGGTAAAAAAAATTATATATTTTTCATTTATAAATTATACATATTATATTTACAAATTTATGCATACAAAGAGTTGTACTAGCAATTATGTATATTATAAAACTTAAACAAAATAGAAATTATAAAAGGTTGAGAAAAAGAGGAAATTATATTGGATCCTAGAGTGGAGTTTATTGAGGAGGGGAGCTTTAACATGCCCTTGAGGAAAATCACTGGTAGCTGTGTGGAGGATGGGTCAGAGGAAGAAGGAATGTGAGGCAGGGAATCCAATTATGAGTCAGAGGAGAGGTAATGAGGAACTGGACTAGGGTAGTAGCTAGAGAAGAGAGGAGATAAATGTAAAACATCAGATCCATCAACAAGTTGCGTATGCTGGGTAAGGAAGAGTGAGGAATTAGGATGATTCCCAAGGTTATAAACTTAGGCACCTAGAAGGAAAGTAGTGCTCTTAACAGAAATAGAAACATGATAGAAAGAGACAAGCAATAGGGGGAAAGAGTGAGTTTTGCATTGGACATTGAGTTTGAGATGACAATAAGACATACAGTGAGAAATTTCCACTGAGTGGTTGGTGACACAAAACTGAAGCTCAGGAGAAAGCCTAGGGCTAGATACAGAGGTCTGGGAGTCAAACAGTCTACACAGAAATGATAATGGAACCATGTGAGCTGATGAGATCACTTAGAGAGAGAATGTAGTGATAGAAAAAAGAGGGGAGAACTAGGACAGAGCCTCAGAAAGTGTGGTATACTTATAATTAGGGGATGAGATGCTATGCTTGGACGATGATCCAGAAAAGGAAATGGAGAAGAAGCATCCAGGCAAGGGTCATGAAATCCAGTGGAGAAAAGTCAAGAACAATTAAGACTCAGAAAAATCCACTGGATTGGCCATGAAGAGATCATTGGTAACTTTGAAAGGAGCAGTTTCAGCAAAGTGTCAGGAGGTTAGCAGAAGTGGAGGTAATGACTGTCAAGGTGAGAGGAGATGGTTAACCTTGAAATCTGCAATATGAGACAATAGGGGGAAACACTAAATTTGGAGCCTGAGAATCTGAGTTCAAATTCTGAATCTGCTACATACTACTCTGCAACCTTGGACAAATCATTTCATTTGATCAGGCTTCAGTTTCATTATTTGTAAAATGAGGAGATTAGACAAGTATCAAACATGTGGCCATGCAGCTCAAAATGCTCTGGGATATGACCAGAACCAGATTAAAATGTAATGAGGAAATAGTTAACAAAATAAATAAAAATACAATAAAAATAAATAATGTTAATATGTGATTTTTTTTAAGTCACTATGTGGCCTCAGGGACTCTTGCTTATGGTTTAGTAGCCTCCCATCCTTTCTATGTGAGTTTGACACCTTTGGACTAGATGACTCTGAAGTCCCTTTCAGTGCTGACTTGATGGTCCTATCTACCTTAATTCTTCCATCTCTATTATCCAAGAGGTTGCTAAGTCACAATTCTGCTTTCACACTCTCTTATAGCTATCTCCTCTCTACTCACAGAGCCACAACCTAGCTTAAGGTCCTTATCATCATTCTTTTTTGTCTTTCTCAATGGTCTTCAAACCCCCTCAATCAACTCTTCACATTTATTGACCAGACTATGTTCTGTACACACAAAACTGCTCAAAACCCTACAGTGAACCCTTCTGACTCAAGGATAAAATCTGAACTTCTAGCCAGCTTTAATTCACATAATACCCCCATATCGACTGTTCATTCTACCTAAACTAGACTATCATAGACCTCTGCCCTGATACTTCTGTGTACTTCCAAAGGTCCTCCACCATGTCTAGAGTTCACATCCTTCTCATCTCTTTTTGTTGATATCCTCCCCTCTCCTTGGAGCTTAACTGTCTCCTCCACAAAATCTTCCTGCAGCCCAGGTGCAAATCTCTCTCTTGCCTTAAATTTCCTTGGAGTCCATTGGATCTCTCCCCTGCTCCTTTCACACCTCACCTTGGATTATGCTTATTTGCCTATATCCTCTTCTCTCACCTTTGGAATCCCAGCATTTAACACAGAGTCTGGCTCATGGGAGATACTTAATAAATGCCTCTTATTTTCAACCAAATTAAAACATCAGAATATCTCATGAGTCTATTATAATACAGCTGACTTGCATGGCCAGAGTAGCCCTTAAAGAAAAAAAAAGAAAGTTATTGAAACCTCTCCTTAAAAAACACGGAGAATAGAAGGATTGGAGAGAAGCAGAGGCAAGTAGGACAGCTTTGAAAGCTACAATTTGACCTAATATATTTAAAAAGAAAAGTGAGTTATATGTAATAGAAACTCTCAGTTTTATGTACAATAATCTTTTTTTGTTCACCTCTACGTGGAAATGTCGGGAAAGGAGGAGCAAGGAAGGTAGTTGGGAGGGGCTTTATTAAGTTCAAAATAAAAATAAATTTTAAAAAAGACTGGCTTTGACCATGGGACTATCAGCATACATGCCCAATCCCTTCACAGTATATAACATGAACAACCAAAATGTTACCAACACCTCGAAAATGCCTTCCATTTCATCTGTGTATATATTATATGTAAACAGTTGTTGGCATATTATCTGCACCATTAGAAGGTAAATTCCTTGAGGGAAAGGATCATGTTTTTTCTCTTTCTTTCCCCAGGTTTACAAGGTACCTGGCACCTAAGACATAACTGGTAAATACTTATTGACTGAGTGATTGTACCCCTTGAAGTGGTCTGCCCAGATAGTAGAAAACAAGTTATTTGAAAGATGCAGAGCTATAGTACATATGGTCAGGGGCCAGGGGATATCGGAAACCCATCTTGTCAGAACTGCTCCAGTTATACTGTGAGAAATGAGGGGAGTGTGGACAGAGCCTTGGGTTTGGATCCAGAAGACCTTAGTTCCTAATATTACTCCTACCTTCCCCACTGTGGTCTGAGAGAAGATATTTTACTTTTCTGGACCTCAATTTGTCCCTCTGTAAAAATAAGGTTTCCATTAGATGACCTCTCAAGGCTCTTTCCAGATTTAACTCTTGGATTCTTTTTGCCATCTCTTGGAACAACCCCGACCAGCTTACCAAAGTCAATTGTTGAATTGTCCAGGTGAGCATTTACACCTCAGAAACTGGTAAACAGCACAATCACGCCTTGATTTGTTTTTTGTTATTGTTGATTGTCAAGACTTAATAAAATGATAGAGAAAATTATAATAATGAGGAATAAACTGAAAAGCATGTCATATATGCTTTTTTTCTGGAGAGTCAGCTGTTAAACATTTACCAACGCATCCATATCTGTGATTTCATTAGCATAGGGAATTCCCAGTTTGGAAACTCCCTCTACCAGTGAAAATGCCACACCTTTTCTGGGACTAAATATTGTACCTTTTCCCTGAAAAGTTAAAGTGACTTGCCCAGGGTCATGGAGGTAGAATGTGTCAGAAGAAGGACAGAGACCCAGGTCTTTCTGATTTCAAGGCTGGCCTTTCCTCCACACCAAATGCCCCTGTCTGTGTTCCTATGACAGGGACAGTGCAGCCTCTGACAGGGCAGGTGTTAGGATTCCTGAAGGGTCCCCTCCTCCTCTGTTTTTGGCTACAAATTGAGAAAAAAACATCTGGTCTCTACAGTTTTCTTTCTGTCTTTCTCTGGAGGCTTTCACGTATTGGCTAGCCCATAACTGGCCTTAACAAGAAGCAGGGAGCTGAAAACTTAAAACCTAAAAACCTTTCTCCTACAAACTGGTATTCATCACCCTGTTGTTAATAATAATATGACAGCTGAAATTTATATAACACTTTACACAGAATTCCATCATTTGAGGTAGATTGAACAAATATTTCCATTTTATAAATGATTAAAAGGAGGCTATGAGAGATTGGGTGATTTATCCAAAGTTCCACAGATAGTAGCAGAGCCAAGATCTGAACGGTTCCATCTTCCTGTACTAAAAATGAACCCAGGTTCCCCAACTGATAAATGGTCAAAGGATATAAACAGGCAGTTTTCAAAGGAAGAAATCAAAACTATGTATAGTCATATGAAAAAATGCTCTAAATCACTATTGATTAGAGAGATGCAAATCAAAACAGCTCTTGAGATACCATATCACACCTATCAGATTGGCTCACATGACAAAACTGGATGATGATAAATGTTGGAGAAGATGTGGGAAAGTTGGAATACAAATTCATTGTTGATGGAGCTGTGAGCTGATCCAGCCATTCTGGAGAGCAATTTGGAACTTATGCCCAAAGGGCTACAACAATACCCTTTGACCCAGCAATATCGCTTCTAGGACTGTATCCCCAAGAGATCATAAAAATGGGAAAGGGTCCCACATGTACAAAAATATTTATAGCAGCTCTCTTTGGAGTGGTCAAAAGCTGGAAATCAAGGGGATATTTATCGATTGGAGAATGGCTAAATAAAATGTGGTATATGAATGTGATGGAATACTATTGTGCTGTAAGAAATGATGAACAGGAAGACTTCAGAGACATCTGGAAAGACTTACATGAACTGATGCTGAGTAAAAGCAGCAGAACCAGGAGAACTTCATACACAGCCACAACTACAGTGTATGAGGATTTTTTCTGGTAGACTTAGAACTTCATTGGAACGCAAGGACTTAGAAAATTCCCAATGGTCTCTTAAGGCAAAATGCCTTCCACATCCAGAGGAAGAACTATGGAATTCGATTGCAGAATGTAGCAGATCATTTTTTTTTGTATTATGTTTTGGTTTGTTTTATGATTTCGCCCATTCATTTTAATTCTTCTATGCAACATGACTAAGGTGAAAATGTATTTAGTAGGAATGTATGTGTAGAACCTATATAAAATTGTATGCTGACTCAGAGAAGGAGCGGGGAGGGAGGGGAGGAGGTAGAGGGAGGAAGGAAAAAAAATCTAAGTTATATGGAAGTGATTGTAGAACACTAAAAACAAATAAAATAATAATAATAAATAAA
>CM053770.1:490969620-490995678 GCA_028658325.1 Potorous gilbertii
TATTTAGTAGGAATGTATGTGTAGAACCTATATAAAATTGTATGCTGACTCAGAGAAGGAGCGGGGAGGGAGGGGAGGAGGTAGAGGGAGGAAGGAAAAAAAATCTAAGTTATATGGAAGTGATTGTAGAACACTAAAAACAAATAAAATAATAATAATAAATAAATAAATATAATAAATAAATAAATAAATAAATAAAGATGAGCCCAGGACTATTTAAAACAGAGGCTGGTCCCTTGCTCAGTCTCTCTCTGCTTGGATTCCCTAAATCCTCTGTTGTCTAGCCCCCTCAAACTACAGACCAGACCACATCTCCACCTCTGTGTTTGGTCCTTTGCTCCCGTCTTATCCCTCTATGCTCATGCTGATCTCCTGGACCTCTCAACCTGGACTGTTTCATTATATTTGGGACCAAGGTATCCAACTTCTCTCCCCCAATTTCTCTGAGTGGGCATCCCATCCACCACTACCCTCACACTGAATCTAAATCTTCTACCTTCCCACATCCCCAGGACTCCCTCACACTAACTAATTTTCCCTTTGTGATCCACTGCTACCTAAAATATGCCCTGGCTCTGGGGTTGCCTGGTCTCTAATACCACTCCAGATTTAGCGATTAAAGGTTAGTGAGAGTAATACCTTTCATCCATGGAGGGAGAATGTCAAGAGGCAGAGGACAGTGATTAAGAACAGAAATTACATTAGTCAACCAGAGGACCTTGGCCAGACATCCTAAAAAAGAAGCCGGGGGCTCTGAGCTATTTACCTTCCCACTCTCGTGATATACAAAGAGGTTCCTGGTGTTGCCATCTCTCTTGTAGGTGATCTGCAACCCATGGGGGTTTCCTATCTTCTCTGTCTGGAATGTGGCATTCAAGTCCTTTATGCTGATGATGGCTTTGGGTGTTTTTCCCTGAAAGAAAAACAATTTCCTTGCAGAAAACAGTCCCTTTACTAGACTAGAAGTTGCTGGAGGCAGAAGCACTTTATTATTCATAGTTCCTGTTTCCCTAATTCTCTGCACACAGTAGGCACTTAATAAGTGTTTGTTGAATGAATGGATGAACAAATGAAAGGAGAGCGATAGGCAGTACAGAGGTTGCATCCATCAAAAGCCTCTCAGCTCCTGGTACAACTAACCCTCGGACACTCACCATCTCACATATCCAACCTAGCCACCCCGGCTGCTACAGCTTTCCCTTCCAGGGTTAGGTCTTGTTTTCTTTTTAGGTAGTATGCCTGTGCCTATCTTTATTCATGTTGTCACTCCTGAAAGAATGGAGACTACTTGAGGGCAGGGTCTGACTTTGCCTTTGCATCCCCAGCACTTGGCACTGTGCATGTTACATAATCTATTCTTACTGTCAGGCCTGCTCGTTGAACTCAAGGAGATGTGGTCTAGGCATCAGGAGACCTGGATCAAACACTTCCTGTGTGACCTTGGGCAAATGGATTACCCTCTCTGAGTCAGTTTCTTCAGTGGTGAAGTGGGATCATTGGACCATAGATTTAGAGCCAGAGGGATCTTGGAGATCACCCAGTCCAGCTCCCTCCTTTAAATATTTGTCCTTCATACTGGCAGCTGAATGCAGACTTCCCTTGCTACCCAAGGGACTTTGGGTATCTGCCCTGCTAACTCAAGGACTTCCTGGCTTCTCATCTGCCATAAAATGAGCATGAGAATGAACTCGACTCTATGTGTTGTTGTTCAACCATTTTTCAGTGATGTCCAACTCTTTGTGGCCCTATTTGGGATTTCCTTGGCAAAGATACTGGAGAGGTTTGCTATTTCCTTCTCCAGCTCATTTTACAGATGAGGAAACTGAGGCAAACAGGGTTAAGTGACTTGCCCAGGGTCACATAGCTAGCAAGTATCTGAGGCCAGATTGGAACTCAAGTTTCCTGACTCCAAGACCAGTATTCTGTCCACTGTGCCACCTAGCTCTTCCCCTTTAAATATTATTTCCTTTAATTAAAATGTGAGCTCTTTGAGAGCAAGAACTGCCTCAATTATCTATCCCAGCTCTAAAGACATAGTAAGAGTTTAATAATTTCTTTTCATTCATTGTTGAGGTCTAAGAGTACCCAAGGTACTGGGGCACAATTGACTACAGTTGAGTTTTCTACTGGGGTAATGATTGACCCTACTGATCTAACCTAGGAATTCTTAACCTTTGTGTGTGTTTATCATAGATCCCTTTAGTAAAATAGTAGCAAAATTTAGTAAAATAGACATCTATGCTCCCCTTCTCAGAATAACGTCTTTTAAATGCACCAAGTATAATACATACAATTACAAAGGAAACCAATTACACTGAAATGCAATTATTGAAATTTTTTTTTAAATGAGTTTATAACTTCCAGGTTTAGAACTCTATTCCAGCTTATTAGAACCAACAGTAACATTTACCTCTTCTTTAGTGTAGTATTTCAAAAAGCCTTCTCTTGCCAAAAGGACAAACTTCCTTTTCAGGTACTGCCCATTGTCCCTTCCCCGCTTCCACAGGAATCCTTCTCTGTTGCCTTTAATTAACAAGGATGAGAAGCAGACTCATCAGTTTCTATGGTGCCATTCCTAAATCCCCTCACCAAAGAAATCCTGGATTGATTTGGTTACTTCAATCAACAAGACTGGAAGTTGCTCCCCGCTGCCAAATGTTGTTCAAAAGACCATGGCAGAAGAAGCATGGGACTTGGACTCAGGTGAGATCTGCATTAGGAGGTATGTTCTTTCCCTAAAACAGAACCTAGCATATAATAACTACTTGTTGATGGATTAAATGACCCAAACCCAGCCTCTGACACTTGACAAGTGTGTGGCCATGGATGACCAAGTCATTCAACTCTCTTAGCCTCAGTTTCTTGATCTATAAAATAAGAATGATGGTAATATCGGTAGTACCCTCTTCATAGAATTGTATATAATGTATGTAAAGAACTTTTTGTCAATTCCAAAGGGCCATTTAAATGTCAGTTATCTTCATTTTTATCAAAAGAATCAAAAGTGTGGATGATGCTAATGGAAGACACATAGGGATCCAAACAGACCACACCATATTGACAGCACAAACATGTCCAAAAGTGGGCAGAAAAGGCATCAGGCATGTGTCTAATGAAGACATTAGCAGACCACAGCATACTAACAGCACAAACATGTCCAAAAGTGGGCAGAAAAGGCATCAGGCATGTGTCTAATGAAGACATTAGCAGACCACAGCATACTAACAGCACGAACATGTCCAAAAGTGGGCAGAAAAGATATCAGGCATGAGTCTAATGAGGAAGAGATAAGCCAGTCATGTGATCAGAGCAAGGATCAACAGATGGACTGCCCAACAGCCTGCAGAACTATCCATGAGATGATAAAGGAGGTAGGAGGCCTTCAGAATGTTGTGTGGATCTTCTCCGGAGGAATGTGGAAAAGCACTCAAAAAAAAAAAAAAAAAGCAAACAGAATGAGGAGGGAAGGGTGCATTCTGACTGGTATTAGCATCAGGGAGAGCCGTGATAGTTACTGGGTGTCTCAAGCTATTAAACTTTTGGGACACTCTGTACATGGGAAGTTCCAAGTTAAGGACCTCTGTCCTAAGTTAGAAGAGCCATTACTGACCCCTTTCCCCAAGGACCCACCAAATCAAATGTAGTTTTTTGTTGTTCACATATGGGTTATTTAATTTGTGAATTAACTGTAACAGATTTTAAAAGAGGAAGTTGGAAAAATAAACGAAATGTGTTTGTTTTTTAAAGAAGCCTCAGAGTCATTGGAGCCACCAGAGGGATGGTCCTTTGGAGCTCGAGAGCTATGATTCTGTGTGAGTTAGTAAAGCAATTTTATTTCTCTAAGCCTCAGTTTCCTTATCTGTAAAATTTGAGGGTTGATCTAAAGATCCCTGTCAGCTCTTGAGCTCTGATCCTATAAATAGAAAATCCCAAGCTGGCTATTCCAAAGTACCATATATAAATTCATTTAATCCTGATTAATACATTCTATTGCCTAATCATAGTGACTTAATAGGACTAAGGCTAAGGACTGCACATATGATTTCATTAGTAAAGGAAATGTCCAAGTGAGGAAACTCCCTCTGCCTATGCAGGTCAACACCTTCTCTGCAACATATTGTCTTAAAAAGTTGCCATGGACAAGTCAAGTGTCTTGCTCAGTCATATAGTCATTTTGAGTTAGAGGTAGGACTTGAAACTTCCTGGTGACAACAGCTCAAATACACAGCAGTTTATGGTTTCAGAGCCCTGTAGAAGACTCAGTTCCTTTGTGAGTTAGGTGACCTAGTACTATATTCATTTTACAGACGGCTAAACTGAACCTTGGAGAGGCTAAGTAGTGTGCCCAAATCCATAGTAAGTAAGAAGTAGAGTCAAACTTATGCTGCGTCCACCATGCCACGCTCTCTGGAATTAGACAGTGTTATGTAGTATCTGTGCTACTGGTCCCTCTCATTAGTCCCAGATAGCTGAAAGTATACTACACTGATTTGGCAATCATAATCCGTCAATCAACAAACATTCATTAAGTGCCTACTGTATTCCAGGCACTGTGCTAAGCAGGGGGAATATGCCAACAAACATGTTCAAACAAGCTATATGCAGGATAAGTTACAGACAATTAACAGAGGAAAAGCACTAGAATTAAGAAGGATTGGGAAAGGGCTTCTTATAGAAGAAGGTGGGATTCAGTCGCAACAGCAATTATTTTATCTAAAATTGTTCCAGAACTATGTCTATCTGAAATCCATTGGAAAAAATGAGAAGAATGGAAACCTCCTTCATCACAGTGTATGGAGAGCCAGCCTCAAAGGCAAGAAGATCTACATCACACACACTGGGTGACTCTGGGTAAACCTTTTACTTTTTCTGGGCCTCAATTTCCTCATCTGTAAAATGGAGGCAATTGGATTCACTTATCTCTAAAGTCCCTAATAAATATATGTTCCTGGATAAGTCACTTAACTTTTCAGTGTCTCATGAAGCTCTCTCATACAATGAATTGCAGAGCAGGTTCTAATCTGCTACTAGTGGATATAAAGTAAATTTTCTCATCAAGAATTTCCCTATATGAGTGAAATCACAGAACCTCTATAAAATAAAGGAATTGGACTATGTCATCTCTAAGGACTCTTCCAACCTTGAATCTATTATCTATACATAAAGCATTACTGGGGAGCCAGTATCCCTCTGTTAAGATTCTGTCCACAACAGTGAAGTCACATTTCCTTGTGCCCATAAAAACACAAATTTTAATGGTAGAATCTGCTTTACCAGAGATGGTCCAGGTAAGGCTGCCAGCCACAAACTCCTGTCTCTCATATTTGGCTCGGATCCATTGCTCTTTTAAGACCCTGAAGAGAGAAAGTCTGTGGTTAGTTAGCTGGATCTGCAGTGTTCTTTTCTATGGGAACGTTGTGGTTTGTCCTTCGTTCTTGAAGAGGACCATGACATCAGAGAGATGATGACATGACTTGCTATTGAATTTGATTTGAGTAATGGAGGACTGTGCAAAGTCATCAACCTCACTTTCTAAGCTCTTGATGAAATTCCTATATCCAGATGGAAACCAGAGGTACAGCCTCATATTAGGCTGGTACCAGGTTCCCTCCTCCACATGTCCCGTGGTTGGTGAAGCAGGGACCTTGACTGCCCTAAACTGTTTGAACCCCGCAAAGGGCACTTGAATTTAGACAACTCAGCTTGCTGAGTCCATGCTCATCCTGTTGCCTATGACAGGAATAACGTAGTATCTTCTTGACAATGTCACCTATGACTTCTGGAGAAAGAACACACACATGTGCACCCACACAGACCAGGTCTGGGTTCCTGGATTTGAGTTTTTAAAACGCTTAATGGAGTTCTTTGGGGATTTTCCCCCATCAAGAGAAAGCAGTTCAAAATGCCTTCAACATTCTAACCCCTTTTGATTATATCTAATTATATATGTATATATGAAACATGTGTGATACATAGGTGTACATATATGCCTATATCTTATTTGCAGAAAATTATTTGCATGCTGTCTCTCACATTAGACCAGGAGATCCTTGAAGGCAAGGAATTATCTTGCTTTTCTTTGTATCCCTAGAACTTAGGTCAGTATATGGCACATAGTAGGCACTTAATAAATGCTTGTTGGCTTAATATTAAGGTTAAGCGGTAAGGACTAGAAATGGGTTCAAAACCTTCTCAAAGGCAGCCAGGCATACTCCACCCACCCCCTCATGTCCTCTCCGAAGCCTCTAAAACAATAGCCCTGGGCAACTCCCCCAGGCACTCAGACTACTGTTTCTCACTCCCTTTCTAGGAAAGAGCTTGTATCCCTTGGCCATCTTAGGGACGCCTACCTTGAATAAGAAACCTAAGTTCCTAGGGTAAGACTTCTCTCCTGCCACAAACTTTGCCATTTCGGTGGCATATGGTCTCCTCCATTAGAATGGTTGGTCCTGGAGGGTAACACTGGATTTCTTTGTTTTATTGTCACAGTAAATGCTTAATAAATGCTTCTTGGTTGACTGGCTGACTCTATGCCTCTTATGCTCAGGGAGACACAGTCTGGGCATCTAAATTTGAGTTTTGAGTCCAGCGCTTCCTAATACCTGACCTTGGGCAAATGAGTTAATCTCTCTAAGCCTGTTGAACCTGAGACATTGGTAAGGTAGGATCCCAGAATCATGGATTTAGAGTTGAAAGAAGGTCTTAAAGGTCACTTAGCCCAACTCCTTCCATTTAAATATTTGCTTTTTCTTTTTTATGTTTTTAATTTTTTTTTAGCATTCTTTTTATATTTTTAGCTCCAAATTCTCTCCCTCATTGCAGTTCCTCCCCTACGCATTGAGAAGGCACGCAGTATGATGATCGTCATGGAGATTGGCATCTTCCACTACCAGTTGGATTCTGACCCCTTACATGCCCTACATCTCTGTTGAGATATCCCCAAACTCCACTCCACGCTTAACACTTAAACACACTATCCTCTTGGTAGGGAACCATCTGCCCTGACATTGCTCTCCCAGTTTCTCAGGCCCTTGGCTTCTGAACTCCTGTCCTTTCCCTACCCAAGTACTTTCTGGTCTTGTCCTTCCAGGAAGAGAACATGAATAGCAGTCCTCTTATAGGTGCTTTGTCTCCAATTAGACGGTGAGCTCCTCCAGGGCAGGGACTGTCTGGATTTTCCATTTGTATGCTCAGCACTTAGCATTGAGCTTGGAACTTAGAAAATGTTTTTCCATCCATTCCAGATGAAGAAATGCCTCCCTTATGCCTCACAGGGTCGTTGTAAGGATCAAAGAAGGGAAAATTGTGACAGCATAGATACATATATGGATACAGGTGGAATAGATACAGATTTGATTAGATATAGATATATAGGGAAAGCCGGGTGGTGCCGTGGATGGAGCACTGGACATGCAGTCAGGAAGACCTGAGTTCAAGTCCAACCTTAGACACTCACTAGCTATGTGACCCAGGGCAAATAATTTATCCTCCATTTGGCCATTTCCTTATCAGTAAAATGTGGATAAGAATAACACTTACTGTGCCACCCCCCCACCCCATGAGATGCTACTTGTAAAGTGCTTAGCACTTCCTAGGCACATGGTGCTATTATTATTAACTATTATCTATCTATCTATGCCAATTATCACTATGACAGCAGTTTCTGACACCAGGTCATTGTTACAAGACAAGTAGCACTTAGAATGGAAAGACCGGCCTCTGGGATCCAAAGCCTCACTTCTAGAATATTCCAAACCCTTTCTATGTTTCAAAACTCTCTCTCCATTTCAATTCAATTGAATTCAATTGAACAAGCATTTCATTAGACACCTACCATGTGCCAAAGTAAGTTAGGTTCTAGGCAATGTAAAGACAAAGCCCAGGGTTCCTGACCTCAAGTGTTTACAATCTAAATCTGTTCCAAAGCAAGGAGACTGGGTAGTTCTGGGACCTAACTTTTACCTCCTTTCTAGGTAGGCTGCTACATAGGGACGAGGCTGAGTCTGGGGCACACTCAGTACTGTCTCTTGTAAAGGCAACTCGGCTCTTCCCTTGAGTCATCCTAGGCACTCATTTTAAATGGTGAAATGGTCATTAGATCCAGAGAACCCTACAAAATCATGCAAGTCAAGGGGATCAAATCTCAAGTCCATTTTAAATACACTCATGAGACCACCTAAACCATCAAGGGCTTCCACATCTAAAAAGGAAACAAGTATGTGAAAGATGGTGACATTAAACAAATAATATAACCCTTTCCATCAGTGTAGTAGTGGAGTTAACAGGTAGGGCCAGGGTAAGCAGGGGAACTACCTACAGGGTTGTTGGCCCCAAAAGAATGTTGATTTCTTATTGCACATGCTCAAAAATGTAGAAAGTAGTACAGAACTAAAGGGTTTGGGTGTGGATTCTTTCGTCCAGATTAATAAATTCATTAAGCCTGTCCAGATGAATAAGACTCCCAAAATGCACAGGTATACTTACAGGGCTCCTAGACCAATCAGCTCAAACGTGAGTTCCCCTTAACATATTGATATGATACTTACTAAAAAAGGAAGAACTCATTCCTAAGCCAGAAGAGATTACTCAAAAGATACCCCAAAAGAAATGGAAGAAACCAAAACTTATTGCTCCGAAGTAAATGTGACTTGAACATTCAAATAAAAGTGGAATTAAAATTTTTTTTTAAAAAAGAGAGAAAAGTCAGAACCCAGTCATCCTATCCCACACTCACACCTGACTCCTAGTCAACCCCATTGCTTCTGGAACCAGGAATTATCTGAACTGGAAAGGACCTTAGAGGCTATTTAGTAGAAATTGGATATGGGAGTTCCCTCAGAAGGTAAGTGACTTGTCTGAGGTCATACTAACTAATGAAGGAATTAGGAGTAGAACTCAAGACTCCTGACTGCCAATGCCAGTAAGACTTCCCCTCGATTACATGACCTCTCTGAAGAGGAAGTCCCCTAGAAGTCTTTGGCCTTGATATCAGGAAAATCATATACATTTAGAGCTGTCTCAAAGGGGAATAAATAGGTAGCCTTGAGAATTGGTAGGCTCATCCTCCGTGCTGGGTCTTCAGTCAAAAAAATAGACAACCACTTGTCTGTTGGGTTCCTTTCCTGTACAGTCTAGATTAAAGGGCTTCTGAGGGGCTTTTCATCTCTCAGTTCCTGTGATTCTGTGACTTAAATTCTGGTTAGATTAGCAGCCAACCAAGCATGGCCTCTCTCTGTGGGCAAGGAAAATGAATGAACTTGAAGACCAGAATGATGTAGTGCATGTAGGCCACTGAGCCTGAAGTCAGGAAGACCTGGGTTCAAATCCTACCTCAGACCCTTATTAGTGGTGCTGTCTTAGGTGGGTGAGTAACTTAAACTTTCTCAGCCTGAGGACCTCTCCTCTGTAAAATGAGGGAGTTGGACACAAGGGCCTTCCAAGATACTTCCAGCTCTAAATCTATAATCTTATGAGGGATTGAAGGGTCCACGATTGGAGTTCTTTGACTTGGGAGGGGGACTAGCTCAGACTCTAAAAGAGCCCCACTTACATGCAGTCCTCAGACTGGGGGATGTAGTAGAAAGCAGGGACTTTTGCTTCGTATTTTGCCTTGGAACAGAGGTTTCCATTTCGTGTCATAAACTGAAAAACAAAAGTCAGTTTGGTGACTGGTCTCTGCAGCATCAGCGTCTGGGCCTGAGCCCTTCCTCCTCTCCAGCCCCCACCCTCCCTCCTGCCCCTTGAACTCCCCAGTTTCCCTGCATGATCTCAGAGCCTAAAATGTGAAATGAAACCACAGCATGCGCAGACAAATCTATCCTTTCCTGTCTTTTAAGAGAGGCACTCCATGGTCATGGGAAAAGGCTACCGCCCTGGTCTTAGAGTCAGAGCTGGTAATTCTACCATAACCCTAATGCCTTCAAGCTCCAATACTGAGTTCCAGCCACACGAAGCTGGGGAACCAACGGAGCAGACAGATAGACCAGCTAGGCATGCTGCTGGCCAGGATAGTGGTAGAGCAGGTTCAGCCAGAATTGCCTTTCAGGAGAGCAGAAGGTTCCACATTATTGAATCAGGCAGGTGCCTGCAGACGCTAGGAAGCATTTGGGGGCGTGGCAATTGGAATTACCACACATCTAATTTTTCCCTTTCGACCTGGATGCTTTGACATCTTGTAGCCCCCTGAGGGGTGTGGCTACTGCTGGACCATCACAGATCAGTCTGGATGAGTGCCTAGGGAGGAACAGAATACCAATCTTGCCATAATGGTTGTTAACATTTATACAAAGTTTACAAACACTTTGCCCATGTTCTCTTCCTTAATTCTCACAACTTGAACTACCTACAAGCATTATTAATCATCTGCCTTTTCTAGAGATCAAGAAACTGACTTAGAAAGGTTCAAGGACCTTGTCCAAAGTCACAAAGTTCAGATGAGGCAAAGTTAGGTAGAGAACCAAAGTCTTCTGATTCCAAATCCCCTGAGCATTCTCAGCTCTGTCACAGTGAACCGTTTAGTTAAAATACCTGCCCATGGACATAAAATAACTTTCCATCATCCATATTTACTTTCTGGATTGCCTAGGGGGATCAGATTAACACCTGGTTAGCTGCTTACTAACTAGCACATTTCTGGACTGGAAATGCAAGTGTGTGTGTGTGTGTGTGTGTGTGTGTGTGTGTGTGTGTGTGATTTCTTTGTTATAGGAAACTCCCTTCCCTGATACAGCTTGACAGTTGCTCTGTACCTTGGTCTTAGAGAGTTTTCCTGGGGGCCTAAGAGCTTAAGCGATTTGCTTAGAGCCTCAATGTCAATATGTGTCGGGATTTAAACTCAGGTCTTCCTGACTCCACAACAGCTTTCTATCTACTATGTCAAAATGCATCTTGCATTTATTCTCATTTAACATCAACCTGAGTTGAGCTGTAAGGAGGTAAATCTTCCAGGGAAAAAGCACTGGGTTCTATTTCCTCAGTCAGAGAGATTTGGGGTGATTATCTGATATTTGGGGATTTTGTGGCTACCTCTACCCTCTGTGAGAGAGGCAATCTGACACAATGGGAGAGAACTGGCTGCTGAACCAGGAAGACCAGACTCTTAAGTCCCTTCCTGACACATACTGACTGGTTTATTTAGTTTTTACTCCCCTCCACTTCACACTCTATGATCCTGCCAGACTGATCAGCTACATGTTCTTGAATACATACATACACCTTTCCGTGTTGCATATCAGTGCCTTTAGACATAAGGGCTTTTCCTTATGCCTAGAATACTCCCCTCTCCCCCTCCCTGTTGAATCCCTGGCTTCCTTCAAGGCTAAGCTTAAATGCCACCTTCCACTGGAGGCCTTTCCTGGTCTCCCTCCAAGAAGAGCTAGAGCCTTACCTTTTAAAGTTACCTTCCAACTGCTCAGTGGGTGTCTAGTATGTAACTACTTATGCACCTGCTTTTTGACTGCCAGCCTTTATCTCCCACAACTGAACCTAAGTTCCTTCAAGGCAGAGTCTATTTTTGCCTTTTCTTTTTCTCTCTAGCACTGAGCACTGTGCTGGACACATCAGTGCTTATAAATGCTGATTTACCAGGGGCTGTTGACTCCACTTAATTTTTCAGTTGCCCAAGGCAGCTCTCTTAAGACTTAAGTTGTAGAGAAGCAGTCAGATCTGTCTTGGTAGAGGGAATTTCTCATCCACGAGTTCTCTATGCCCATGAAATCAGAGGTCCGGTCCCTCAGCGGGGATAAAAAGAGATTAGCCTCAAGGTCGTCTATTATCTTTACATCTGAGAGATGGGAATATGTGAGGGACCAGCCTTGAACACTGCTGCTTTGGGTTCAGTGTTTCTTGGCCTGGTCATCCTCCTTTCTTGATGTTGTGGGGAAAAGCACTGACTGGCTTGGGAAACAAGAGACCTGGGTTCAATGCCCCTCTGTGCAGGTATCTGGTATGGAACTATGTGGTATGCGCGTGCTTTTCATTGCCAGACTGCTGTCTCCTCCTGCAGAATGTAAGCTCCTTTGAACAAATCGCTTCTCTCCTGGCCTCAGTTTCCTCCCCTGTAAAAGGAGAGAGTCTGGGAGTCCCTATCACCTCTGACAGTCTTTCCGCCAATGATTCTCTAGCCCCCTTCTACCTCCACGATACTGTCATCCCAGAAGTCGAGCCGAACCGATTTCACTTTACTGATCTCCGGGAAGTTCCGGTGCACCCCGGAGCAGTTCAGACAGATGAAAATCCCCAGCTTGTAAGAGGCCCAGTCAGGATCTGCAGGGGGAAGAGAAAACAGCCAGAAAACTGGATTGGGGTGCGACTTAAGGCTCAACAGCCCAGAGTGCTGCTGCTGGCACGTTGGGAAGCACGGGTGGATTGTCGGGGTGCGTGGGGAAGGGGCCGATGCACAGTTTCAGGGACTCGTGGAGGAAAACCTGGCCTTGTGCCAGTCTAAGAATCGGGGCTACTGGCTCTAATTTCCATCCCAACACCAATTCTTAGAAAGCATTTTAAGGGACCACTCCACTTACTCAACTTGAAAATTCTCCCATGTCCCCTCTCCCCGAACAAGTAGACACCTCCCCGGAGCAGGAGTCTTACTGAATGCTAAAGAGCCTTGTCGAAAGAACAGTGGATCTGAGTGAAAACAAACTACCGAAAGATTCATTTCTAAGGTGATAGGAAGGACTGGGCTAGGAAATAAATCCCAAGAGAGTGGGGAGGGTAAAGCGGACTTGGGCCAGGGAGCCAGTGGATGGGCAGATGCAAGAGAAGACTGAGGACTCTCCGAGTGTGGGTCCGACTGCTAGGAGGCTCTAGATGCTAGGGTCCAGGCCGCGGGTGGGCTATCTCCAGGGGCGCCCGGGACCCCGAGGTCTCTGGGTCTCTTACCTGGCGCCCCGCAGTCCGCGCACACCCCGTTGCCGGTGCCAGCCGCCCGCAGCAGCTCCAGCAGGCGCCTCTTGTTGTGTTCCCGGTCCCCCATCGCCCGCCAGGGGCTCCCTGCTCAGCCAGTGCGGCCACCGGGACGCGCTCGGGGTTCCTGGAGAGCCCTGGCTCGGGCCATGATGTGTGAGTCCGGTCCTCTTCGCGCTGTTGCTCGCCTCTCCTGAGGATGAGTGACCGCTCCGGAGCAGAGCCGACGCCCTGGTCCGCCCAGCTCCATCCAGTCCCCGCCCAGACAAGGACTTCAGGGTTTTTTTTTCCTTTACATGTTAGCTTGTGTTTGTTCTTGTGGGCACTGTAGTGGGGACAGTGGCGGGACCGTGGAGAGAACCCACCTGTATTTATGTCCTTGTAGAAGTGGACATTTGACATTGCGTGGCGCAGTAGGAAAATCCTTGCTTGATCTCGCAGTGAGGAAGCACTGGATTCAAATTCCCCCTCCAGCTTTCCTAGCTATGGGATCTTGAACTAATCACTTAATTTTCTCCGACCTTAGTTTCCTCATCTGTACAATGTTCATAATAGGAGCGTAGATTGAGAGCCGGAAAGGACCTCAGAGACCCTCCAAAACAACAATTTTATCACTGAGGAAAACTGAAGTCGGAGAAAGTTAAGACATTTGCCTAAGGACACCTAATAGTATTTGAACTCGTCGTCTGACTTCAGAAGTAGCGTTCTTTCCACTAAGTATGAATTAATAGAGCGCTGGTCCTGAAGCTGTCAAGAACTGAGTTCAAATATAACCTCAGACTAGTTGGACAAATCACTTAACCTCTCTCAGCCTCAGTTTCCTTCTGTAAAATGGAGATCATAATAGTACACACACACACACACACACACACACACACACTGTCCGGCACTTTGTAAACTTTCGAGAGCTGACCTCATAGGAATGTTCCCAAACGCATTATTACTACTATGGCATTATGTACCCATGTGCACATATATCTGAAATCGACACCTACCTGTTAGTAGTGTAACCTTGCGCTCTTTGATTTTTAACATAGCCTAAAAGATCATGGGAGCTAAGGAGAGAGAAGACCTTAGAGTTGATCTCCAATCCCCTCCCTTCACAGGTGAGAAAACCTAAGGCTGAGCAAGGTTGGCTGAGCAAAGAACTTTGCCTCAAAATTCAATTTTAAAAAATTAAGGCCATCTCTCCCAGACTCTTATCCCCAGCTTCACACTTCAAATCACTTCATCATCTCTGACTCACCTCTTCTTTATTCCAGGCTCAGAGGATGAGGTGGTCCTCCACTTGTGATCCTGTTTGTTCTAAATTTATCTTCTCAATTATCCCCCTTTCCTCCTGAATTTCTTTTCTTATTAATTTTTTAATTTAAAAAAATTGTGAATAACCTTATTTGAATTGGTATGTTTTGCTTTTAAATCACATTCATTTCTGACCTGACCCTAATAACAACCATAAAAAAAAAGAAAGAATAAAAGAACCAGCTGGGTTAGACCCTGACGGTATATTTGGAATATTTCTACACTCCATCTCTTTAATGTGTAATATACAGTATTCCACAGTCCTCCAGTTCTGTAATGAAAGGTCTCTTCCGTAATTTAAAATCTTCCCTATTCTTTACAAATGCACCCAGATATCAGACTATCCTCTCTCCTCCGAGTTTGGTGTTCTACCCATAAAACCTTCCAAATCTAAACCTACACCTGAGGGGGATGGTGATGTGATTTGGTGCCCTAGACTTGAAGTCAGAAAGACTGGGTTCACATCTAGCTTCATATACTTACTAGCTGTGTGACCCTGGGCAAGTCACCGAAAGTTTCTTTGCTTCATTCTTGAATGGGGAGTGAGGGAATTGGATCCTCACAGTTCTAAATTTATGATTTTAGGAGATTAGGTAAACACTCAGACGCTGTGAGTGAGGCACATTGTTGGATTCCTCTACTCAAAAATACCTTCTCCAACTGCTAGCCCAGGTGCCTGTAATCCCATCATTCCTCCTTTGCATCAGAGTTTTCTTTTCAGAAAACCTGTTTAAATTCTAGGGTGCTGCCTGAGGGAGTTAGCGCTTTAACCTCAAAAATAAACAAATAAACCAGTTCTCAGATTTGTCACAGTCTTAAAAACCTCTACTTCATTCTACCAACCCCTGGAGCCATGCTCCTAAGTTCCTCCTCCCTTTCATAATCAAACTCCTAGAAAAAGCGTTCTCTGTTTCCACTTTCTTCTCACTCCCCTTTCACTTCTACATCTCTTATAACCTAACTTCAAAACTCCTCACTTAGGCTCTTTGCAGTATCTGACCCTGGTGACCCTTACTCTCCTCCCCCATGCTTTCTGTTCTCTGGGTTGCCTTGGCACTGCTCTCTCTCTTAGTTCTCCTCCTACCTTTTGCTGCTCCTCGTTTGGATCACCATGCATCCGTTCCCCTACTTGTTTGAGGGTTTTATTAAAAATTTATTAAATTAAATTAAAAATGCGTTTTAAAAATTTCAATTTGAACTTAACGAATATGAAATAAAATGAGCACTTCCATGTCAAGTCAACAAGTCTTTATTAAATGCTTCCTCTGTCAGGCCCTGTGCTAAGAAACAAAGGATACAAAGAAAGGAAAAAAGCAATCTCAGTTCTCAAGGTGCTTACAGTCTAATGGGGTTGGGGGAACAACATGCAAAGAGTTATGCACAAATAATATATTAACAGGAAAAATTGGAGATAATCAACAGAGGAAAAACACTAGAATTAAGGAGGATTGGGAAAGGCTTCCTGTAGAAGGTGGAATTTTAGCAGGGACTTGAAAGAAGTCAGGGAAGTCAGGAGATGGAAGTGAGGAGGCAGAGAATTCTAGGAGTGGAGTGAAAATGTCCAGGGTTGGGAGATGGGACAGCTTATTCAGGGAACAGTAAAGAGGATAGTATCCCTACATTGAAAAGTATCTGGAGCGGAATAAAGGAATAAGAAAAATAGAAAGATAGGAAGGGACCAAGTTAGGAAGTACTTTAAATTTGAGGATTGTATATTTGATCCTGGAGGTGATGTGGAGTCACTAAATAAATAGGGAGTTCATTGGATATAGGGGTGTGATGGTCAGACTTGCGCTTCAGTAATCAACCAGTCCGTTAATAATATTTATGAGCACCTACTATGTACCAGGTACTGTGCTGGGTGCTTTGGGTACAAAGAAGTGTAAAGGACAGTCTCTACTCTCAAGGAATTAACCTTCTAATGGGGAGACAACTTGCAAATAACTATATACAAACAAGGGGGTGGAGATGAAAGGGAAAGAGGAACCAAGGATAGAGCTGCACCAAAAAAAAAAAAAAAGGAAGAAAAGGAAAAGAAAGCAAAGAGGGTCATTGAAGCATTAAAAAAAAATACAAAGAAGAGAACTGAATATGCAAGCAAGTCAACTTTGAAAGACACATGTTGAATTTGTTAGATAATTAAAAAGAAAAACTGTCCACAATGGAGGCTCCCAGATTCATGCATGTGACTTTTCTGTTATCTTATGTAGGTAGAAATCACCAGTGATCTCTTCATTGCCAAACTAATGACCTTTTCTCAGACTTTCTGGACTCTCTGCAGCCTTTGGCAGTGTTGATCACCCTCTTCTCCTTAGATTTTCCCAACACTACTCCCTCCTTGTTCTCTTCCTACCATGTGACTTCTCAGAATCCTTTGCTATATCTTCATCCAAATCACACCCATTAGCTTCTAGTATCAGAGGGCTCAGTCCTTCTCCTTTTACACTACTTCGCTCCGGGATCTTATCAGCTCCCAAGGATCCATTATCATTTCTATGCAGATGATTCTCAAATCTATTTATCTACCTGTCATTTCCCTCCAGAGGGCAGCTGGGTGGTACAGAGCACCAACCCTGGAGTCAAGAAGGCTCATCTTTCTGAATTCAAATTGGCCTCAAACATTTACTAGCCCTGTTTGCCTCAGTTTCCTTATCTGTAAAATGAGCTGGAAAAGGAAATGGAAGACCAATGCATTATTCTTTGCCAAGAAAACTTCAAATGGGGTCATGAAAAGTTGGATGCAATTGAACAACAACAAAAAATTTTTGTCCTGTCCTCCAGTCTCCTATGTTCAACTGCTTATTGTACATTGAGGACTGGATATCTCTTAGAAATTTAAACTCCCCATGTCCAAAACCAAACTCATTCTCTTCCTCTTCTCACTTCCTAACTTCTCTATTATTACAACGGTATCACCGTCCTCTGAATTACATAGGCTAGAAATTTGGCTGTCATCCTTTACTCCTCACTCTCTCACTCCCCATAACTAATCTATCGTCAAGTTGAAACAACCTTCGTAAAATTCTCTTCTCTCCTCTGGCACTTCCAGTGCCCTGGTGCAGATCCTCATCACCTCATGCGTTATAGCCTGCTTGTTGGTTTGCCTATCACAAGTCCCTCCCCACAATAGTCCATGCTCCACTTAGCTGCCCAAGTGATCCTAAAGTTGAGATCTTATTTATGCTCCCTCTCCCTTCTACTTACCCACTTAATAAATTCCAGTGGTTCCCTATCACTCCCACAACCAAATATAATTCTCTGCTTGGCATTCAAAGTCCTTCAAAATCTGGTCCTCACCTACTGTTCCAGTCTTCTCACCTTATGCCTTACCATGTACTCTACAATCCAGCGACTCTTGTCTCCTGACTATTTCTCAAACAAGATGCTCCATCTGGCAATTCTAGACATTGCCTCACTACATGGGACACTCTCCCTCTTTCTCTTTGCCTCTTGCTTTTCTGACTTCCTTCAAATCTCAGTTAAAATCCCACCTTCTACGGAAAACCTTTTCTGGCCCCTTTAAATTCTAATGCCTTTTCTCTGTTGATTATTTCATATTCATCCTATATATACCTTGTTTTTATATAGTACTGAAAGGTGAGAAGAAGGTTGGTGGGGTCATGAATCTGTCCAATCTTTGTGAAAAGAAAACTTGAATTATTCTAAAAAAATATCCAAAGGATCCATACCCTTGGAATGTCATGTGTGGAGAAAAACAAGTCAAAAACTGTGAATGGGACTTGCTAGGTATATACTCCAAGGAAATCAATAATAAAAAGAAAGGTCCCATATTATGCTAAAACATTTGTAGCTGAACTTTTCATAATAAACAAAGAACTGAAAACAAATTAGATACCCATCAATCTAGAGAATGGCTGAACAAAATGTTTATAGAATTACTCAGTTCTGTTGAATGCAATAGAATATTACTGTGTTGTAAAGACAAGGAATATGTAGAAGAGAAGCATAAGAAGATTTAGACTTACGTGAAATGACGCAGAGTGAAGTAAGCAAAATCAGGGAAACAATATATACAATGTCTACAATAAATGAAAATAATAAAAAATAAGCTAAACACTATGATGAACTTAGTTCTTCCCTCAAAACCAGGGATATTTCTGGTTTTGATATTTCTTCTCTCTTCTTTTTTTGTAACAAAACTGATCCCCTCTCACCCTGGTGTAAAGCTGAAGGTTCATGGCACTAATACAACAGGGGATTGGCCAATCAGCCCAATTTTTCTGAATACGTTCAACGTTTGTCATTCCCAGGTGGACTTTGGAGCATGTGTAGATATTCTGTAACTGGTTCCAGTCTCCCAACCACATGGTGAACAGGAGTCTCTTGGTTTAGCTACTGCTCTGTCGATGGAATTACCTGGGTACAGTCAAAAAACATCAGACCTTGTCGTTGCTCTCTTCTGGTCTGAGACATCCTCCTGGGACAGATGAAGTAATTATCTATGAAATTTAAGACAAGTCTCTGAAATTTCTCTGGGGTTCAATTTCCTCATCAGTAAAACAAGGGCCAAAACCCTGCTCTAATAAGTTTCGTGAGAATCTAATGAGATCCTGTACATGATAATGGCTTGAAAACCAAGTAGTGTTAGAGAAATAAAAAATGCTACTATTATTTTTAGCCTGATGGTTAGTATCTGAACCACATCTGATCTATGCTGGAGGTCGGTTACTAACCAAATCACCAATCTGGGAGCTAGTGGTCTCATCCATTCTTCTACTTAGGATCAAGTGATGTTAAGACAGTTGAGGGAATGTGCTAAAAGTAATTCTGGGAATGAAAGAAATCTGTAACTGTGGAGGGTGAGGAGAGACTCACAGAAACTGGTCAGAGTCTAGCATTAGTGGGAAAGGCTAAGATGAGGATCAAAGGGCACTGGGACAGCTCACTGCAAGGGCACAAAGATGATTCATTTCCTGTGTTTAGAAGAGGAAGGGAATAGAAATAAATCTTTTAAGAAATGGATGAGAAAGAAAGTCTGAGGTATGAGAAGGGCTGGACAAACCAAGGATACAATCATTTTTCCTCTGCCAAAGACCCTAGGCTCATGAAATAAAACTTATCTCAGAGGTACTCAATGACTAGGACATAGTGGTACATATTTAACAAGAGGCTTTCTAATAAGGACAGCATTTTTTTTTTTATCTTTAATCAGCGTTATTCACATTTTCCTCTTCACTTATTTCCTTCTGGACAATCAACAAAACAATAAGTCAAGCCATGATTTGTAGCATTTGCTGCTTTCAGAAGTGAATTTCCTCACCCTGAACATTTAATAATCAGCTCTCCAGATAAGTCCTGGCCCACCTTTCCTTCTCTAGCAGCTGCTCTTCCATTCAGACAGACAGTTCTTAGGATCCTTGATTTAGGCATAGAAAGGAGCTCAGAGATGATGGTCCAATGGTCCAATCCATTCTTTTCACAAATGAGGGACCTGAGGTCCATAGAGTTTAAGTAACTTGTTCAAGGTCACACAGGTAGTAAGTGACAGAACTTGGATCTGACTCAGGTCCTCTGACATCAACTCCATTCCTCTCTTTTCCATCTTCCCTTTTGTAAAAAATCTGCAATCAGAAACGATCTGCAGCACATTCACACTGAGATCTAAATGCTCTAATCATCTCTTCTTCTGGGTTATTTGCTTGCACCTAAAGAGGTGTCAAAGCCCTAAGCTAATGTCTTGAAGTTCTGAGCATAGAGTTTCAGTTATTAGCCCTCTGTATTTTTGTTCTGGGGCTCCTGAAATCACACCCCTCCATGGTTACCCTCTCATCCAATAAATAAGGCTCTGCCTCTGATCTTTGCCCTCTTTTCCCAACTCCTCCCTTTTGGCTTGTTCCAGGCTGTAAAAACCCAAACTCAGTCCCCAAAGTTGAGTTCTGGGCCAGGAAAATTTGCAAGGGGCACAAGGGAGGACAAAGAGGGACAGAGAGCCTTAATGACTTTTTTAAAAAAATGCTGTCCTTGTCTATTTGTACCTGCTCTGCGCTGGTTGCCTTGCCTGGGTTTGCGCAATCAGTTTGAGCCTCCATGTGACCAAGGGTACAGCCAGTAGCTTGTGGTCATACCTCTAGAAGTTCTCTTCCCTCTGTGTAAAGCTAAGTGGATCGTTTCAGAATCATAAAAGACTCAAGAACTCAGTGCTTTAACTGGCTAAGACAATTGGGGGTTTTAATTCAATTCTATTGAATTAAAACACACACACACACACACACACACACACACACACACACACACACACACTTACGAAGTATCTACTAATCTGAAAGGCACTGTCGTAGGTAATAGGGATGCAAAAAATGGTCCCTGCCCTCAAGCAGCCCCTGTTCTTGGTGGTTGTGGTGGTGGTTGAACTGTTTTCCATCAGGCTTAACTTTTCATGACCCCAACTGGGGCTTTCTTGGCAAAGACACTGGAGTGGTTTGTCATTTCCTTCTACAACTCATTTTACAGATGAGGAAATGGAGGCAAACAGGGTGAAGGGACTTATCCAGAGTCACACAGCTAGTGAGTGTCTGTGACTAGATTTCAACTCAGGAAAAGCTTTCTGATTGCAAGTCCAGTGCTCTTTCCCCTGCACCACCTAACTTTTCACCTGTCCCCCATCCCAACTCTTGCATCACACAGATTAGATTTGATTTGGGTAGCTTTCCTCAAGAGAGTCAGTTTCTCTCTTTGACTAGTGGTATTGCTTGGAATTGCTCCAAGAAAATCTAATATACTTGATATATAGCTTGTATCTGTATTTCCCTAAATATGGGAAAAGGCTCTCCTTAGTTAGGTCCTGTAAGCACATAAAGTATGACATGCGAAGTAAATACAGGATAGCTTTCATTTCAACTCACAGAAAGTACATAAGATTTATAGAATTCAGAGGACCCCATTAAACCCAGAAAACAAATAAATCACTCAAATTATCCATTAGCTTCTTTAGAAAGGGACCTGATGTGAGGCATGCTATTAGGACAATGCATAGACATTCTGGTGAGTCATTCTTTCCTAAAAAGTCCTGTATGTTATCCCCAAGACTTATATTGCTTCCTGTGGTTTGGACTCCCTGTCAGAAGACAGACCATATGTTGGGGTACTGTTGGAAAAACAATCCCTGTACTGTCTAACTCTTTGCCTTTTATTTCTAAGTAGGATGTGCAAGAGTTTTAGGGTTGATTCTTTTTCTTCAAGAATATTACATCAGGGAAATGCCTTCTTTCCCTTTCCAAATCTGCAACTCTCAACCTTGGAATTACCCATGGGCCACGGTTTGAGAAAATCTTCCCTTTTTGGCTAGAAAGCTGGATTCCAGGATCATGTTTTTTAGGAAATTCAAAATCCACCCCCCCTCCCAATCTCTTCCAAATGGGAGTTAAGGTTTAGCAGTATTATCTATGAACTATTCTTCCAGGTCACATGTAAATATGTGTCCATGTGCTTCTATACAAGTTATTATCCTTTAGTCCTAGAGAGGATTAAAGGTAAAGGTTCCTCTCTTCTTTGTTCCCCTTTCCTCTCTTCTTTGTTCCCCCTTCCCTCCCACCAAAATTGCTATACTTGTAAAGAAGAAAAGATGGAGAAGAGGGAGAGGAAGAGAGGGAGAGAAAATCTAAGACTTATGGAAGTGATTGTAGAAAACTGAAAACAAATAAATTAATTTTAAAAAAAGAAGAAAAGATGGAGTTCTGAAGAGAATAAAGGAGACAAAGAGGTACAGAGATCTAGAGAAAGGGGAACAGGGGAAAGAAAAAGAGAGAAAGAGAGGAGAGAGAAAGAGGAGAGAAAAAAGTAAGAGAGTAGAGGGAGAGAGAGAGAGAGAGAGAGAGAGCAGCTACTTTAACAAGAATCCATCCCCAAGTTCCACTCAGCCAATCATCTAGGTATTTTTAAATTAAATTTTATTTTTTTCAATTGTCAAGAATTTTTTCTATCCTATCTCTTCCACATTAAAAAAATTCATCACCTCTCTGTCAGAAGGTGGGTAGCAGGCTTCATCATCACTTCTCTCAAATCAAGTTTGATTATCATATTGATCAGCATTCTTAAGTTTTTCAAAATTATTCATTTTATGATGTTGTTATAGTATAAATTGTCCTAGTTTAACTCGCTTGACTCTCCATCATACAAGCCTTTCCAAGTTTCTCTGAAATGGTCTCTTTCATTATTTATTACAGCATAACAGCATTCCATCACATTCATATGCCATAACTTGTTCAGCCATTTCTCAATGGATGGGCATCACCTTAGTTTCTAGTTCTCACTGCAAAGAGCTTCTATAAATATTTTCCTATATATGACATTTTCCCTTCTTTCTTTCATCTCTTTGGGGCAAAGGCCTAGTAGTGTGATCTGCTGGCCAATAATTTTGACAGTGCCCATAGTGATCTGCATCTAAGTAGGTTGCTCACTCACCATGAGAGAGTGCCTCTTAGCTGCCTCCAAACCTATCTGCCTGTCTACACTAGGCAAAGAGGATGAGATAGGAACACACACAGCATGTTCAGGGTATGGAGGATTGTCTAATCTGTCTGGAATGTGGAGAGGAGTAATAGAAGATAAACCTGGAAAAGCAAGGGGCTACCAGATTATGGTGATCCTTGAATGCCTGGCAAAGGAACTTGAATGTTTTTTATCATCATTAAACTTTATTCAAAAAGCTCTAATAATGCCCAGTTTCAAGTTCGATATCATATAGACATATCTTTTTTTTAAATCACTGTCATCTAAGACCTTTTCTCAGCCCCAGTTATCATATAAATACCTGGTAACTACTGCACAGAGTCATTTAGGGAGGCTGATCCCGCTTTCTGGGAGGCTGCCACCTAAGAGAAATGCACTGTCCTAGATATGAGGGTAGAGGAGCTCCAAACACTTGAATAATGAATTGCTGAACAACCACTTAGTTTAGGATGAATGTTTACATTTTATATAACAGAAAGCTATGTGGCGCAAGAGTAAATAAAAGGAGGATGGCAAAGGCTTAAAATTTAGTTAGATTGGAGTTGGAACCAGTGAAAGAATAACTTCATAGAATTTTAAGACTAGAAGGCACCTCAGTACACAGAAGGATGGAGATGAGCAGGACCTTACAAGAGAAAAACTGGAAAACTGAGTGTCAAATGACAGGGTATAATTGTGATGGAGAACTATTGTGGCATAAGAAATGGAGACAGAAGAAAGGGAAGAAAGAAGGAAGGGAAGGAGGAAGGGAAGGAAAGAAGGAAGGAAGGACAGAAGGAAAAAGAAGAAAGGATGGAAGGAAGGACAGAAGGAAGGGAAGGGAATAAAGGAAAAGAAAGGAAAATAAGAGAAAAAGGAGAAAAAAGAGGAGAGAGTAAATAAAAGAAGGAAGATAGAAGGGGTATAAAAAGAGAAAAAGAGGAAAGAAAGAAAAAGAAAGAAGGGAAAGAAGGAAAGGAAGAAGGGAGAGAGAAGGAGGAAAAAAGGGAAAGGAAGAAAAAAAGGAAAAGAAGGAAGAAAAGAAGGACCTTTGTATTATATAAGCATAGCTCATGCAAAACAAATTCCCACATTGGCCTCATCCAAACATGTGCTTGCTATTTTGCATATTAGTCTATCATGTTTTTGTCATAAGGTGGGCAATATTCTTCATCAATTCTGTGGAATGATGACTGATTATTTTGTTGTTCAGAGTTTGTAAGTCTTTCAGAACTGCCTGTTTACAATCTTGATGTTATACTATCAATTCTTCTTCTGGTTCTACTCACTTAATTCTGCATCAGTTCCCAAGTTTCTTTTAAACCATCTCTTTCTTCATTTCTTTAAGTAGTGGGAGGGGGGAGGAGGTGAGCCAAGGTGGCAGAGTAGAAATTCACATATACTGGCTCTCCCCACATAGCCCATAAAATACCTGTAGAGAGGGACTCTCAACAAATTCTGGAGCAGCAGAAGTGGAGAAAAACAGAGTGGAGGAGATTTCCAGCCCAGGGTGACCTGAAAGGCCAGAGGGAAACGTCTCCTGCACCACATGCGGAACAGAGCCCAGCCTAGCCTTGGCCTCGTGCACACGGGGTGCAGCTCTGGGAAGAGGATATGAACAGGGCTTGGGGGGCGGAATCTCCAGTTGTAGTAGCAGTGGTTCGCAGATCCCTCAACCCACAGGCACCAAAGGTCAGTGAGAGGGTTTTTTCAGCTGGCTGAGAAGGGAGAAGGGCAAAGGGCCTTCCCATAGCTCTGGTCTCAGGCAGTAGCCGCAGAGGCCACACCTACAGGTAGCAGCAGGTCCCACGCAGCCCCTACAGCAGCCAGCCTGCATCCATTGTTGGATTGTAAAAACCCTGGGGGTACTGAGCAGCTGACTCTTACTTCAGCCCTGTGTAGAGGCCCTGAGGCAGCTGATCTTTATCTCACACTGAATGGAGGCCCTGTCCAGGCAGCTTATCTGAATCTCAGCCCCCAGTGGAACTGGAGGCCAGATGACTGTGGAGAGGAAACTGCTAAGATTCTGGGCACAAAAATCTCTCTCTGAGCCCAGACCAGTGTACACATTCGACTGTGTCACTTTGGACGAACTGAGATCTTACAGACTCCCAGAGTATACCCTACTCTTAACAAAGGACTCAAAAGTCAAGTAACTGGTTGGGAAAATGCCCAGAAAAGGGAAAAAAAATAAGACCATAGAAGGTTACTTTCTTGGTGAACAGATATCTCCTCCCATCCTTTCTGATGAGGAAGAACAATGCTTACCATCAGGTAAAGACATAGAAGTCCAGGCCTCTATATCCTAAACATCCGAAATAGATATTCAATGGGCTCAGGCCATGGAAGAGCTCAAAAAGGATTTTGAAAATCAAGTAAGAAAAGTGGAGGAAAAATTGGGAAGAGAAATGAGAAAGATGCAAGAAAAATCATGAAAATTAGGTCAACACCTTCCTAAAGGAGATCCAAAAAAATACTGAAGAAAGTGGCATCTTTGAAAACAGGCTAACTCAACTGGCAGAAGAGGTTCAAGAAGTCAAGGAGGAGAAGAATGCTTTGAAAAGCAGAATTATCCAAATGGAAAAGGAGGTTCAAAAGCTCGCTGAAGAAAATAGTTCTTTAAAAATTAGAATGGAACAGATGGAGGCTAATGACTTTATGAGAAACTAAGAAATCACAAAATAAAACCAAAAGAATGAAAAAATGGAAGATGATATGAAATATCTCATTGGAAGAGCAACTGACCTGGAGAATGGATGCAGGAGAGACAATTTAGAGGTTATGGGACTGCCTGAAAGCCATGATCAAGGAAGGAGTCTAGACATCATCTTTCATGAAATTGTCAAGGAAAGTTGCCCAGATGTTATAGAACCAGGGGTCAAGACAAATATTGAAGGAATCCACCAATCACCTCCTGAAAGAGATCCAAAAAAAGAAACTCCTAGGAAGATTGTGGCCAAATTCCAGGGTTCCCAGATCAAGGAGAAAATATTGCAGGCAGCTGGAGGGAAACAATTCAAGTACTGTGGAAACACAATCAGGATAACACAAGATCTAGCAGCTTCTACGTTAAGGGATTGAAGGGCATGGAATATGATATTCCAGAACTCAAAGGAATTAGAACTAAAACCAAGAATCACCTACCCAGCAAAACTAAGTATAATATTTCAGGGGGAAAAATGGTTTTTCAATGAAATAGAGGACTTTCAAGTATTCTTGATGAAAATATCAGAGCTGAAAAGAAAATTTGACTTTCAAACATAAGAATCAAGAGAAGCATGAAAAGGTAAACAGTAAAGAGAAATCATAAAGGACTTACTAAAGTTGAACTGTTTACATTCCTACATGGAAAGACAATATTTGTAACTCTTGAAACTTTTTTCAGTATCTGAGTAGTTGGTG
>CM053770.1:490996178-491025102 GCA_028658325.1 Potorous gilbertii
GGGAGGAAGAAAAGTTGAAACTGAAAGTTTTAGGAACAACTGTTGAGTATTGTTCTTGCATACAACTAGGAAATAAGAAATACAGGTAATGGGGTATAGAAATTTATCTTGCCCTACAGGACAAAAGAGAAGATGGGAATAAGGGAAAGGAGGGCTGTTGGAAGGGAGGGCAGATCAGTGATAGGGGTAATTAGAATGCTCATCATTTTAGGGTAGGAGGAGGGAAGAAATGGGGAGAAATTTTGGAACTCAAAATTTTGTGGACATGAATGTTGAAAACTTAAATAAATAATTTTTAAAAAATAAAGTACCATAATATTGCGCTACATTGGTATACTATAATCTGTTCAAGTTGAGTCACACAGAAATTGATGGGTACCTTCGCATTTCTACTCTTCAAACATTCCATAACTGGTCCTGCTGTTGTAGTTTCTCTAGTATATGCTGGACCTCGCATTCCACTGGCATAATTTTGGATGCAGTAAGGTCAGTAGGGGCATCTAGATGGCACGATGGATAGAGCAGCAGGCCTGGCTTTTAGGAAGACCTGAGTTTAAATCCTGCCTGAGGCTATGTGACCCTGGGACAGGGTAGGAGCATATAGGGCAAGTCATTTAACCCTATTCACCTCAGTTTCTCATCTGTAAAATGAGTTGGAGAAAGAAATTGCAAATCACTATTGTATCTTTGTCAAAAATACGGCCCCTCCCCCAAAAAAGGATCACAAAGACACAATTGAAATGACTGAACAGCAATGGAGTCAATTCTAAACCATGATGAGGCATTAGAGAAGGACTTTAATAGAGAGATAGCTGGCTTTTTTAAAATTTCTGTTTAAAGTCTAGACCTCTCCCTAAGGAGTCTGTATCTTGAATTCAAATTTCAGAGATCCTGAACAGTAAACAAGAACTAAGTGCATGATAATAGTAACAGCTAGCATTTATATAGCAAGTGAAGGTTCTCTTATTTTAACCTCACAATAACCCTGGGATGTAGGTGTTATAATTGTCCACATTGTACATATCGGAACTCGGATTTGAACTCAGTTCTTCCTGAGTTCAGGTCCTGAAATCTACCTGCCTCTAGCTCTAGGTACTTAACAAAGTGACCACAACTTTGATTTTTTTGGATAGGCTAAAATCAATCTGGAGGAGAATTTCAATTCCATTATGAAGTAAATAAAAATTAAATTTATAATAATATATAAAATTAAATGTATACATATATTTATATGTAATATAAATATTATATTTCTTATTTGTTATATATTTCAATATATATGTTATATTTTCTATATATATTCATTATTCATCATATATTAGTCATATATTAATAAATCAAGAAAACCTGAATTCAAATTCAGTTTCTAACATTTATTAACTGTGTGACTCTGTGCAAGTCACTTAACTTCTTTTTGCTTCAGTTTCCTCCTCTGTAAAATCTATGAGAATAGTGTCACCTATCTCCCAGGGTTGTTGTGATGATTAAATAAGAAAATAATTGCAAAGCACTTAAGCACAATGGCTGACACATAGGCACGTCTAAGAGTTCAAATGATGATCTTAAAGAAAGAACACATGAATTCAAATTCTGAGTCATATGAGATAACATGTCTACCATAGTAATAATAGTCATTTATATAATTAATAATAAAATATAATAATAATTTATAAGTTATAATAAAAACATATAAATAATAATTAATAGATTATAATAATATAGAAAATATTACTTATAATAAGTAATTAATAATAGTATTTATAGAGAGTTTTAAGGTTTGTAAAACATTTTACATATGCTGTCTCATTTAATCACAACAACCCTGGAAGGTAGATGCCATTATTACTCCCTTTTCTCAGATGGGGAAACTGAGTCAGGCAGTGATACATGATTTGCCCATGAATACAAGTAAATGTCTGAGGCAAGATTTGAATTACACCATCTAGCTGTCTCTATTAATATATCAAAGTATTCTCTACCATTTTGTTTTTACCATTTTTTTGGTTCCTATATATTCATCCTTTCTTCCTAACTGGATTACATATTTTGCAGAGAAGAGGAACTAAGTTTTTTTTATCCTCATCTGACTACCTAACTCAGTGCCCTATATATGGTATGTACGAAGTACACAAAAATATTTCGTGATGAGATCGGTTGACTTCTTAGGAAACCCATTATATTTGGGGTATTGAGAGTAGAATTTTAGGGATGATGTAATTCATGAGTAAACAATTGATACTCTGCTATGGTTTAAATATGCTATAGTGGTTGTTTTTTTTTTTTTAATGATTCTGGCAATGAGGAGACAAAATGATCAAACACACTATTCTAGAACTCACAGTGGTCTTAGACACAGCCTTTCTGCTCTCAGTCTGTTTGCTTAAGTCTGAAATGAGTGGGTTGGAATAAATTATCTCTAAAGTCCTTTCCTCTCCCATCCTAACAGTGTTTACCAGCAAGTTTTAATTCTCCCGGGTAATTTATTTACAATCTCTCCGCAGCTCCTCAGTCCACTCCCCTATCATTGTCTCAGGCACTGCCACCCTTCCAGGCATTCATTTCTCACAACTTCAAAGTCATCATCCACTCGTCACTTTCCCTTATTTTACATAGCCAATCAGTTTCCACATCTTGTCAATTTAAGGCCACATCTCCACCATCTTTCCCTTTCACTCTATTATTCACTCAAACACCACCCAAGTTCAGGTCCTTATCATCTCTTCCTGGATGGAACTTTCTATGTGTTCTCTTGGTTCAAGCCTTGAGGGACTGTATAAACTTGATTGTCCACCAGCTACAATCCTTGGACTGGAATCCCCCATCATCCTGCTACCCGGAAACCTTTTCACCAGGAAACTTATCCTTCTTCCGGATTGCATCAAGCTTTCTTACTCAGACCTCTGCAGAACCGTCAAACACAACAAACTATACTGAGAAGTGCCTCCCAGGACACTTCTCAGTATAGTTAGAACCAGATTAAAGTATTGGGAGATATTTAACAAAATAAATAAAACATAGTAAAACATAGATAATATTACATTTTCAAACTAAGTCAGCTTGTGACAGCCAGGATCCTTTTGCTAGTACACCCACCCCACCCAGCGCTTTCTATTTGAATTTGACACCATTGAGCTACAGTACCTCCTGATTGGAGGGCAGATCAAAAAACTCCTCCCAAAGCCTTCATTTAGAGAAGGCTCTCAGACCAGCTCTTCACTGGACTCCTTGGATGGACCCTACCACACCCTCCCTCCACGTTCCCCCCCCCTCCCCCGCGCCAACTTGCCTTTTTTCTTTTTTGTTTTTTGTCTTTCCCCTTAGATTGTAAACTCCTTAAGGAATTTGTACCGCCAGGCTTTAGAACAGTGCCTGACACATAGTAGTCTCTAAATAAATATTATTTGACTGACTGATCTAGTTCATAGGGCATCGGATTTGGAATAAAGACAGACGGGTTCAAATCCCACCTCAAACACTTATTAATTGTTTGATCATGGGCAAGTTACTTCACTTCTTACTGCCTCTGTTTTTCACCTATAAGATGAGGGGGTTGGACCAAGGCCTCTAAGGTCCATTGCAGTTCCAAATCCTGTGATGCTATTGGATGATAGCATCTAATCCACTTTTCAACCAGCTGCTAAAGATACGCTCCTAGTGGCATCGTTGACTGTTACTCCTCTCTCCAATAAACTTCAATGGTTCCCTATTGACTCTAGTATAAAATAATATTTCTTCTGCATCCTTTTTCCAATTTCTGTTTTTATGTTTTATAATGTAATCACATCTAATGTAGTACATTATAAGTAATAGTGTATTATGATGTTTGTACATTATTGTAAATAAAATAATAAACAAAAAATAATATAAAGTAAATTAAATAGTAATATAAATACATTAAAATAAATATTAATAAATAATGAAATTATTTACATAAATAAGTACACAATTTGGGAAGAGTGAGGCGTTCTAAAAAATTTTTACTGCTGGGGAGTCCATTCAAAGGATCACCGTAGCTTCTGATCTGGGAGAAAGCCCCGCCCCTGTCATGCCCAAGGATGACCGCCAAGGGGCACCAGAGCTCCTCCTCGTCCCCAGCTCCTCTCCCAGAACCCGGACTGCAGGCGGAACGTTTGTGCAGCGCTCCAGGACCGGAAACCGTCTTCTAAACGCGCAACCCCGGCCGGAAGTCACGGCCGGAGACTGGAACCGCGGCGATTTCAACATGAGCTTCCCAGGCGTTCTGCGTCTGTTCCCGGGAGGTAAGAAGACCCTGAGCCCGTAGCGGATGACTCTGTGTCCGACCTGTCCACCACTTCTGGGCCCTCCGGCCTCGGGCTCGGAGAGCGAGCGGGGAAGGGGGGTGTGTACCCCACTCCCTTCCCCCAGGCTTTGACAGCTCGTGCCTCGTCCGGACACCCCTCCCCCTCCTTACTTTCCCCTACGTCCTCTTTCATCACCGTCTCTTACCCTCCCTCCCTCATAACACATGGAGTGTTTGCAGGCCCTTTCTTTTTCTTTAAATATTTCAATTTATTACTTATTTTTAGCATTCTTTTCCTTTTAAATTTTGAGTTCCAGATTCGCTCCCTCCTTCCCACCCACCCAGTGAGGAGGCAAGCAATAGATCAGTTATACATGGGATATAATGTAAAACGTTTCTGTATCATATATTTTATATATTATGTTTATATGTTATATATGCATTATATTTTAAAAATGAAGTGAGAAAATTATACCTCAGTTTGCACTCAGCGTTCATCAGTTCTTTCTCTGGAAGTGGATGGCATTTTTTTTTTTATCATAAGTCTTTTGGAACTGTCTTGGATCATTGTTTTGATCAGAGTAGCCAAGTCTGTCACAGCTGATCATTGTTACAATGTTGCATAACCGGATCGCCCGGTTCTTCTCACATTACTTTGTATCAGTTTTTAAGATCTTGCTATGTTTTTCTTCTTAGGTTTGGTTCTAATTAGTTTTTGTGGCTGTTTTCACATTGGTGTTGTCTTGTCTCATCTAGTAACTTTTTAATAGTCAAATTCATTTTTGTTGTTGTTTTCTTATTTTTCCAGTCTGGTTTTTTTGGGGGGGCGGGGCGGTGTTTTACTTTGAACTTTATGTTAAAGTGGGGCTTTGGTCACCTTGGCCTGGAGAGGCACTGTGGCAAACTTTAGGCTTTTTCATGCAGGTGTTTTCATGGATAGTTCTGGGAATCTATAAATTTTTGGTACTTCCAAGATGGTGTGATCCAGGGAAAGGTGTGATTTGTGCTGTAGTTTTTACCCAGGAAAGAGGCTTCTGGCCCCGCTGCAGCCAAAGGTGCTAGTGATCCTCACTGCTTTCTAACAGTGATAGACCCCTGCTCACTTATGACCAACCTCCAGTGCTCCTCTCTGCCCTGGAACTGGGACCTCAAACTGCATATGGGTAGTAGAGTTGTACCCAATGCCAGCAAAAGGTCCCTAGTGATATCTTTCTGACCAGTCGTCTGACCCTTTCACCATCTCTGGGCTGAGAGTTTCTGAAGTTGCTGCTGCCACCACAGTTGTCACTGTCACATGTCTTGGCACTGAGCAAGCCTAATGCCTTTACATTTTCTTAGGCCTGAAAAAATGTCCTTTGTTGGCTCTGCCACTTCAAAATTTGATTTGAGGTGTAATTTATAGTCCTTTGGAGGGGAATGTTGGGCAGATTCAGCTGGGTGGCTGCCCCTAATTGGCTGTCTTGGCTCCACTGACTGTATAGGCCCTTTCTGCAGACTTGCCTAGTCCAAGGTTATTTTGCACTGAGGATGAAGCATAGTTAGAGGGAATGAAATTTAACTTTATAGTTCCCTCCCCACTCTCCCATAAGTACACACAAATAGATACATCTGACTACATAGGAAATAAAACTTAGGGCCTACACCTAGCAAGAAAGGAGAGAGGAATATGTTGTGGGGACCACACATCATAACGCTGACTGGTGGCAGGAGTGCTGGATATGGATTGAGAGGGTTTGGGTTCAAATTCTGGCCTTACCATTTCTGACCTTACTACTGCTGGGTGACTTTGGGTAAATTCCTGGGTCTCTATTTCTCCTAGACAAAGTGAGGGAGTTGGGTTAGCTTAGGAGCTCTTAACCTTTGTGTGTTAGGGACTCCTGTAGCAAGCCAGTGGAATCTACAAGACCCCTTCTCAAAATCACAGTTTAAATGCATAAAATAAAATACATGAGATTACAAAGGAAGTCAATTATATTGAAGTATGGTTCAAAATATTAAAAAAACAAAACTAAGTTCATAGGCCCTGAATTAAGAATTCTTAGATTTTGATGAAGTCTTAAATCCTTGCAACTTTAAATATGTGATCCTATGGTTACAGTTAACTATGTGACCCATTTTTTTCCATTTTAGGAAAGTGGAAATATTTTCAAGTTGCAGTGTGTCCATCCCTGTATCAGCCTTTTCTGTCCTGCTGTCAGAGAAAATCTGTAGCACCAGTGAAGAAAACAGACTTTGTTTCAGTCTCGACAGATGAGAGCTTAAAGGATAATGGAAAAAAATTGGAAGACCTCTACTCTTCTGAAGAGAAATCAACTATTTTGCATGTGCTCAACACAGCATCTTTGAATGAACTTGCTGGTTTCACATTTCTTCGAGGAAGAAAGTCTGTCAACATTGTAAAACACAGGGAAAAGCATGGGCCTTTCCAGGATTTGGAAAGCTTAATGGAAGTACCCTTGTTTCAGTATAAAATTACAGTGAAAGTGTGTGACTCAATTCTACAGCCAATATTGAAAACTGAAAAAAAGGAGAAAAGAACACTGGAAAACTGGTCATTAGGAAAGATTGCCAAATCAAAAATAGAAAGAAAGAAGCTTAAGGTATGCCTTTTTCTTAAAATTTATCTTATTCTGTATAAATCAATGTCTTGGGCACTGGGTGATAAAAAGACATTGGCCCCGTTCTCAAGAGGTGATGGTACAAGACACTTAGATAGACACTTGCTTTTATACCCATAAACTATTCATCGACAGTATATACTGAGTATTAAGAAACTAAGTGTCCTCAATGAGCCAGGAAGTGAAGAAGACAATGAGAAAACTGTGGGCTTAATTAGTCAGGGAGTGCTTCCTTGATTTTGAAGAATGGGCAAGATTTGAAAAAGAGGAGAGGGAGTGAGCAAAAATAAAGAAGTGGGGATAAAAATAGCTTTTCTGAGGGATGACAAATAGAGGAATCGGAGAATTGTGGCTGAAACAAAGCATTGAGATGTGTGTGAGGGAGGTGGTGAGAAGCTAAGTTACTAAAGTATATTGGACCAGATTTCAGAGTACAGGATGGTGGTAAAAAGGATAAAAGAAAAAAATTAAATTGTCTCTGCCCTCACAGAGCTTATGTTCTAATAAGGGAAATACAACAGGATCACAGATTTAGAACTAGAAGGAACTTTAGAAGCCAAACCCTTCATATTATAGATGAGGAAACAGGCTTAGAGAGGATGGGACTTGTGCAATGTCACATTTGTTTATAGAAAATTCAATATAAAATACATAAAGCATTTAATTTCTAAGGGAGCGGACATTAGCAAATGTCAAAATCAGACAGGCTTCCTGTAGGAGGTGTCACTTTAGCTGATAGCTAGGGATTCTAAAAGGCAGAGGTGAGGAAGGCATGGACAGTAGCCTGGGCTGTTGTATACAGGTAGTGTTGAACAGGCCAGTTGGGTGGAAATAGAGAGTGCAGACTGGAGCTGGTTTGGGAAAGTCAAGGAGTTGAACATGATCCAGCAGGCAAGACATTAAACAATCATGGCAAGAGGAACCATTGGGGAATGATTTATACCAGTGGTGCCCAGCTTGATGGCCATGGAGTTACTGCAGAGGGTCTGCAGACCTGTGCACACTAATCCTTGTCCTGTTTATCTGTATCACCAACAAAACATGCTGCCTGACTTGCGAGATCAAGCCCATGTGCTTTTATATTGACTGATGTCTTGCACATTTTTGTATGTGTTTTTCAAATATATATATAGTTGTAACTAGTAAAAATACAAATTCGTGTGTTTCTTTTTGGTCGTCTCAATCATTGGCTACTTATAGGTGAGGAGAACTGCCATCACCTATGGGCCTGTGAAAGTTTTGATGTTAAAGAGGTTCTGACCAGCACCCAAAGACCTGGTAGAAAAAATGGAGAAAGGCAGTTTTTCTTTTCCAGCACAATTGAAGAATGTCTTCTATTTCTCAGTAGGACTTTTGTATTGTTCCCAAAGCAAGTCTTAATCCTGTTGCTTCCTACAAATTCAATAATTGATTTCTATCCTCTATTTCTAATTCCCTGGCTTATTACAGTAAAATGAAAGGGTTCGCAGGATGTCAGTCTTGTGGCTTTCAGCAGCATTTCTCCAGAAAAGGCATGACCATATCCCAAAGCTCATATTGTAGTGCTTTTCAGCCCTTAAAAATGTTGTGATTGCTTCCTCTTATGCTCAGTATTTTACCCATATTATTTGTGGGTAACAGAAGACTAGGTGCTTGGATAGTGACCAGGTATGCCATCTGTATAAGGGGAATCTTTTACAATGCTTCCACTCTTCAAGGATGTTTAGCAGTTGAACCATATTTTTTATTTGTTTTAGGCTGCTAATAGTATTGTGTCTATTGTTTTTGGCAAAGAAAAAATTGCGTGGACTCATCTTGATAGCAAACTAATGGTTCTTGACTGGCACCAAGGAAATAATTTTAAACTGATGAAAGAAACCTCCTCATCATCTGCGTATCTAGAAACGGTGAGTAAGATGTCCTTCCCAGTGGCTGGCTCCCAGAGCCCTCTTTGCAGCTTAATCTGTTTCCTGGTACTGTAGGGAAGAGTGTGGTACGGTTCTTAGATTCCATCTGTTCTTTTTGTTTGTTTTCACCTGGATCCCACTAGAGCTTCCATACCATTGGATCTTCACACACAGTTATCTCTAGAAATAGCATTTTACACTTGAGTAGGACTAAAGTTTTATAAGTGGGCACTGGAAAAAATAATACTAAGTTATAGTATTGTAAATTTTTCAAAACATCAGCACCATCTTACATAATGATAGGCAACATTTATACAAGATTTTAAAGTGTGCTAACCTCTTTACGCACATTATGTTGTGATGATAGGAGCTACAGTTAGGTGAATTAACTCACACAGAGTCAGAGATGGGATACTCACTTGAGATCTTTCTGGCTCCAAATAAGGCTTGTTATCCATGCCTCCATGTTTTCATCTAATGCTCACATTGACTGGAGGAGGTAGACAGGGCAGGTCTTACCAATTGTGACTGTTTCTTTATGTCACCATTGTGGACAAGTGACTTTGCCTTTCAATTAACAGCTGGAAAAACTAGAATTAAGACCCAGGTCTCCTGAGTTTTATTCCATGTTTCTAATTTAAAGGAAAAGAAAAAAATTAGGAGAACATGGAAAATCTTACCTGTAAGATCTATGGATAAAGGAAAAATTTATAACCAAACAAGAAATAGAGAGGATCAAGGGAAGTAAAATAGATCATTTTGATTACATTCAGTTAAAAAAGTTTTTGTACAAACAAAACCAGTGCAATCAAAATTAGAAGGAAGGCAGGAAATGGGGAGGCGAAGTTTTTTATGGCAAGTTTCTCTTGTAAAGGCCTCATTTTTCAAATATATAGGGAACTGAGTCAAATTTGTAAAAATATGAGTCATTCCCCAAATGATAAATGGTCAAAGACAATGAAGTCAGTTTTTAGAAGAAGAAATCAAAGCTATCAATAATCACATAAAAAATGCTCCAAGTCACTGTTGATTAGAGAAAGGCAAATTAAAACAATTCTGAGGTATCACCTCACACTTAACTAGATTGGTTGATAAGACAGAAAAGAGAAATGATAAATGCTAGAGGGAATGTTGAAAAATAAGAACTCTAATTCACTGTTGATAGAGTTGGAGCTATGCCCGAAGGGCTATAAAACTGTGCTTATCCTTTCACCTTGCAATGCCACTACAAGGCTGTATCCCAAAGAGATCAAAGAAAAAGGAAAAGGATCTATGTGGACAAAAATAATTCTAGCAGCTCTTTTTGTGGTGACAAAGCATTGGAAGTTGAGTGGACACTCATTGTTTGGGGAACAGCTAATCCAGTTATGGTATGTGATCATAATAGAATGCCATCAGGGAAACCTGGGAATTCTTATATGAACTGTTACAAAGTAAAGTGAGGACAACATTGTACACAGTAACAGCAATATTGTAACAATAATCACTTGTGAAAGACATAGCTACCCTGATCAATAAAATGACCCAAGATCATATCAAAGGACTTATGATGAAAAATGTTGTTAAAGTCCAGAAAAACACTGATGAGTCTGAGTACAGATTGAAATGGGTTATTTTTCCTGCCTTTTTTTTGGCAACTTGGCTAATATGGACATATGTTTTGCATGATATCACATTTTTTGCCTTCTCAGTGAGTAGTGAAGGATGGGAGGGAGGGAGAAAATTCAGAACTCAGAATTTTTTAAAGTGAATATTAAAATTAAATACATTTATTAAGAGAAAAAGGAAGAAAAATAAGTTCAGAAAATGTTGATTTGAAAATATTATATGGTAAATAGCCATTTTAGACTGGTACAAGAACTGTGATCATCGTGCTCAGTTGACATGCATCCATGAGTTGACTGAAGTTCAGGGACTTGCCCAAACATTCTCCCGCTAGTTAGTGACAGAGCCAGGACTAGTGTGACCATGGCTCCTGGCTCCCATGGGACTGTTTTCTCATTATAAACTCACTTATAAAAGGTTAGTCCCTATTGATTGTAAAAATAATATTTCTAGTGTCAACTTTGAATAAAAATCCAGTTTTTTAAAAAGAACACAGATTAGTGTAAACAGTACTGAAGGATAATCCAGTCTTTCTTTATCAAGTATATACAGCTACTAAAGTCAGCAAAAATGATTAAATAGTTTTGTTGTTAGGAAATAATGGTGTGTGGAGGGGAACAAAGTGACTCACCAGTAATTCAACTTCTCTGTGACCCTCCCTTTTAGATTTCTTCAATAGTTTCAGAAATCCCTGAAGCAGATTTCTATATTTTGGAAAAAAGAACATTTTCTCTTCAGCAGACAGCTTTGTTTCCAGTTGTATTACACTTCCACATTGTGGAGTCCATGCTATATTCCTTGTTAAACAAAACGTTTGCTCAAGATGGCCATCGGGTGCTGAGCATGAGTCGGAATGCGGTCGGGAAACACTTTGATTTGATGCTTGGGAATGTGCGAACTAGTGGCATGGCTATGGTCCGGCAGTTTCTCTCAGACTCTACACGGAAAGCAGAACCCCGGGTATCCTTCCCATCTGAGAATGTAGTGCGCTATAGAAGCATGCTGCAGACTTATGGAAGAGAAAGAAAGGAAGAACTGTGTGATTCCCTGCTGCAAGCAGTGGCTTTTTATGAACTCTTGGTGTTCCGCCCTTCTCCATAAAGCTTTTCTTGGGTATAAGGTGATGCAGGGCAGAGGCTCTTAAACTTTATCTTGCTCACAGCATAGTGTAGTGGAGAGAGTGCTGGACCTGGAGTCTGAAATTTCTGGATTCAAGTGCTGCTATGTATACTCTTCCTGTGTGAGCCTGGGCAAGTCATTTCCGCCTCCCTGTCTGTAAAACAAGGGGGCTGCACTCCATGGCCTCCAGTTCTAACCTCTTCTAGCTCTGAATTGATGGCATTCTGACTCTCAGCATACTGGCCACTTAGGTTGGCAACCAAGAAATCTTTCCGAGCCTGGGCTTTGGGATTTCCCTCCTTTCTCACCCATCAGTCCTCCAGCGTCACCCTCTTCTTTGTTTCAGGACTGGATGTAGAAGAGATGCCTTTGCCTCAGGTTCTGGTTAGAGATGACACCCAACTAGAAAGGCTTCGGGGTGGGGGTGAGGGGTCTGCAAGCTGCCTGGCAGAAACTCATGCCCCCCCCTTCTTTGAGAACTGGCAGATATGATCTCTGTCTGAGTCCCAGTTCTGCCAACTGGGTGTTACTGAGCAATTTAGAGTAACATCTCTGGCCTCAGGTTAGGACCAGGATCTTATTTATGTTGAGAGAAGAAAAGGCATGTGAGGTTCTCCAGGCCTGTCCCTGTCAGCTTGCAGCTCAGGGAGCTGAGGTCTAGACAGCTGAGGTGACATTTGACACCAGATCATCTGAGTCTAATATGTCTAATCTTTTTAGCCCCTATTCCACACTGAGCCCAGAAAACTGACTCATTTGTAAAATGAGAGTGGGTTGGAATTGATCATCTCTAAAGGCCTTTGTAGGAGTAACATTAAGATTTTCAATTATCATCAATTCTTACTAGCAGCATTTCTAAAATTGTGCAGGTTATCCACCGTCTGATTTTTCATGTCAAAGACTGGGAGAACATAAGTTGAAATTGGGATTTTTAGACACCTGGACTGCTTGTACTTTTTTTAGGAATCAACTAAAAATATGTCAGATGGGTTTTTAGAATGCCTGCTAGGGGCCCAGTGCTAGAGTTACTGAGGTGTCTGCCAGCTCTCCTCCCCTTTACCTATCTGCCCTCTCAGGTGATGGTGCCTCAACAGAAAGAAACAGACCATATCACCATCCCCTCCTTGAAAGCTGTGCCATAGGTATTATTACACTACAGGTCGACAAATGAAGTGTATTCCCGTTGTGTGGAGGCTTTTAATGTTTGTGACTCTTCAGGAAATATTGGAATAATAAAAGCTATTTTGCTGTAGTGACAAGGCCTGTTGTGTTTTAATTATTTTTCTTTTTGCCTTTCTTAAGGTTTTTAGTTCTTAAAAAGCCTTTACCACCTGGTCCCTTTCTGCTCTTTTGTTGTTATGCTTTACTTTCCCCCATGACTTCTGTGATAGGCACCACCAGGCTCCCTGCATTATTAATGGGAAGCTGTCCTTGAAGTAAGGAAGACCTAAATTTAAGCCCCTTTCTTTGGGTTGTAAGACCCTCATCAAATCAGTTAACTCTCTCCTTGCTCTAGGTGGCACGGAACAAGATTAAAATATAATTGGGACATATTTAACAAAACAAAAATTCAATAAAACATAGATACTAATATGTGTTTTTCTAGGTCATTATGCTGCCACAGAAATCCTTACGTATGGTTGGCTTTTTCTATTTGAGTTTGATACTACCCTGGGAACTCTCAAACTGGGTTGCAGGGAAGGTTTTGCCATACACTGGTAGTGGTAATCTCTTCACCTGGGAATTCCCTATCTCAATGAAATTATAGATCCAGTTCCTATCCCCAACACCTTCTATGGGAAGCTCTCTGGAGGGGTGTGCAGAGTGGAGAAAGGGGTACAGCGGGAAATGTGACTGATGTGGAAACAAAAGCTATCATTAAAAGTCTGTTTAAATTTAAAACTGTACAGAAAGGCCTTTTTCTGATCAATAGCATCCTTACAGCGTAGTCCTACTACTGGAATTCCTGGAGAGGAATATGAAGAGTTGACAGCCTTATTGGCAGCTGCCATGTTGTTCTACAAGTAGCATACTGATGAATTACTCTCAGTTTTTTGTTTCTTTTGAGATTATGTTTCAGCCTTACAGACTCACCAGGAATGATATCATTTTGTTTTCTAAGCCTGGGTCCTCTAAGGCTAGAAGTGCCAGGACCATTCACAGTTCAGATCATCATTGCCTACAGTGAATGGACTTTGACCTACTGATTCCAGCCTAGGCTGGTTTACCCCTTCTTTAGGCATCTTGGCATATATACCCCTTCCTGCCGCTTGTACACATGCGTGCGCACACACACAATCAATGAATTAGTCAATACACATTTATCTAGTACCTGCTATGTGTCAGGTACTCTGCATTGACATGTTAACTCAAACTTAATGTGGCCCAATCCACTGTGGCTCAGAACTCCTGCGCTCTAGAGATCCAGCAGCTTCAGCCTCTCCTGCAGCAAGTACTGCAGGCATGCACCTCCTTTGGAGAAGAGGCCCTGTCTCCTCAGTCATCACAGTACTGAAGATCCAGAAAAGAATTCTCACCATCAAAGTCCTTGGCACTGCAAGGTAAAGTTTCATCAGTCCAAGTATTTTAAACTGCTTTCACAACATGACTAATGTGGAAATGTTTAATATGATTGTACGTGTATAACATATCAGATTGCATCCCATCTTGGAGAGGGGGAAAAAGTCAGAGCTCAAAATCTTATAAAAGTGAATGTTGAAAACTAAAATTAAATAATTTAATAATATTTTTTAAAAAAGAAAAAAAAGGACTGGCTGGTATTATTTCCCATTTATACATTTATCCAACTGGATTGCTTTCCAGTTCAATGATCAGGCCCTACTCTGCCAGACTCATCACCTTGCTGCCCATCTTCAGAACCATTGGTTTTTTAAAATTTGCATTAAAATAATAGCTTCCTGTATGTTTTACTTCTCCCCATTAGACCATAAGCACCTTGAGACCAGGAACCCACTCTCTTCCATCTATATACCAAGCACTTAACATAGTGCTTCAAAGGGTGAGCCTTAACGTTTTTATTCATAGAGTAAGCATAGAGTAAGCAAAAACTTTTTAAAAGTATCAAATAAAGACTGATAAATCCGGTAACCAATCATGACTTTGGAAGACTTAGTGGTAAAGTATGCCCCAACATCTCAGCATAGGTGTTGGTCAAGAGCTATGGAATGAGGTTTGACTGTGCTTATTTGTTAGAAGGGTGAGCTTCCATGTGGTGAGGGAGGAAGCAGGAATCATTGGGAAGTGACTAATAAAACATTTTTTAAAGATTTTAAAGATATCTAATAATATGAAAAGGTATAGTTTTTCTGAACCACAAAGACTGAAATAGCACCTTCACTGACAAACTTGCTTATTCATCTAAGTATTGGTCATTGAAAATGTGACTCCAGAGTTACATAATTTCAAACACCTCGGCATTAACTATCTTCTATCAATGGCGGACCTTTTAGTGGAATAGTACAATAATACAGGTTATGTTCAAGAAATCCACATAATAGGATGTATGCTCTATTTTTCACTAATATACTTGATCAAAAAAAGCGGAGACCACACAACTTGGAAGTCAAATCGATGTTCCTAGTCAAAATCTGTTTCTTTGAACTTGTAACGTAAAAGCCAAGAAGCCAAGATATAGAATGAGATACGTTTTGGGACATGGTCAATTGCTTAACTATGTATATATTACAAGGTTTTACTTTGTTTTTCTATGGGTGGGGAAGAGAAAATAAACGGTTAACTAAAAAGGGGTTTTTTTGAGAAGGAAAGTAGTTGCGGCCGGAGGGGTACTTCAGAAGCCCCCGTCTCCGCCACCGCCTCCTCGGTCTCCACCGCCAGAGCCCCTCGCCGCCTCTGGGTCCGTGGGAACCGTCGAAGCCCGCTCTCCCTTCCCGTCCCTCCCCTGCAGTGCACGATGCCTTCGGAGAAGACCTTCAAGCATCGCTGGACCTTCGAACAAAGAGTAAATGTCAGAATTGTTCGAGAGCAGCATCCTACCAAGATACCGGTGATAACAGAAAGATACAAGGGCGAGAAACAACGTCCTATACTGGATAAAACCAAATTCCTTGTACCAGATCATGTCAACATGAGTGAGCTAATCAAAATAATTAGAAGGCGCCTACTGCTGAATGCTAATCAAGCTTTCTTCCTATTGGTGAATGGACGCAGCATGGTGAGCGTTTCAACACCTATTTCCGGTGTATGAAAGCGAGAAGGATGAAGATGGATTCTTGTATATGGTATATGCCTCTCAGGAGATATTTGGAAAGAAATCTTCAGTGTAAGACCTAGTCACAAGCTTCTATACTAGAATTTTTTAAGCCCTCACCCAGGAAAAAAGGGATGTTACCAGAGATTTTTCAGTGCGTCTAACCACAGTTCACCAAAATAGAAGTATTACCACCTTAGGGGTTTTTAGTAAGTTGTCTCTTGTATTACACGCGTATGTAATAATACATGTTCAATTCCAAAAGCATATACAATACAAGCTTTAGGAAACTCCTATCTCACCTAGGATATGTTGTTTCTAAGTTTTAGGTTTAGAAACATACCTTGCATTCTAAGTTGCCAATAAAATGGACATTTGAATTGCTGTAGTGACTTTTTTTAAAAAAAAAATAGGTATTTCAATACCAGTGGTAATCTTTAAGCGTTTAGCAAAACAAGTCTTTGTTCATGGAAACTGCTCATTTTTGTAAGAAGGTTTTTCTTTAATTGTATCTTTAAGTAGTCTTGTCAAATGTCATATCTATTTTTTTAAAGTTCATTTACCATCAATGATTGCAGTAAAACAGGGTAAATGGGGGGCAAAAAAGTCTAGCTTATTCTGGAATCGAGGCATAGATTCCAACTTAATAAACCACCAGCCTTCTTGTTGTTACTTATTTGTTTTCTATAGTCACAGAAACACCATGGATTCTGTGGGTAAATCAAATGATTTCTTTTAAATTCTTGGCTTCCAAAAAGTTCCTGAGAACAGAGGGGTGGCGTTCCTTTTATTACAGATTTGCTCTGATTTAGAGACTCTCAAATCAATGACTATTTAATTAAACACTTGCACCAGAATAAATCTTTGCTGATGCAGTTAGAAACTACATCCTGGAACTTTGGAGCATTAATGCATTTTGCACTCCCTTGCACTTTTGGGTTAAGTCTGTAGTCTGATTTGTTATGTTTTAAGTGAAAATGTAACTGCTTTACTAAAATACTTTATTGAAATTTTAACTGTCAGCATAATTCAACTATCACCATTAATCATAAAAACTCCTCCAACCTATAGACAGAGGGCACAGGGTGAGTTGAAGAAGGGATGATACCTAAAAAAATAAAATTAAGGGGTGAGAGAAACATTGGGGGGAGAAAGGGAGAAATGGAATGGGGCAAACTATCTCATAAAAGGGGCAAGAAAAAGTTTTTCAATGGAGGGGAAAGGGTGAGAGGGAAAAAGTGAAGCTTACTCTCATTACATTTGGCTTAAGGAGGGAATAACATGAACACCCAATTTGATATGAAAATCTATCTTACACTACAGGAAAGTGGGGGAGAAGGGGATAAGTGGAGTGGGGGGGATGATAGAAGGGAGGGCAAATGGGAGGAAGGAGTAATTAGAAGTACACACTTTTGGGGAGGGACAAAGTCAAAAGAGAAAATAGAATTAATGGGGGCAGGATAGGATGGAGGGAAATGGTTAGTCTTACACAACATGACTATTATGGAAGTCTTTTGCAAAGCTATACATATATAGCCTATATTGAATTGCTTGCCTTCTCAGTGGGGATGGGTGGGAAGGGAGGGAGGAAAGTTGAAACTCAAAGTTTTAGGAACGAATGTTGAGAACTGTTCTTGTGTACAACTGGGAAATAAGAAATACAGGTAATGGGGTTCAGAAATCTATCTTACCCTGGAAGAAAAGAGAGAAGATGGGGACAAGGAAGGGAGGGGTGAGAAGGGAGGGCATATTGAAGGAACAGGTAATCAGAATGCACAGTGTTTTGGAGTGGGGGGAGGGGAGAGATGGGGAGAAAATTTGGAACTCAAAATTTTGTGGAAATGAATATTGAAAATTAAAAATAAATAAATATATTTTTTAAAACCCCAACCAGTTTACACGCATGTCATTTTGTAAAGGAGAATGTAGCAAAGGGATAAAAGCTGCTTTCAACAAAGTCAGTTTATTTAACATCTTGAACAAAGGACTATAAGTACTTCCTGCTACTTGCATGGGGTTGGCAGCTTATTGTCATAGTGTTACAAAACGTTCACTGTTACACCACTTGGACTAATGTGTGTAGCAGATCAGCTAAAATTACCCTTGTATATTTAGATGTCTGTGAAAAATATCTGCAACTGTTAGTGGAACTTATTTACTATAATGGAGAAAAGCAATATTACTGTATCTTGGCACTATAGTTGATAAATGTATACAATTAAAAAAAATTTTTTTTAAGAAGCCATGAATTACAGTTGATGCCTTTGGCATACATTATGGGTCAAAGTTTACAAAGCCATAGTGCTTTTCTCAAGCATATTAAAATCATCGAAGCCAGTTTAAATGTATCCTTTTTCCCTACTTGCTTTGTTATTTCATTGATATGACTATTCCCTCCATCAATGCAGATTGTACCTCCTCCAGATCTTAATAATCTTCCTGAGTTGCTATCCCCATTCCCCTACCCCACCTTCCAAAATTCCATCAACTTATTGCCTAAACTTGTGGATATGCTCCTTAGACACTGCTGTATAATGTGCTGCTAAAGCCATACTTTAAGCTAACATTTTTAAACAAAACTGCCAGACCTTGTGCTCTCCTGATGTGTTACAACTGAAGCCCATTTCCACATCACACTGAGGTTATGTGGCTATGGCTTGAATGGAGTGTTGGGAGCCAAGCTGTACATGTGTAAAACTGAGTCAATGACAGGATTCTTTTACAAGATGCAAAGAATACTTTCTTTCAGATGACATAAAATAATCAAAGATGTAATGGAACCTAAGAAGATTGTGTTAAAAAAAAAATTCTCCTATTAAATTACATTATTTTCTCAGATCACTTTAAGTACCTTCTTTATCTAATTATTTCACTGGAATGGGTCATCGTTTGTCTTCCTACATCCTTTTATTATCTTGAGAAATATTAGGGGGGAAATACTGTTAACTACCCAGTTACAGGCAGAGTGGTAAAGTAGACACTGTCCCTGGAGCCAGAAAGTCCCATGTCTGACCCATGCTCACTGTATGATCCTACCTAAGTCCCATGACCCCACAGTGAGCTCTAAGCAACCTTCTACTGTAAGTTTTGAGGAAGGTGCTGACCTGCATTGTGGAGAAGTAGTGCTGTACAACAATAAAATCATAGTCAAGAGAAAGCTAATTTATAGTCTCACAAGAAGTTATTTTAGCAGATGACACTTACTGGTCCTAGTTTACTGTTTCAAAGTCAAAAGTGACTCATGCCTCCCAAATTATATACCTGTAGTTTTTTCAAAATACCAACAAAGTTTCCTTCTGTCATTTTTTACTTAAACCAATAACACTAACTTGATATCTAAGAAAAGGTTGAAAAATGTGTACAATGCTCAAAGATTTCCAATACTACATTAAAATCTGTTATTCATTTAATATTCAGATACCAAAACTACAGTCATACAAAACATTCATTTTGTTTCATTATCTGTTTTCCAGATTACCAATGATCTTTCAATTACCCAGAGACTGGCTTCTTTTTAATAATTTTTTCAATTACAATACTGCAACCATGTATAATTTCAACCATTTGTTGATAAAACTTTCCTAAGCATCTCTGAATTTCTCATATTTGTCATAATAATATTCCATTTTATCAATCTAACACAGTGTCCCTAAATATTAAATTTGTAAATGCATAACCTTAAAGTTACCCGAGATGCCTAAGTCTGGACTTTCACATAGTAAGTGATTAATAAAGTCTTTTTTATTTAAAGGGAAAAATTAGGAAGATATTTCTAATTTATTATCCATTTAAAAGTAGAGTTGGATAAACCATTTGCAAAGTTATTTAAAGTAAAACTTGGTGATATTTGAAATCATTTAATTACATTTTCCTTATTTAATCAGCAAAATCTTAAAAGGAAATACCTTAACAGCCTATTGGAAAAATACAGGAATTTAGTCACCTCAAGATTGATCAAGAATAATTCATCCAAATATGACCAAATCCAATTAATCTTGAAAAAGGTATATAAAATGTTCAGTCATATGAAAATTTGTTAAAAATCTTTATGAAATATAACACATCAAAGGTATAAAAAGGTAGAAAAATGTACAAAGCAATTGGTAGGTTAACAAAATAAAGTAACACATGAGATGATAGAAAAATATTTATAAAATTCCACTGTCTAGATAATTCAATACTACTAAATACCAAAACAGGGAAAACTTCCATTTTAAAATCAGTCAATTTTTTTCACTCTTGAAATTAAGTTCTCTTCAAAGTATGTCTGTGGTCATGGCTCTAAAAATCTCAAATTAGCAACACATGTTTTCAACCACAAAGACAAATGACCTGGGGGTGAATTCTGCAAAATCTACTTTGGAAGAAATTCTCCCACTACAGAAATTCTTAATTAAATTAAAAGAAGCCCTGGTCTTGTCAGTGAAGCAGGGTGGCAGGGAAGGAGAAAATTTTTGAGAATATCTTGGAACACAAACATTTCTAGACACATCTGGGTTAATTCTACACTCGAGGAGAAATAACTCACTCATCCACAGAGAAACAAAGTTTAAAAAAAAAAAGGTCAAATCACAAGAGAGGAGTACAAAAACACAAATCTAAAAAAAGAGCTATCACAACCAACTATACATTTTGTAACCCAGGTTTTTTGTTATTTTAAATACTTGCACACAAATATAAAATATACAAAGTCTATTTTTACTGTACATCAAGAAGAAATTTAATGACAGGAAAATCAATGAAATATCAAAATGTAGTATCTTTTACTGTACATGGCACCATTAGCATAGAAAACTAAGGGAAGTCAGTTGCCAAACTGCTCGCAGTGTCTTTGGGTATGTCAAGATGAATCCCTTCAAAATAGTGCAGGAATCTGTCAGAAGACAAAGAACAACAGTTTGTTAACATTTCTTTTCATCTAATGAAAACAGACCACAGAAATGTGAGTCAGAGCTTTCACCTTCGCTTATTCTTTTCTTGTTCTTTTAGCTTCTCTGTCCTACAGATACTGCGCAGTGTCGGTAAGTATTCAGTGAGGCTGGCCTGCCTGCTGCTCCCCACATTGAGAAGAGATTTACCAGAAAATACAGCTTTTGCAACTGCCAACCTCTTTTGTGCTTTGCTGCAAGTTCAAAAGGAAATAATTAATCTTTTTATACACATTCAAAAAATTAAACTGAACACTCACACAAACTTATTTCTCATTCATCTCACATGGCTACAAAAATCAACTTCTTCCAAATACTGCTGTCATCACATTATCCCTCTGTTCAAAAACCTTCAGTGACTCTAAATGCCATTAACTGGCACTTGAGGCTCCTCTCTAATCTGTCCTTGGTCCTACCTGTCCAACCTGGACTCTCATCCTCTGCTTCAGCTCCAGGCAGCAAAAACATCAGCCTAAAGAAGAGCTATCACAACCAAATATACAGTTTATAATTCAGGGTTTTTGTTATTTTAAATATTTGCACACAAATATATAATATACTAATAGTCTATTTTTACTGTACATCAAGAAGAAATTTAATGACAGAAGAAAATCAATGAAATATCAAAATGTGATCAGTATCTTTTACTTTGCATGGCACCATCAGTATGGAAAACTTCACCTTCTACTGGGCAGTAATGAATTCACAGTATATGTCATAAGCGTCTGCAGTGTTAGAAAATTCACCACAAGGGACCATTTTCTCCACATACTTCTATCACACTCAAAAAGAAACTGAATTCAAGGTAGGACAGCAAGGAGTAATATACTGAGAAACACAGGTGATACAAGGACAAACCATATTGACAAAAATTCATCTTAAAAAAGGAACTCAGACTTACTCTACATCTGCGGCAGACTGACAAAAGTACACATTATTTCTTCGTTCTGAAACGTACAAAGCGAGGTTCCTGGTTGGATCTTTTCCTAACTTCTTGCAAGGGTTCAAAGACGTTTCCAAAATCTTTGAAATGGTATTAGAGCACTTGGTAAAACTGAGAGCTTCCACAACCGCCTTTAGCTCTTCTGAGCCTCGGCAAGTCCGGCCATCACTAGATTCTTGACTAAACTCATCACAAAGGCCATTTTTGACCTTGCCTTTTGTCCAGGTAAAGTCTTCATTTTTACCAAATTCTTTCTGTTCCCTTTGATTAGGTAGAAAGGAATCTAAGAAAGACATATTATCCATAAATTCAATCAGTGAATTTAAACAATGAGAAGCAAGAGCAAGGCATTTTCGTTGTTCGAGAGTTTCAGGAGGAAGAGAAACAAACATGTTGGATTCCAAGTGTTTCTTCTTCTTCCGTTTTGCACTTGGTGTGAGGGCAGAACTACTCTCTTCAGAGCTCAAGGGTAGACTGGCTGACGGCAAACTAATACTTTCATCAGAATAATTCAAACCAGTGTCAAACAAGTCACTGTCGTCCAATATGATCATCTTCTTCTGATGTCTCATCTTCTTGGCCTTTACCAGAGAACTGCCTTCTTCAGAGTGCTTGGCATTCAATGGATTCTCATTCTTCCTTGATGGAGGGGCACATGAAGTTACAGACAAAACACAAAGGTCTTTTGATTCAGGGATGATGCGAACTGGCAATGGCAGAATGAATTCAAGATTACTGTACAAAAAATCCACGTTCTGCTTTTGGAATTCGGTGAGGAGCTGAATGAGTTTATCCCATTCTTCCTGTGTTGTGATTTTATCCTGAAAAGCAAGCATGTGTTAACAAATGTTTACATAATAATGACATTAAAATTTTCAAATTTCCTACTAATATTAATAGCAAGTATGATGTTAATGTGCCTTCATGATGCTTGACTACTTCTTTCTACCATATATTCCTCTGCACACCAACAAAGAACTACGGCTTGGCCCTTATTTTTGCCTGGTTCTTATCTCGATGGAGCATGAGCATTGCTCTACAGACTCCACAGTTACAAGCTAATCTATGTTAAAGTGAGGTTTGTTTTCCTTGAAATAACTTTTCATCAGAAACATCACTGCAATTTTATCCTAAACACTTTAGTTCTGAGGTGAAACCCTGGAAGAACAGTTGACTTGAGGAGAAGCTTTTAATATAGTGGCAGTTGTAAAAGTCAGGTAAACTGTTACCAAGAGAAATGAAGACCTAAAAATTCAGGACCATTTAAACTGTGAATACTAGGGGTAACTGGGGGGTAGGGAAGGGAAGAAAGTAAACTTAACATAATGATTTTGAAAGTACCTTTATAAAGGAAAACAAATCTTCAGAGGGGAGGACTATGTTCTTCATGCCAAGCAGACTCTCCGCACAGCCTATGTCACACTTGGGAAGGTTGGTGGGATCCTTGTGGGTGTGGGGATGGTTTTTAGGATAAGCAGCATCTTGAGAGCAAATGAGCTCAGCATTGCCATCCCTCTTTCCTATAAGGCCATAGTTTAGGAGAATCTGTTAGTGTTGTTTCCCCTCAAGAACCATATGAGAGCAAAGCATCACTAATCAGGACTGAGGCCACATTTGGTCACTCTACTGACCCACCCTTCTATACACACACAGACACATACACACACACACACACACACACACACACATACACACACTCTACTCCTCCTCTGATAGGACTGCTATGTATTATTAAAAAAAAGTCTTTGATGTAGTAAATATTATTTCTGAAAAGACTAATATTATTTTAATTTTATAAGAAAATTTTATAATTTTAAAAGTTAAAAAACTAAGACAATCATTCAAAGTTAGTTGTAATTGAAAAACTCTAATGTTATTGCAATTATCCTGGAAAAATGAAGGGGGGAAAGAAGAGGTCCATTAAAGTGATCTGGTGCATGGGTATAAATTGTTCACCAAATCCCAAAAGGCAACCACGTGTAAAGGGGAGGGTCTTACCCTGAGGTTAAGATCACTGCTTTTCAATATAATTGGTTTCCTTTGTAATCCTATGCATTTTATTTTGTGCATTTAACATTATTCTGAGATAGTATCCATAGGTTTCCTCCAACACTGCCAGCGGAGTCCAGAATACAAGAAAAGTTCAGAATTCCCAGGTGAGAGAGGAACACTAGACTTTGAATCAGGAGACCTGGTTTCAACCCTGACTTAATACTTAATGTGATTTAAGGCCTTAGTTTCTTCATCTGTAAAATGGGGATCGTAAAATGCATACTATATACCTCACAAAACTGGGTGGAAAAGTGCTTCAGAAATCTTGATGCCTTATGATAATGAGTTATTATGGGAATCCTAGGACTATTCCTTGAAGCCTGATAAAAGCAGTTTTAAAGCCAAATAAAATCAAATACTATCTTACACAGGGGTGAACTTAAGGAACTTATTCCCAAAAGAAACTGAACAATCTGAATTTCAAACAGACTCAGTAAGTCATTTAAAATCACTTCTGAACATCTGATAAGTATCGTAATTCTAGTGTTCGTTTTACAATTATGTTTTTTTTCTATAGAATGTCCTCTGATGCACCATAAAAACGAACTGGATAAATTGTTGGTTTGATGCAGTATGGATTACATTTATCACCCATTTCGCTCTACTTTAACATAATATAAAATATAAGCCACATCATGATATCTTCTTGGGTAAGTTACTTCCATCATTTGTTGGAAACCTGTTCAAGACTGCACTTTCTAGTAAGAAGCCTTTCTTAATGCACCCCACCTTTGTCCAAGGTTTCTGCACACAGACTATATAGAATCGCTTCTGTTTTAAAGTTTATACCATCAATCTCACATATGAAAAGCCTGACTTCCCAATGTAGCTGTTAGAAGTCTTAAAGGGAAGGGACCAGCTCTTACTTATTTTATAATTCCACTCATGCCTACGAGGTGGGCAATATTTGATTATTAACTAATTAATTTTACTGTGAGCTTTCCCCATAAATTCTATCCTATTCACCTTTGAAGTGAATACTTAATAAGCTCAACTTAATCTAAAATATACATGTCTTAAGAAAGGCCTTTTAAGAAAAAAGTCTGAATTTATTAAAGATGAATTAAGAGGTGATGTTAACATTTCAAAACTTTCACTTTAATGACGAAGAGTGGGTCAAAAGAAGAGATATGAGAAGGTACCTCACTCATTCTTCTTTACAAAGGTAGAGTGGCTAGGTGTGGTATAAAGCATAATTAGACATTTTTGATAACTTGGTCAGTTTTTACTGAACTGTCTTTTTTTTTTGTCTTTCTAAAATTCTTCCTTTTAAGACATGACTTTCTGGGTGGGGGAAGAAGAGGTACAATGAGAAATATAAGTGATATATGTATCTAAAGGATATCATTTATAAAACTTTTTAAATACTTCAACTGGGATACCTTAAAACAGCATATTTTAAGTATATTTATATGTTATACAGGGGATTCATTTATTTAAAGAGAGGCTGGAAATTTTAAATTTAAAGCTGAGTATTAGGAATCAATATCATCTACATATCAGTGAGAAATGCAAACAGCATCATTGTAACAATATTAACAGTAGCAAGTGAGAGGAAGGAGAAACAAAAAACATTTCTAAAAAATCAACCTAAATGTAACTTTTCAGTAACATATCTATTATATCAGTGGATATGTCTAGCCTGGTACTTTGCACATAGGAGATACTTAATAAATGATTACTGATTCAATTTGTCTCAGATGATTAAAGCTGATAAATGATGGCTGAAGTGGATTATATTATCAATTGCTTATAATGTCCATACTTACAGTTGGACACATCTTTTAAACAGATCAACCCACCATGAAGTGATAATGGTTTTTCTTTTAAGAATCCACCTCCACTTCTAACCCAGAATTGTAAGTAGAGAATACTTCTTCTGATATCACAATTACTGACAGTCAGCAAGGTGACAAAGTCTTTTAAGTCCGTTCTTAAATTTTCAGCCAAACAGAGTGTCTGTAGATAGCTGGCAACATTGAGCTATAAAATGTAAAAGAAATATATAGAAAAGTATTTTTAACTAAATAGTTTCTTTAAAAAGAATTGCAGCAATATTACAAATGCTGGCTATCTCACAAGAGCAAAATTAAATTTATGGGTTTTCCTAAAACTCAAAATATCCCCAAAATTCTTTCAAGTAAAGAAACTGCTTTAGAAGTAAATATTCAGGAATGTATTTTTATAATTAAAAACACAGGACACCCAAAGAAGAGATAGATATGAGAAAGCAGCTCCCTGAGAACAGAAGCAAAGCCAAAAGGAATCACACACAAGCTCAACAGCCTTGAAACTTACAAGCTGGATTTGTTACATACTTAGAAAGGAAAGCCAGTTCTACGTAAAAGAGACTCCCAGTTTCAAGTACAATGTTCTTCTGTTCCACACAGCATATGGAAATGCTCATTTTATCGGGTGTTCATTGGAAATTTGAAGAAGCATGCCCTTTCCTCCCCACAACCCTTTACAGGGGTGAAAAATCAAGGGTATGGAACAAGGCAAATATTGTTAGACTTTTCTGATATCTTGGTTAGTTTTACTAAACTGTTTTTTTCACCATTTTTTAATATTTTGTTATACAGGATAACTATGGGAAGGAAAGGGTAATAGATATTAAGAAATACAGATAATATTTTAAAAAAGCAAATATGGCTATATACTGCTGAAGCAAGGAAATTTTCATCATCTTTTGTAGGAGACTGTCAATACGAATCTGACCCCCATCCACAAATCTAAAAAAAACCTCCTAAATATACACATTGTTTCAATTTATATATATATATATATATATATATATATATATATATTTAAAACTATACAAAACTACTTAAGAGAATCTTTTTAACCCTGATTAAAGCTCTCTCATTTAAAGTAAAATAAATGAATTTGCATTTCACAAATTTTAATAGACTTGGTTAATACATCTTATTTACTAAGAGTTCTAAGCAAGGTAATTATGATCAATTTCTTCTAAAAAACTTGAATTTTGTTGAATTGAATGTTTTTGTTTATGGACAGGAAGTTCAGAATTTTTTAAAAATCTAATTTCTATCTCTGGTCATAGATCATTTTGCACAATATATGGATCATTCTTTTGAATCTATTTTAAAAACATTACCATATGAAATAAAAAATTTATAAGTCGAGTATCTGGATGGGATAAGAGTTTCTCCTTCCCCCTGTGTCACCTAAAGCTTTCAGGTCAATACTCGGATCAAATAGGAAGCCTCTACACAAATAATAAACACAACTTCCTTTAACCCATGAGCAGACAGAAGGCAAAACTACTATTGGAAAGAAATGTCCTGAATTTTATGGAAATGCTGGTGTCTTTTTAAATTCATGCAACTAAAAAGATCTTTTGCTTTTTGTTAGACCAGACAATTGCAGCATCACTTCCAGTTCTGACATTTTCTGATATCATATTATATGTAATACGCCATGCTTAAAAAATACAACACGTACCAAAGAGGGAGTTTTAAAGTTGATTTCCTCAAAGCATCCATCAAATGTTAAACTAAATGTTGGATCTGCAAAAAGAAAGCTCTTAAATTAAGAGTTATCAATAAATTGGATATAGGTATAGATAAGTAAGCTTATCAAATATGTAGAGGATATAGAGCTGGGTGAGATGGCAATAAGCTGGAGTCCAAACCAAAAGAAAGGACTGTCAGGCTAGAATATTGGGCTGAAACTGTTAAGTTTGCATTCATCCTTATTAAGTTTCAAGTCTTATATCTGGGTTCAAAAATTCAACTTCACAAGTATAATATGGGGAGACATGAATAGACAGTTCATCTAAAAAAGACCTGGGAATTTTGTCAATCAAAAGTGTGCTTAACAACCCAAGTAAAGACTCCTGAAGAGTCTCATGTCCAAGATGAGACAGCAGACAGTCTCACAGCCTTGCTTGCTAGTACTCCAGACCCTCTCTGGAATGCAGTGTTTACTTCTGGGTCCTCCATTTTTAGGAAGGCAGCTGATAAGCTGGAAGTGACCAGTGTGGTAAATAAAAGGACCTGAAGTCTTGCCATGTGAAAGTCAGCTGAAGGAAGGGGAGAGCTTTACCTGAGAGCAAGGGCTTTACCCAAGGGTCAGGGTGAGAGGTGAAGCACAAGAGGGATTAGCTTTGTTCTGCTTGGCCTCCCAGGGCAGAACAAGGACAAAGGGTGGAAACTGTTTAGTGAGCAATCTTTGTCCACATGTAGGTTGGATGAAGGACGTTCCAATTCAGAGACTCTTCTGAGTCCTAAAACAGCAGCACTTGCACTGGTCCTTTTAGGATGCACTTTCGTCATTAAAATACAATCTTTTCAGGAACTGAAATATTCTTTACTACTTTACTAGTTAAATCACTGGCAATTAATAATAACAACATTGGTTGCCTATATATTACTTTAAAGTTTACAAAAAGCTTCCCATACATTATCCCATTGGATCCTCTCAACAGGTAAGTCAGGCAGGGTTAGGGACGTATGTGTATATATGTATATGCATATATAGATATGGAAAATAATTTAGTAAGCTATCCTGCTAATAATAAGCAGACCAAGGTCTCACTGGTCCCAATCATAGGATCTTTCCAATTTTACCCCAATGACTACACTCCTCCCTGTATGACATTTCACCACTAGGAATGTAGTAGGAAGACCACTAGATACAGATCCATGAATATATTAAAAGGGAAAAAAATCCCACTATGCAATTAACTTCCAGATAGATTTCCTAACTGAAAAGAAGTGCATTGCCAGAATACTTTAAAACAATATAAACAAGTTTTGCACAAGTCAGTTTTACCTACCACTTGTAGTAAGAATCACAGGTCTCTTGGCTGTTGCCATGAATGTCTTGATTGCATTTAAAAATCCAGCATCTTCATCAAATATCACATCAACCTAGGAGACATACACTGCTGTGAATGCCAAGTCCAGGGACAAGGGGATGACAGTTATTTTGTAAACAGTCACGTACCTGACTTGAACTAGATAATGTCTACCAGCCTATTCTGTAAAAGGCCTTGTAAGTTATACAGTAAAAGCATAAGCAAATTGTTTTAGATTAAACTAAGAAAATGCAAAGCCTTCTAAGTAAAAAGTTTAGACTTATTCAAAATAATTTCTATCCCAATTGATAAATAGTCAAAGGATATGAACAGGCAATTTTCAGAGGAAGAAATTAAAGATATCTATAATCATATGAAAAAGTGCTCTAACTCACTACTGCTTAGAGATGCAAATCAAAACAACTCTGGGGTACCACATCACACCTATAAGATTGGCAAACA
>CM053770.1:491026744-491155358 GCA_028658325.1 Potorous gilbertii
CTCCAAAAGAAAAAAAAAGAAAGAAAAAAAGAATACTTTCTAACATTACTGAACTAGAGTACAGATGGAAGATATTACAATTCCATAGACATTCATTAAGTGCAGACACTATGTTTGGTGCTGGGAAAACAAAAGTAAAAATGACAACAGTCCTCACCCTCAAGTAAACAATGTGTAACCCGATAAAGACACAGGTGTATTAAGACCTGGGTTCTGCAAAGGCAAAGGGCAAAAAAATGCCAAATTGTGCAGAAGCAACGGAAAATGGGGAGATTTAGATAGAATAAGGCTATGAAGGGCTTTAGATGACAGAGGCATTTGTATTTTATCAGAGAAGCAATAGGGAGCCAGAGGCTCACTAATTTTTACAGGAGGGTGATAGGGTCAGACCTGAGTTTGAGGACTAGTAAGGTGGCAGCTGTGTGGGAGGTGGAATGAGACATGGGCTCATCAGAGGCAAGGAGACCAATGAACAAAAGGAACAGCCCAAAGAATGCAAAGAAGGGAATGCACTAGAGGAACAGTGGAGGCAGAGCCAACAAGACATGGCCCCTGACTGGATGTGGGAGACCAATGGATGAGGCTAAGAGGGAGAGGTGCAGAAAGGTTTTGAGGTCATGAACCTTAGCCAGTGCTCAGACAGACAGATGACAGCTAAGAGGAAAATGAGAAGAGGGTCTCTAAAATCCAAAGGTGAGAGAACGTATAGGATCACAGGTCAACAGGATCAAATGCTGCAGAGGTGGTGAAGGAGGTGGAAGAGGAGGACGATGGAGAAAAGGCCACTGGATTTAGTGACTTAACAATTAAGATGAATGGTAACTTTAGAGGGAGCAGTTTCAGGTGAGTGGTGGTTCCAGGAGCCAGAGTAGGGAATTGAGAAATGGAAGAAGTGAGTACAGATGGTAGGTTGTATTCGTTTTTTTCCCGGGAGTTTGGCTGTAAAAGGCAGGAGATACTTTCATTTTAGTGTCCTACTTTATTTTTTTATGATTTTTTATTATTTATTATAATAAATAATTTTATTATAACTTTATTATTTTTAAAATAATTAATTTCCTTAGGATTTAATACTTTCATTTGCTTTAAAAAACACAATTTCTGTTTGTGTTTGACATATTAGAAATATGCATCATTTTTTATATTTAGATGCAATTTGTAATGTAAAATGTAATCTTTAAATATGTTATGTTTAAGTATTCAGCCATAAAACAAAAGCATCAATATTTCTTTTTGTAGTAATAGTAATTTGTAAATCTACACCCTTACCTCCTCAAAAAGAATGAGAGATGTTGCATTTTTCCGGTTGGATTCCTCTGCTCCTAATTCCTTGACATTTGAGCTGGAAATGTTTGTTGATTTTGTTTGCCTGTCTTGTTTCTCTTCAGAAGAAATAATTTCTACATAGATATGATATAAACATATCAAGTAAATTCACTAACATTAACAGGGAACCGTTTTAATAGAACTAATTTGTTCTCACCGAATGAATTAATAAAAATTGAAATAAGTTAGCAAAATGCCTAGAAATAGAATCTACAGAATATCTAGAGTTTACTAACTAACTCCTAGGAACTTAAAGAATGTTTCATAATCTCATTCTAATGTGTTAATGATATATCCTTTTAACTCGTATTTTGCTGTTATGAACTCTTACCTTTATTATTCTTCTGGGCTTTCATCACTTCATTAGTACTTTGTTTGGAAGACACCTTAAAATAATTTGCCAAAGTTTTTGGAGGGAGTCCTCGCTTTGCGACTCTTGGTGAAAGTGGAGGTTTCCTTGGCGAATTAAGAACTTTCTTAGGTGAGCTTAATTTTTCTACCAAAAATAAATATAATTTTAATCTTATTTAAAAATAATACTTCAAGAGTTAAACTGTAGGTTAGCGTTCTCTACATCCTAGTCCAACCTCCTATCAGATGAAATTATTACAATCTCAGTCTATCTTAACTATCACTTAAAGTAAAAAGTGAAGGTATGGGGGTGGGGGGAGGTGTCACAGCAGAACAAAGGATATCATTTAAGCGCAGTTTATGAATGCACTTTATTTTCAAGGTCAAAGAAAACCATATAGGCCACAGGCAGTTCTTCTGTGTTAAGGTCACACAAGATGTTACAGTGGAGACTCAAAGGTAAAGAGCGACACCCATAGCAGGAGTGGGGAACCACATGGGATCCTCTAAGTCCTCAAGTTTGGCCACATATGAGCTCAAAGCTGAAGGTTCCCCACCCCTGGCCTAAATGATGCCCTTTTCAAACCTCATCTAGAAAAAGCCAATGATTTGTCCAGCCTCTCTTCAAAATTGTTGAATTCTCTTTTGTTTTCACATATTCACTTTTCCCATACTATTGTACTGTATTTATTGTCTATATATGAGAAGAAATCAGTCATTTTAAAAATATATTCTTTTACAAAGGTTAGTTTTGTCCTTTGAAACAAAAAACAACAGTGCCTGAACCTGCTACTTTACCTGAATCCTTCCAAAACCGTTGCAGAATCCCACTGTCCAGCTGCTTCCTGGCCCCCCTCTACGTTCATCTCTCATGAACTTCTAGCATATTCAAGGCCATAGAAATTCTGCAGGCAGCTTCCTACTGTCTCTTCTCAAGCTTCACCTTCTGCATATTCCTTTGATTTCACATGACCATTAGAAAAATCTAGTGAGAGGTCCTTCTCACATCCCCCTCTTCACTTGAACCTGTCTCTGTCCATCATCCATCCTCTCCTTCCTCTCCAGAAAGATGCTCCTGAGAAGCCTGGTCTGGAAAGCTAACATACCCGCCTGTGCTCTGAATCATCAAGTCTGTCTTCCCTTTCCTTTACCACTTCATTGTCACAATTACTCCTTCCCTTTCTAACAACTTCCACCTTCCCCTATCTACAGGCTCATTACCTTTAACCTTCAAAAGTGCTCAGATCTTTTCTACCTTAAAAGAAATCTTTTCTATTGGCTACAACCACAGGAGACTGGTCAATATGGCTGCCTGGAAGAAAAAAGTTGGCCCATTACAAGCCCATAGAACCTAAGCTCCTGGAGGATAGGAATTAATTTTTGTATCTGCAATGTCTACGACATTGCTTTAAAGGGGTCAATGCCTGCTGCCAAACTTCTCAATCTATAGTTTTCCATTGCTCCTTTCTATCCAGCCCCTCCCTTCTTAGGCTCAGCAATCAGACTTTTATGAGATCCACTCTCACAGAAATTCTTCTCCAACCCAATAACTCTATCTGAGGCTTCTCCCACCCACAGTTCTAAAACATTCTCCTCTCCAGTAGTTTCTGGCATCCAAGAATTCCAAGGCTCTCCCCCACCTTGAATATCTTCTTCTCCTTTGTTGGTTCTTCCTCCTCTGCATCTACCTTTAATTCTCTAACTTCTCTCTTTATATTCACTCCCAAGCTGAGCTCGTCCATTCTCACTGTTTCAGCATCACATCTGTGCTGAGGATTTTCAAACCTACATTTCCAATATGGACTTTTAAAAATAAAAATCGATTTTATTTACGTTTCCAAATTCTCTCCCTCCTTCCCTTCCCTCCCCGACAAAGGCAAGAATAACAAAATCTGTTACAAATATGTACAGTTGTGCAAAGCAACTTCCCACACTGACCACGTGCATGGGCATGATTTTTAAAAGGCTACATATAGTGCTTGAAAATAGGCCATTTACTTACTTGGTGATCTGCCTACACTGTAGTTGTTAAAGAAACAAGGTTTATGTGAATTTACACCTTGCTTGTCGACTTGATGAGACTGAGTAGCTTCTTTAAGTTGGGAGAGAATTTGTCTACCACTGCGTTGGGAAGAAGCATTAACTTCAAATATCTGTAAAAAGCATGAAATTTTAAAAAGGAATTGAGAATTCTAAGATATTTAAGAAATCTAAGATAACTCTTAAACAGAGATTTTCCAATATCTGACATGAACCTTAAAGCCAAGCTCTTGAGCACAAGCATATACCGCAGCAGTCTTCCCCACTCCTGGTGGCCCCGTGATAAGAACAGTATTACAAAGAGGATTCTCTTCCACATCATCGGAAATGTCCTTAAAATCCAGGCTGAATGAGAGATCTGGAAATATGAACAAATGACTATAGATAACATGATGGGTAAATGATCGATCTTCACTAGACAGGACAGTCAAATTTATATTTATTATATGTAGACAGGGACTTTCAACTAACAAAAAAATTAAAATTCCCTGAAATTCTAATTATAAATCTAAATAAATTAACTGCTAAACTAAAGGGCTGCTAATTGGATAGAGTGCAAGGCCTGAAGTCAGCAAGACTCCTATTCCTAAAGTTCAAATCTGGCCCCAGACATTTACTAGCTGTGTGACTCTGGGCAAGCCTCTTAACCCTCTTTGCCTCAGTTTTCCTAATATATAAAATGAGCTTAAGAATACAATGACAAACCACACTAGTATCTTCATCCCCAAAAGGAGTCATGAATTTGGACGTGACTGAAAATGACTTAACACAAGAGTAAAACTCACTGCTTCATGACAGTAGAAAAAAGCAACTGTAGGAAAAACCTTCATTCATACCCTGCTCTTTATCATCACTTCTGACTTTCCAATTTCCTTTTTCTTCCAATTCAGCTCTTCTCTTCCAATCTTTCAACCAACTACAATAAAAAAGTATGAATTACTTAAAATAATGCACAGCTTAAATATCAGAATATGATATGAAAGGTAGATTATTTTAAGTCTTCAGGAACACTCAAAATGTTTGTGAAAATCATGGCAAAACATTTTAAAATCAATACTATAAATAACTTTCAATATTACAATCCATCTCAAATGATCTCTTAAAAGAAAATTTGACCAACCTGTGTAACTTCTGAATTGCTATTTCATTGTCTATGAGTTCACTGGAGTCCTGAGGTTGATATTTTTCTGTCCAGAGCATGTCCTCAATTCCAGAATCTAAAAGCAAAACATTTTGCATTTACAGGGTAAAACATTTCTGTTTGCAAATGAGAGGCAAACTGAAAACTTCAAATACTGACATTACTATGAATATATTTTAAAATCAAGCAACAACAAATACATCTGCAAAAAACAATAAAAACCCTAATTCTTTAAAGCTGAAAAAGTTATAGCTTAATGACATCCCAAACTTGAGGGAAAGTTTAGGTACAAACTATAAGGTAGAAGCAAATGGCTCAAAGAACTTTTAAAGAAAAGGGGGAAAAAAGTATATAAGTAAGGGGATATTATTGAGAAGAGAGACCAAAAAGTTCCAAATCATTAGGGAAAATTACCACATGTTTCCTCTGATGGAAATTTCTCATCTTCATCTATTATCACAACATCAGAATCCTGGGCTGTGTTCTTTTCTTCCTTACATGTCACATCTCCCAAAGCCACCTGCTTTGTCTTGGAGGCCCTGGCACACTGTCCCAGGCCAGATTCCCTCTCACACTCAGATGAGCCAGTGCCTCGCCTTCTGCTGGGAGAGGGCCCCTCAGGCCCCTTCCACATTAGCTCCTGATCACATTCACGTGGTTTTCTTCTCTTTGATTTGTGGTTTTCATTCTCTCCTCTTTTCCTCTTGGTTTCCCCTTGACTGTCAATGGATTTTATTTGTGGATGTCCTACATGGAAAATAACTTACATCTTAAATGAGTGACAAAAATAAAACTTTTTAATATCTTAAAAACATTCAATAAAATAAGCCTATTATAATAAACCTATTATAACAGCAGGCAGAGGAAGGCCTTTAGATATTTATTATCTAGATATTAAAGATATTATCTAAATATTTAAGGTCATGCCCTTAAATCTGCCTATAGAACTTCATTCTTTTTTGGTACAAATGACCAGTGAGATCCTACCACACGAATATGCTTGACAGGTGCTCAATAGCACTATCAAGGCCCTTTCTATGTGCCCTGTTGGCCCAATGACTGGTGGCCCCAGGTGCAGTCTCTGCTTCTGACAGATTCGATTTTGTTCAAAGAGAACTCTTTTTAAATTATGGCTCCCAGGACAGCCCTTTGAAAAAATGCAATTTCATGTAAAACAGATAATTCTGATTACATTAAATTGAAAAGTTTCTTCACAAACAAAGCCAATGCAACCAAGATTAGGAGGGAAGTAGAAAACTGGGAAAGAATTTTTATAAATATTTTATGTGATAAAGGCCTCATTTCTAAACTATATAGAGAACTGAATCAAATTTATAAGAATATAAGTCATTCCCCAATTGATAAATGGTCAAAAGATATGAACAGGCAGTTTTCAGAAGAAATTAAAGCTATATATAGTCATATGAAAAAATGTTCTAAAGTACTACTGATTAGAGAGATGCAAATCAAAACAACTCTGAGGTACCATATCACACCTATCAGATTGGCGAACAAGACAAAATAGGAAAATGATAAATGTTGGAGAAGATGTGGGGAAGCTGAAACACGGATTCGTTGATGGTGGAATTGTGAGCAGATCCAACCATTCTGGACAGCAATTTGGAACTATACCCACAGGGCTATAAAAATGTGCATACCCTTTGGCCCAGCAATATCGCTTCTAAGGCTGTATCCCAAAGAGATCATAAAAATGGGAAAGGGACCCACATGTACAAAAATATTTATAGTAGCGCTTTTTGTGGAGTCCGAGAACTGGAAGTTGAGGGAATGCCCATCAATTAGGGAATGGCTGAACAAGTTGTGGTACATGAATGTAATGGAATATTATTGCGCTATAAGAAATGACAAACAGGCAGACATCAGAAAAATCTGGAGACTTATATTTACTGATGATGAAAGAAGTGAGCAGAACCAGAACAACGTTGTACACAGTAACGGTTACAGTGTGCAAGGACTGTTTTTGATAGACTTAGCCCTTCACAGCAACGCAAGGACCTAAAACATTTCCAGAGGACCCATGATGCAAAATGCCATTCACATCCAGAGAAAGAACTATGGAGTTGGAATGCAGAATGAAGCAGATTATTTTTTTTTATGTATGTTTTTGTTTAGTTTTTCTCATGCTTTATCCCACTGAAGTTTTAATTCTTCTATGCAACATTACTAATGTGAAAATGCGTTTAATAGGAACGTATGTGTAGTCTATGTGAGATTGCATGCTGTGTTGGGGAGGGAGGAGGAGAAAATTTAAAACTTAGGGAAATGACTTGAAAATTGAAAACAAATAAATAAATTTGAAAAAAAATACAAAAAATGCCACTTCAATATAAATCATAAAAATTATTAGAAATCACTAACCTTGTTTACTTTGACATCCAAAAAGTGCCTGGTGCTCAATTCGCTTTTTTAAAAATTGTGTAAAAAATCTTTTTAAAGGAAATTGAGGATTAGACCACCCAATTTCCTCCAGCAAGATCTTCCTTATTTCTTCTGTAAAATCTTTTCTTGCTTCCAACAACTGCAATATAATGTAAAATATTTAATGAAAACTCCATTTAAAAATTTTTTATTATACATTAATATTAACATAGCCCTAGAAACCAAATCCTCCCCTTGAGAGAAGCTGGTAAGGATATATGATCTTTTCTGGTGAATTTGTATCAAGCTTTAGCTGAGCTTTTATGTTCATATTATTGCTGTTTTGCCTTCTAATCTGATGGTAATTTCCCAAGAGATTATTGAAAGTATATAAATTCCAGAAAAAGTACTACATTTGAAAAGAAATTCAAATCATTAAGTACTCGAAACTCAACTACTGGCAGACATGTGGCAGGCACTGGAGATCTAAAAATAAAACTAGTTTCTGCCTTCGAGAAGCTTATAGTCTACTAGAAAAGCAGAAGCAAAAGAAAAATAATCATCTACTTAACCCTTTGACAATGGAAACCGTCTCCTAATAGTAGCAATGTCCTATAACACTAACCGCAACTGTAGGTTTATTGGTGCTTGGTCTGGAATTCAAAGCTGAAAATTCACCAAGGGCAAGCATGTGTTTGGTGACACTAGTGATGCTGGGATTTGGATCTTTAAGATCAGTTAAGAGAGCGCAGGAAGGGGGTGTCAAGTTCCACAAACGATTCCCTAGAGGAAAAGCAGAGACAAGAGGCTTTTACTTTCACTTTGTACTAGCCAAATGAATGTGTTAAGTAATTATTGCAGGCACATGACAAGATTTGAGAACAATTATACAGTAACATGCAAATGCCAATGTGGGTTGAATGAGTTGGCTAAAAGAGCCACTCAGTAGTTGTGTCAAAAGAATGCATGACTTTCTGACTAATATTCTCTTCTCCTACCATGCTGCCTGTGTTTATTAATGTATACAAAACTTCCTGTGAAATTGCTAACGGTAGTTATAATGAAACCATAGCTTATCTTCTGATTTGTAAAGTAAATAAAAGAGATACATAAATGAATAAAATAAATTTTAAAAATGATGTAATATTATAATATATAAACATATTATAATACATAATAAAAGTAAAATAAAAATAAGAAGACATGTAAATCCATACTGCTTAAAATTACATACTTATGCAGATTAGCAAGATTCACCCCAACAAACAGACAGACTTACAGTTGTCCCGCTGCTGTATATGAACGACTGCCTGGAAACAGGAACTTATCACAGAGTAGGCTTCTAAGGCAGCTGCTTTCTTTGCAATGTGGCGTTTCAATGAATCTGGCAAGCCACTCATGAGAAATTCACGCTTTGCTTTAAATTGCTCATCATCCTGAGAGTTTTCAGATACATCTTGACTTTGAACAAAATAAAGATAAATAAGCAATAACTAAAACTTTATGACAAAGTAAATAAATAATGAAAAATAAAAATAAAGGAAAAATACTCCTCGGAAAATGGTTATCTAAAAGTGAAACAAGATGTACCAAAGGCCCTATTTTTCTTGTTAATTTCAACCAAATTCAAAAGAGATCCTTTGAAAAGTCAGACACCATCAAGCACTTTTCTATTTCTAAAATAAACAACTGCTCATTTAAAAATGAACAGAACACTGTTAAGGACCATGCACCCAAATATGTCGGACAATAGGCTTTCTCTCCCTAGTTGCTGGAATTTGTGCAGTTGCAACAGTGTATGTTCCCTGTTTGCCTGCCTAGCTATAAAATTCCTTATTCCTGGGTAGACAAGATATGAGAAGAGAGACCAAAAGAAAGACCAGCTTCTGCTTTCCTCCCTTGTTCAGCAGAAGTTCAAGTCTTCTGTAGAATAAACATTTAAAGTGAAGAGGGAGATAGACAGCAACTGCCTAAGACTGATGATTTTCCAATGGGATGCAGATCATATCACACACAGGCAACGATGGGTTAAAAAAAAGTTTCACAATAAATAAGGAAATGCTTAGGAATTTAAATTAAAATTAAGGTAATTCTGAGAAAGATATACTGACATTTCAGAATTTTCTCTGTATTCTTTAAAGCACTGTGTGAAAAAAAAAACTCCTGGATTGACCAATTTACTAACCTACCCCCCAAAACAGGAAACCATAAGCAAGAAGGAACATAAGGATATAAAACCATAGAACTTTATTGTGCCATAGCCCTGGACTGCTGACAATTCAGAGGTTCCAAGAAACTGGCCACCATATATAAGAACGTTGTCACTCTTTTCTTTTTCAGACCTTTGGATCCCTTTTGAGTCAGGGAAAACAGCAGAATCAAAAACTAATGGCAAATTCTTTAAATAGCAGTTATTGCTGCGAACCTGAAAACAACCTATATGTGCAGCATGGAAAGACCTGCTAAAAGAGAAAAAAATTTCACACTTTACCATTAGTTAAAGCATACATAGAACACTACATATTGTATATGCTTGAATCCCAAACACCACAAATATTTTAAAATACTTTGCACAAATTTTTCTAAATTTTCCAACCTGCATTACACTAACCTGTTGTCATCAAAAATCACAATAGGTTCAATTGTTTTCTGAGGTTTTTTGGACAGGAACAGAGGAGCCACTTTTATTTTTCCTTGAAAGAAAAAATGCACAGATTAGCATTCATGCTTTCTAGCCTTACTTATTCCCAAATGCTTTCAAAATTAGCCACTTCCTCTCTTTCCTTTACTAGGAATAAACTGTTGTAACACACTAAGTGATATCAGGTGGAAGATATGTGAATATTTGGTAAATTAGAATGCTTCTACTTTTAAAGGTTCTGCAACAGACAACTTTTCTTAGAATGATGATAAGTATGATTTAAATGTCAAGCCCAGTGTCCATTTATAAAAGGCATTACCAACAAAAAACAAAAAACTTTTAACATAAATGTTCTCATGAAAGCAATATACCAGGTAAATCCTTAGTAGTCTTGTTAACATTTTTCCCCCGCACATCATTCAAACACTGAACTTCCTTCTGTTTGTTCTCTGCACTCTGCGAAGAAAGACTTGAATCTATAATTATCACTGAACCCTAAAATGAAATAAAAAGAGTAAAGATTTTTTTAACCTATTACATGTAATGATTTACATAAAATTTACATGTAGGATTTTAAAGTTGAATGAAATAATTGAAAAAATAAATCCCTCAGTCAGACAAATTCTTTTCTTTCCCTTTCTCTTACAGAATAGGCCTGAATGAAAAGGAACAGATTTGTGACTGGGAGAACAGATGCTTACTTTTGGAGGATCGAAGTGCAATCATAGCTTAGATCATTAGATGCAGTGCTGCTGTGTTTGGGTATGTGCAAAGATGTTATTTCCCACCATCACAATGATGTGAATGAATGCCACGTGAACCCCAGAAAGATCCTTCTCCTCTCAAAGTATCCCATTTCTATCAGTAAGTCTCTGGAGCACTTACACCTCTCTCTGATAACTTTCTGCTTTCAGTAAGAGCTTGTTGTCTGGAGGAACGCCGCAGAGGGGTGGACACCCCATCATTCATTCTTGACTTGCTCTGTTGCGTGGCTTTGGCCTTTTCAATCAACTGCTTTGCCTTTGAGATGTTTTTAGAAATGTTGCTTGCCTAGTAATAAAAATTCAAAACAAGATTCTGAGGGAGGGCTGTGCAAGGTCACCAGCTTCATTTTCTTCTCCTGAGCCATCTGGATCTAGTGATCGGATATTCATCAGGATGATTGGAGATGGCCCAGGATGCAATGGGAGACCTTGGCCCCCTTTAGGCCAAGGCCTATTCAGGTATTCACTTAGGGTGAGGTAACACCCATTCAGTGAACAGGCCTGTTTAAGAAGTAGTCAGGGGATGGCCCCTTTAATTAGGGGGTAATAACTAAGTCAAGTTGAGAGGAAAACACCAACAGTTACTATTGATAATCATGCTTAAGCCAGGAGGGTCCAGAAAACAGCCCTTAAGTGGAGCTTGGGCAGGGGCCTAGTATTGTAAAATCCATGGGCTTCATAGTGCAGTAGGTTTAAGGTTTTGGAAAGGGAAGGATGGGGAGGGAAGGCAAGGGGAGGGATGGGGAGTGGAGGGAAGGAAGATATCTAGCCAGTAAACCCCAAGTTAATTGGGCATCCTCTGGCCATTCAAATTTACCTTCCTTTGGATAGAAGAAGGAAGGGGAGGAGGAGAAAGATAGGAGAGGAGCAGAGTTAACCAGCTAGCCAAGCAGACTTCAGAAAGACCTTCAGAAAGACTTATATGAACTAAAGCTGAATGAAGTGAGCAGAACCAGAAGAACATTATACACAATAACAGCCACAGTGTGAAAGAACTGGTTTTGATACAAGGACCTAAAACATTTCCACAGGACTCATGTTGCAAAATGCCATCCACATCCAGAGAAAGAACTATAGAGTTGGAATGCAGAATGAAGCAGACTATATTTTTTTTTGTTATGTTTGGTTTTTGTTTTTCTCATGGTTTCTTCCATTCATTTTAATTCTTCAATGCAACATGACTAACGTGAAAATGTGTTTAATAAGAACGTATGTGTACAGCCCATATATGATTGCACACTGTCTTGGGGAGAGAAGCAACGGAGGAGGAGAAAATTTAAAACTTACAGTAGTGATTGTTGAAAACTGGAAACAAATTAATAAATTTGGGGAAATACATAAATAAGAGGACATTTCTCATTATCTTAAAGTTATCTATTCTCTGATTTGGGCCACCAAAACCAGGAAAAGTACTAGTTACAAATATTAAATACAATTAACCACCAAGCATTTATTAAGTGCCTACCTGTGTTCCACATACTGGGGATATAAAGATAAAAGTGGAACAGACCTTGACCTCAAGGAGCTTACATTCACTTTGGGGAAACAACTTGTACTAAGGGAGTATATACAGACTACAGGGTAGTTTGGGAAGGAAGAAGTGTAGTAGCTGGGGAGAGCAGGAAAGGCTGTGTCTTGAAGGATGTAAGCACTATTATGAGGCAGAGAGGAAGTATAAGAAAAGCAAAAGGAAAAATACCTGACCATCTGAATACTAAGAAAAAACCATTTACACATAAAAACACAAGAGGAGGTAATGAATTATAAGTGCTGACACAAACAGTGCTGTAGTTTAGAACTGTGAAGGAGAAAAAGAAAGAGAGAGAGAGAGAGAGACCGGAAAAAAGAGATATCTCTTCTCTGGTTCAGGTAAGTTTAGATTAAATGGAGACAGAATCTTGGCTAAGTCTAATGTAATGGATGGAATTTAGATAGATGGAGTTAAAGGGGGAACATTTTAGAACAGAATGGCACAAAGCAGGAAAGCTCAAAGGCTAACTAAAAGGCAGTGAGGAAAGAGATTTGTATATAGAAGACTTGGACCATTAGATCAGAGGCCTTAACTGACCGGCTGGGCTTCAACCACTAAGGCAGGAGAGATCAACTCAAAGTTTTAAAGCACGAAGGGAAATGACCATGAAAGGGATAGTTAGGGCTACTTGTGAAAGCTTCAGCATCATGAAGAACAGGCTAGAAAGAGGAGAGGGCAGAATCAGGGAGACCCATAAGGACACTCTGAACTCATTTCTGACTGTGGTAGCAATAAGAATGGGAAGGGAAAAGACAAGCATAAGACTGCCAGATTCCTAGGTCAGCCCGAATTCCAAGCTTTCCTGGCTTTCATCACACTCGGTCAATCACAGGTGGGTGGAGTGGTACCTGCTCTAAACAAGCAGCTCAAAGAAGGCGTCAGCGAATGAGATCTGTGGGAACCAAGAACACTTGCTCCCTTCTTACCCTTAGGGGACAATTTTAAAGTGTGAAAGAGAATTGATAGATGATTATCAAGGTTGATTCCCAGAGGCTTCCCCCAATAATAACCGGCAGATATAATTAATCTTGTTCAGAATGAAAATGTCTCTGGGCTAAAAGATTCTGAATGCAAAGGGATGTTTCTAGGTTGTGTAAAGATGACCAAATTGCCTGAGAATATAAGGATACAGTCTCCAAATCTGTATAGTGATATATGCCACATTGTAGAGTGGAGAGTTAGCCTTAAAGGCAGGAAGCCCTAGATACAATTACCACCTAGGACCCAAAAGACTGTGATGCTGAACAAATCACTTACCTTACTAGTGCTCTAGGCCAATGTTGTCAAGCTCAAATAGAAATGGGGACCACTGATCCTTACATTAGGATCCCTGTGGGCAGTATATTGACTTAGTTTTAAAAATAAAATTTTTTATCTATGTTTTCTTGTATTTTGATTTTGTTAGATATTTCCCAATTACATTTAAATCTAGTTGAGGTATGTTAACACCTCTTCCAGAGGCAACTAAGACTGTAAACTGCATTCTATATTGGCAGAAAAATTGAAATTAGAGGTCCACTCCCTATCCCTATTCAAATAAGCCTCATTTTTCCTGGGATAATAATAAATTTCTGAGCCTAGGATGACTAGAGAGTTAAGTCGGAGAAAATCTTTGACCATTTCAGGCCTATTATTTTTAAGGGATTTTACCATAACAATAAGGTACCTGGACAAAATTAAAGGAGAAATATAAATATTATGAAAAATGTTTCAGAATAGTGTCTATAAAATACACATTAAATTTTCTTACAACTTCTGCCAGTGACAGTTTTTAAAAAGAATGAAGAGAGATAAAATTTACAGAATTCTCTCATATTTAATTACCTTTCTACTTCTGGGAGTAAAATCTTCATCTGTTTCAGTGTTCTTGGATATGGGAGGGGAACTAATTCTGGTAAATTTCATTCTGAAAAAGGGAAGATATCAAGAAACATTTTATTCATCACCATGTGAAAACCTCAACATCTAATACAAATAACTAGAGATTCAACTGGATTATAAAACAGTAAAACAAAAGTTGACTCTAATCATTTTCAACCTACCTACTCAGAGAAAGAATTAAATTCAAGTAAGTCAAGACAAATTAAACTTTTGTTTGAAAAGATTTCAAAATCAGGACTTTAAAAAACACTAAGTGATGTTGAAAACTATATATGTAATTGGAGAAAAAAATACTATTAAGAAAAAAAAATCACTAAATGAGCTTTAAAGCAAATTTGACCTTAAGGTCCCTTTCTCCTATTTACCAGGAGGCATGCTTTTTTCCTATTATGGCAGAGCTCACCTATTCTACAAATAAGTTTCTACATTTTATTTCTAATCCAAGCCTTAACTGTATAAAACTCATTATTTAAAAAATAGTAATTCTGAAACATTATAACTGAGACACTTTGAAAAATAAGAATTTCATCTAAAACATATCTAGATCTCTTAGGTAACGACACATAAGCCATATAGAAAATCAGTGCAATAGATGGTATTTTAAAGAGCTCTTTTCATTCCGTAAATTAGCAAGTTAGGTTCTAGATGGGGAAAGAAACTAAAAATAATTTATTATTAATAGGAGCTATTTGCTAGCACACAAAATACTCTAAAGCATTCTGGTAAAGATAAGTTTTTACCTAATAGGGCTCTTTGAGTCAAGGGGCCCTGTTATTAATTCAGCCATATACAAGTCATGCTGTTCCAAAGATGTGCTGGCAGCTGCTTTAGTAGAAACCTTTCCAGGACTGTCAACCCGTGTATCTTCAGAATCAATGTCTCCAATCATCACTACACTTTTTCGGGAAGATTTTCGAGTTGATTTTGGAGTGAAATCATTGACCAGGCCATCCTCTAAGACATCTTTAGAATATGTAACTCCAACACTCTTTACTGGTGTAGCGATTTTTCTCAATGATTTATAGCTGGCTTTGGGAGTGGAAACATGTAAAGGACAATAACGTGGGATGTCTTCAGAAATGGTGCTTGTAAGGCTAAGGGAGAGAGTGCTTTTAAAAGTTTCAGTTTTCTGTTGTCTCAAACTTCTTCTGATGCTATCTGGACTTTGCTTAATATTTACACCACATGAGCTTTCTTCTTCCTTAGCATCCTCAGTTGCCAATATTCTCTTATACTTCTTCCGAAGCTTTTTACTTTTTCCTTTCGCTAGGTTTCCTTTAGGATCACAAGGCTGTGAATCATCATTATTTGAATCTTTCTGCATTTTAGGACATTCTGTTACTTTAACCGAGTCATCTTTACCCCCTTCCTCTTTCAAGGATTTTTCCTGCACATCTTTCTGTCTTTCCAAGGATTTTTTGACTCCACTTTTAACAGCATCAAGTGTGGGTTGCCTAAAAGCATTCATGAACTGCTGTCTTTCTTCCATAGTACATTTTGGCTTTGTGAGTTCAGGACCTCCAGCATCTAACACAGCCAATTCTAATTCTTCCTCTGCTATAACTACATTGGACTTTCTTTTCTGAACTGTCTGTTCATTTTCAGGCTCAGGAAGTTTATTCCCAACTTCATTTTCCTTTTGTTTCAAGAAAATTGATGGTATTTTGAGAGTCTTTTTCCCTTTAATCCTTGAAATAGGCTTGGGTGGCACAGCATGAATTTGTGCAAGAACAGTCACTTTTTTAAGGGGCAGCTGCTGGGAACTTTCATTGCCTTCAGGCTCACCAGTGTTCCCACTTTTACCAACATCATCAGGAGTATCAGAATGTCTACAAGTTGAGGTTTTTGGTCCTTGTACGTGCTCCAATGGGTTTACTTCCTGACTTCTTAAAAATTCTTCATAGGATACAGTTACTGTATTATCATTTATGTGAACTGTGTTGGATACATGAACTCCAGGGCTGGAATCACTTACAAAATCCACAATTTCACCAGTTTTCAGTTCTGTTCTTTGCTTATTGTCCTTGGGTTCCTTTTTGGATTGTTGACTGGATTCTTTTTCTAATGATAAATTTCTAGTTAGGTCTTTATCATCTTTGTGCTTCCTTTTCCTTAATTTTTTGCAGTCATTTTTTGTGATGCTTTGTTCAGCGTTTACTTCCTTTCTATCTTTTTGGGAGGACGTTGTGCTTGATTGTTTACTGTTACTCTGACTACTTTCTGGGAAGGGCTCTACATTTTTCCAAGTAAATAAACCAGAAGTATCACTATCACTACCCGCAAAAACATTATATAAGCTTGTTTCTTCTCTGCTGTGATCACTACTAATTATTATGGGTTCATTTTCCAACTTTTTAATATCATCCAATTGTTGAGATAAATTAATTCTCTTTCCCCTTGACTTAGGCACTAAATTGGAGGAATTGTTCAAAAGTGTTTTCCATTCTTTGCTATCATCAAAATGCAATGGTTTAGATGACTGTATCTTGCATTCTTTATCTATAGAAGACTTTTCATTTATGGGTGAAGTCCTTTTAAAATAATCCAAGATGTTATTAGATTTTGGTGGGGAGAAAACTTTGTCTCCAGTTTTCCTTATAGGTGACATATATTCAGTAATGGTTTTACAGGAAGCTCCATCATCTTCTTTTCTTTGCTTCTTGCATGGCTTTAAATTTAAAAGAAAAGAAAAAACCATGTAACTAGGGGAAAATAAAATGTAAAAAAAAAAAGAATATAAGTTCTACTTACAATAACAGTAAGAAGAAATTAATATTTTTATCTAAATAAATAAATGAAGGAATGAGTAAAAATATTTTTAAAATAGAAATTACTAATTTATGTATATCAAATAAGGAAACTATATTTGAAAAATAAGAAAACATTAGAAATACCTAGAACAAAGCAACTTATATGACTTATGGACTGTTTTAGGGGAAGTCATTTGCCCCAATTTGTCTTGAAAATTGTTGTCTTTTGAACCAGTAGTCAACCTTCTTCCAACACAGTAGTGTTTAAGGAGGAATCTGAAGTAATGTGTATCTTTTTTGTGCCTAGTATACATTAGTAATCTGGTTATATTTAACAGAAATCAGACACCACAGTATTGGTGCCTCACTTTTTGTTTTATGTTTCATGGAGAATCTTTAAAGTTCTGTTTCAAGTATTTACCTAAAGAGTTTTTAATAAGAAGCAAAACTCTAAACCAAAATTGCTTTTCACCATATCTCATCTCTTCCAAGGTGTAAATACTAGCTGTGAGTCCAAAAGACGGGGAGTTGGGGAGAACCGCTGAGCTTGATTCTACTCATCTCTTAAATCAAGTTGATGTCTGGAAACTCACACCAGAGGGAAAACCATTACTTGCCAAGTATTTTACATGTACCTAAATGTACAGGTGTGACAGATCAAACGGAAAGACTGTTACAGTCACAGAAGTAAAGAAATGCTCCTCTCTCATTTGCCATCAGAATTCAAAATTCCCTAGAGATGTTTCACTAAGAACAAAATTCGGCCACTACTTTCAGTCACGACCTGGCTGAGTGACCACCTGGTCGTCGGTCCAACGTTCTTCTCGCAAAGCTGTCATTTGTGAGAGAAGGGAAAACTGGCAAAGACGGTTTCTGTCATTGTCCCGATCACGGGCCCTGGGCAGCCTTCCCTGGGGGGCCGAAACCCCTTTTCTCGGCTAAGACGGAAGGATCTAGGGGTGAACGTGGGGTGGGGAGAGGCAGACCACGTGATTAAAGGCTCTCCAGAGAGATGGGCTGGGAGCCATCGGGAATGGGTGGGGATCCAGACTCCAGAGGGAGTGGAGGGAAGGGAGCTCTCATTGTATGGGCGAGGAAACTGAGGCACAGAAAGCACGAGCCACGGGTGGTGGACATCAACATCGAGATCGGCTCCGGACCCGGGCCTTGGGTTTCCCTCCTAAGACGGGCCTTTCAGACCCCAGAGAGCATTTATTAAGCACCTGCTGTGTGCCGCTGATCGCTTAAGTGCAATGGGGGAAGGAAGGGTACAGCCCCCTCCCCCAGACTCGACTGTACCCCGCGGGGCAGTCCAAGAGCTCCGGGGCTCGCTGCCCCGGGAGGGGGTGAGCACCCCGCCCGGGGCAGGCAGCAAGGCTCACCTGGATGTCTAAGTCCTTCCCGGGCGCTCTGGGCGGAGCCGCCGCCGCCGCCGCAGCCATGGCCAGCACCCCGACCATGGTGCCCGGCTCGGCTCCCGGGCTGCCAGGCCCTCAGGAGCGGGCGGCGCCGGACCCGGAGCCGGCGCGCGCGGGTACCATGACGTTCGGGGCCCGGCCCTGGGGAGCGCGGGAAGAGACCCCGGCAGAAAGCGCGCGGACGCGGGACCCCCAAGCCAGAAGCGGTGCGCAGGCGTCTCCCCCTCCCCCCGCCGGCGGGCGACCCTCGAGGGTCTGGGCGTCTGGGCTGCGCTGGGGTCCGAACTGGGGGAGGGCGGGGGGAGGGTGCAGGCGGCAAGAGAGGCCCGAGCTCCGCGGGCAGAGATTCTTGTCAATTGGGTTTTCGCGCCGTCCGGGAGCGCCGGAAGCGGGGGCGGGGCGCTGACGTAGCGTCCGGGACGGGGAGTGGATGGCGGCCCGCGAGGACCAGAAACCGGCGCCGCGAACGACGGCGGCCCTCGGTCACTCCGCCTCGCCCTGGGGTGCGAAGTTCGGGCAACTGCTGAAGGGCTGAGACAGCGAAGGGAGTCCGGAGCCATCCGGTCGGACCCTCTCGTTTACAGAGGCGGAACTGAGCCCCGAGGAGTGAAGGGACCTTGCCCGGGACCCTCCGGAAGGAAGCCGGCCGGCTGCCCACGGGCTCTCTGCGGGGCGTTGGCCCGGAGACCCAGATGGGTTAACCCTCTACCGGCTGCGCCCCCCAGCCCGGCAGGACGGAAGCCGCCGCCCGCAGCCCTGCAGGGCAGCTCTCCCCTAGGAGCTCCTGTGTCTCCCCATCCCCCCTCTGTACGGCGTTTAAAGCCCTTCCCGAGCTGTTTGGGGTGCTGGGGTGCCGAGATCTCTTTTTAATTAGTACCGATGTGCGGGGACAGCGCAAGCCCCTGCGGGGAGGCGCTCCAAGTCCCTCCTAGCCTTCACCCGCTGGACTTGCAAAGGCGTAAGGCCTTAAGGTCTCGAAATCCCCAGAGGAGTCCGGGGCCTGCAGCCCCCTACCCAGCGCTCCTCCCATGCCCTCAGGTGGTTAGGAAGGTCCGAGAGGCAGAAGTTTTATTCATGGTCTTTGTTACGTGCCCTCCTAGTGGAGTGTCTGCGGGCCATCTAGGAGAAACGATCGGAAGGAAAAACAGATTTCTAACATGTTAATATTTCAGAGAGCTATTTCATTTTCTTTTTCGACACCCTGAGATCTGTATTGAGTTGGGCGCAGGGCCCCCGCGTCAAGAGCTGTGTGAGCTCGGACTGAAAGAATTGGGAGCCTGCTGGAAGAGCTTGATCTTTGGTAAGCTCACTGAGGCATTTGGGAAAGTCAACTCATGCCCACTGAAAACCTTCCAATGAAACCAATTGGCCGATAATAGTCAAATTATTATTTTTAAAATTTAATTCTGAATGTAAACAAGAAAAACCAACAAAAAAGAAAAGGATTCTCTATGGAACAGCAACTCTCCATTTCCTAAGCTTGCTTTTCTTTAGATAGATGGTCAATTCCACAAGTTATTTTCAGAACTGTCCTGCTTGTACTTCCATCTGAAGTACACTTCTTTATATTTTCTTCTTATTTTAAAAAATGATCTTATTTTGGGCATAATACCGCTAACCCTGCCTTCATTTCCCACGATAAAAACAGAAAGAAAAAGGAACGATATCAGGACGTACAATGAGCTGCCTAACGTAGTTCCTCCACAAAAATCTAGGAAATACACCAGAACAAATCTAAACACAAGCCAGGAACTTGCCAAGCTCAGACTAGGCGACAGTGATCAAACTTTGCCCTGATTTTGGGACTTCTCAAAGCGTTCAGGTCCCTAGCCTGAGCAGCTCCCTGAGATCCTACAATAACTCAGTAATCCAAGAAAGCAGTAGCAGGACCCAAGAGGCTAAACCCAGACATTCTTTCCAGAATTATGAGAGCTTGGCCCTAACAAAGTTCGAAGTAAAGAAGTAGGCTGAAAGGCTGATGAAGCAAACAAACAAAAAAAAGAATTTTCCCATAAAAAGATATCATGGTGACAAAGATGCTTAGGACACAAACCCAAAAGAAGATAATGACTCCAGAACATCTATAAGAAAACAAAAGAAAAACATAGCTTAGGCACAAGTTCAACTATAATTCATGGGGAATATGAAGCAAATATATTTTTTAAAGCAAATGTTTTTAAAAGATTTTTTAAAGATGTTTTCATGAATGAAAAAAGAATGTGGGGGGATGGAAAAAAAGAAGAAAGAAGGGGAATGAACACCTACACACAAGCTTACTCAAGCAACAAACTCCCCGAAAATTAGAATGAACCAAGTAGAAGTTAATAACTCCCTGAACCAACAAGAAATATCAAAACAAAGTCAAAAGATTGAAAAATTATGAGAAAATGTAATACATTTCATAGCCAGAACAATTTACCTGGAAAACAGATTGATGAGATAATTTAAGAATCATTGAAACCTGAAAGCCATGACCCAAAAAAGAGACAAGATCAAATTTCAAGAAATCATAAAAGACAACTGCCCAGATTTCTTAGATCAAGAGGATAAAGTGAAAATGGAACCCTCTGGGCCCCTCATGGAAAGGAAACACCAAAAATGAAAATTCCTAGGAACACCATATCCAAAATCTAGAATTTTCAGGTTACAATAAAAAAGTACTGCAAGCAACAAGAAAGAACGAACTCAGGTATTAAGGATCTATATACAGGGTTGTAGACAATTTAATAGCTACCACTTGACCCATACTCTTATCTGAACTAGGTAAAAGAGGGAAGAACATGCAAACACAATTGGGCACAGAAATACATTTCACTCAACAGAGTAACAGGAAGAAAAGGGAGAAGAGAGAAAGGATAATAAAGAGACTATTTAAGGGAGGGATTAATCCTAACCAAACCAAACACTAAGATGGGTAGAACAGATAATGAAGCTGAAAAGAAAAAAAAGGAGAACCTGTGAGAGGGCTCTGTGTGAAGGAAAGAGAAGAGGGGCAGGAGAGCAGAAGCAGACTATACCAAACCTAGGCCACTGGTGCTGAGCACCTTCCTCCTCTGTCACTACTTTCTTTTTAGGGGAGTGGTGTGGGGGGGGGGGTGAGGGAGGGGACATAGATATAAGAGAATAGGATGAAAAGAAATATGCTATTAATGATCTCAGCTGTCAATGGGAATGGGATTAAATCACTCATAAAACAGAAAAGAATAACAAAATGGATTAGAAAGCAGAATCCAACAATATGTTGTTTACAAGAGAAACATATTGAAACAAAGGTTCACACAGAGTTAAAATAAAATGTGTAAGCAAAATCTATTATGCTTGAACTGAAGTAAAGACTTAAGAACTCTGATCAATCCAATGATCAACCACAGTTTCATAGGTTTGATGATGAAGCATGTACCCAACTCCTGACAGAGAGGTGATAGATTCATGGTACAGAATGAGACATGCATTTTGGATATGACCAATGTGTTTTTGCTTTACTATGCATATGTATTACAAGAGTTTCATTTTTCTTTTTCATCAGCAGGGAGAAAAATGGGCAGAAGAGAAAATTAATGTTTGCTAGCTGACAAAAGATAAACTAAAATAAAATTCATATAAAATAAACTAAACCAGTCTCAGTGATACTGTTCTTGACTAAGAGACTTAGACTCATTAAAACTAAGTGTGAACTTTGCAGAACCACTGTTTAGACATTTTATATTTCACCTTGGTTCTGCATTGTTTCCTTCAAAGTCAATTTCTTTAGGTAAGCTGGTCCCTGGACTGGGGTTTTTCTTGTCAATGACTGACTTTTCTGAAACTTTTCAGAAACCTTTCTTGTTGCTGAGTGGAATCAACTCCACTTATCGGACCAACATTCTCTGGGTGTCTTAAACTTATAAAGTCTTTTCCAAACCTTGAAAATTATATATTACACAGGAAAGTAAACCCAAAATAGAAAAGGCAATGAGGAAGACACTTAGTAGCAGTCTGACCCTGGGCAAGTCACTTAACCCCACCACTTCCAAAAAATAAAAAATAAAAGGCAGCCAGGGCCCAGATAGAAGCTGGCCTAGCTGAGACCATGTTCCACATGAAAATGGTCAGGAGGTGGGGTAACAGAGGACAGCCTATCCTTCCAACCTGTTTTGGAGATCTACAGCACTATATTTGTTACATGGCATAATTAAAGCAGAGGACTGCGCTAGAAGATGTATCTTAACTCATGAAGCACTGTCTGTCTCACTTCTACTGTTATAAGGCAGAGGGAAAACTAAGAAACTCTTCTGGGTTTGCCATGTCAAACCAAAATTCTAAGTCCTTTCATCACTTCGTCACCAGGGCGTTCATCAACTTTAACACACCCAAATGCTGAGTCATACATGGGGCTATCCAGAAGGAGGCAAAGCATATTTGTGCATGCTCTGTACTATCAACAATTATCCAAACATGTAAAGGAATGTCTCAGTAGGGTGCCTATCCCCCCACCCAGTACTCAACTATCACATACAGATTCCTTGAAACTGTCTGAATTTACTAGCTATTTAATCACTCCTCTAGATCCTCACACTTTTCATCATCTCTCCCAACCAGCCAGAATTAATTATTAATTATATATTATATTAATGATATATTAATTATGTAACAAAAGTACATATACTCAAAATAGACTGCAAGATACTTAAGAGACAATAATCAAGGATGGGACTCATCACTCCTTTTCCAAAGTTTTATAGGTTATGAATTTTTATGACTCCGCTTCCTGAGTCAACTTATCAGTGTGGCCTTGTAAGTTAGCAGAACAAGAAAAAGAAGTTTGAGAATCTGCTTGATCACTCTTGTCCATGCTACTATATCAGGTTGACTATATCAGCCACTTAAAGGAGGGTTGAAGGACATGACAAACTTGCCAGGTGATCAAATCCAGGAGCCTCAGGGCTTGAATGATAACACATTGCAGTACCAGATGTGCGAAGCATTGAAGTCTTACAAATGCAGTTTCTCAGGCCTGGAATTTCAAATAAAATTTCAGGGACAGGGAAAAGGGAGAAATGTGTGCAGCTATTGCTTCTTGGTAGAGAAGACGGAAAACCTTCTTGTAGGTAGAGGCATTAAATGTAGCTTCAGGGCAGCTTCCTGGCTTCATATCCATTTTCTCCTCCTAATCAAATCTTCCCACCTTCCATTTCTCATAAGAGACAATACATGTGGCAAGCATCAAAAAACATTACAAAAAAACACATTTACAGATGACCAGTTACAATGTGGGAATTATTTCTGAATGGTTAGTGCAAAGATAAAAAAGCAATGTCAAATTAGAATTAAGAATAAAAATCAGAAGATGCAAGTGTGTAAATCAACCAATCAATAAATATTTATTAAGTACATGCTATATGCCAGGCACATGCTATAAACACTGGGATTCAAAAAGAGAAAAGACAATCCTCACCCTTAAGGAGCTTACAATCCAATACAGAAGACAACTTGCAAATATATACAAAGGAAGCTATATGCACAGGATAAATAGGAAATAATTAACAGAGGAAAGGCCTTAGAATTAAGAGGAAGGGGTTCTAGTAAAAGATGGGATTTTAGTTGAGACTTAAAGGAAACTAGGAAAGTCAGCAGTCAATGAAGAAGGAAAAGCATTCCAGGCTTGGCAAACAGCCAGAGAAGATGCCTGGAACCAAGAGTGGAGTATCTTCTTTGTGGAACCCTCAGGAGGCCAGTATCACTGAATCTAAGTATACATGTTGAGGAGTAGAGTATCAGAAGACTGGAATGGTAGAGGATTTGATCCCACAGGCAATAGGGAGCCATTAGAATTAATTGAGTCAGAGAAGTAACATGATTTGATGCTTCCTTTAGGAAAATCATTTGAGTAATTGAAAGGAGGATGGATTGGAGTGGGAAGAAAGTAGAGGCAGGCAGATGTATATGAGATATTGCAAAGGTGAAATCAACAGGCCTTGGCACTAGATTGAAATGGGTGGGGGGTGTGAGAGAGAGTGAAGAGTTGACGATGACTCCTAGATTGTGAGCTTGAAGGACTGGGAAGATGGTGTTGCTCTCTATGGTAATAGAGAAGATGGTGGCAAAAAAGTGTTTTAGGGGGAAAGATGTGTTCCCTTTTTGACATGTTGAGCACCCACATGACAGCACCCACATCAGAAAGGGTGCTGTGCTCTATGAGCAAAGCAGAATTGAGACAGCACAAAATAAATGCAGGATGTGCAAATTTGGAGTATTCACCCCAAATAGTCACATAGACTATCTGTGCCCAATCTGTGGTAGAGCATTCTGAGCTCCTATTGGTTGGATCAGCCACAGTCGGACACACTGAAATTTCACTTTATCATGGTGATGTTATTTTGGTCCTCTGAGAACAAAGGGCAACAACCAACCGACCAGCTACAAAAGAGAGAAGAGATATAGGACAATAGTTAAGTAAATTCAATCTGATCCTTTTAAACAAGTTGTTGATATGATTAAAAGGAAAACAGATAAAATAACAGACATCAATACAAACTGACAGTATTTCCTATGAAAGTTTAACCAATGTAAATCAATCACCACAATGGAGAAACCAAGAGAATAGAAACTGCCTAGGCAGCTAAACACTTGATCTCCTTGCCAAGTGGAGAGAAATGGAAGCTAATGGTAATACCAGTTAAAGAATATAAACTTGCTTGTAAGAAATTATGTAGAAAGATGGTAGAAGATGATAAATAGTATTATCTCAAAAGATAGTGAGAAGTAGTGCAGAAAAAAATTGAAAGACTGGCAAGAAATTCAACTAAATAAAAATATTTTGAGGGCATTTTAATATATTTAATATTTAATTTTCCCCTAGTATATGTAAAAACAACATTTAAAACTTGTTTTTTAAATTTTCTCCTAAATTCACTATTTCCCTCCTTTCTACCCTTATTGAGAAGGCAAATAATTTGATATAAGATATAAATATGCAATTATGCAGAACATATTCCATATTAGTCATATTGTGAAAGAAAATACACACCAAAAAAAAAACCTCAAGAAAAATAAATAAAATAAAAAGTAAATTTGATCCGCATTTTTATCCCATCTGTTCTTTCTCTGCAGGTGGAGAGCATTTTTCCTCATGAGTCCTTTGGAATTGGTTTGGTTCATTGTATTGACAAAGAGAAGTCATTCACAGTTGATATTGTCTGGTATTGCTCTTACTGTGCACAAGGCTGTCCTGGTTCTCCTAACTTCACTTTGCATCAGTTCATGTAATTCTTTCCAGGTTTTTCTGAAATCATCTCTTAGAGCGGAACAGTATTCCATCCCAATCATAAACCACAGCTTGTTCAGCCATTCCCCACCTGATGGATATGGGTTGTCCAATATTAACTGAACATGCCTTAAAAAAAAAAACAATTACTTATTGAATTCATTATATACTTAAGAGGGAAAGCAAGACGCATGTAATGGGGATTCACAGTGTCATGCACAATCCTACTCTGCTCCTGGCTGCACGTGAGAACTTGGTTAAGTTCAGAATAAAAAAAAACTTTAAAAGTCTCCCTCCCAACCCACTGGCAATTTAAGTTCTGTGCTTGTTTGTGTTTTAATTCTCGGCTGAATTTCATTGTAGTGACCCTTCACTACAGACCCTCTCCCCCGACAGAGGGCGCTCACCCACCTGGCTCAAGTCATCCTCAACTCGCCTTTGGGCGCTCTAGGGGGCGCTTCACTCTTTTCTCCCTGATATGTAAGTTCCTAAACGAGGCTCTTCCCCTTCCTCAGTTTACCCCTCGTTGGTAGCGGCACTAGTCCCTCCCCTTTGGAGGCGGGGCTGCGCGGGTGCTTCCCAGGCACTCGAGGATTGGCCAGCGGGGTGTGGGGCGTGGCCTCCTCAGGAGACTGCGCCGTGTGCCCAACCAGGGCTGTCAATAAAGTTTGTTCGAAAGGTCAGAGGGGGAGGCCTGACGCTTCCGCCTCCGAAGAGGCTGGGCTAGTGCCGGGGCCGGGGGCCGGGGCGGCGGCTGGATGAGAGGGAGGATGGATCCCGAGCCGGATCTGGAGCTGCTGCTTCAGGAGGCCCGGGAAAGCATTGAGGCGGCGCAGAGCTACCGGCGCGAGCTGGGACAGCGGCTGCAGGGTCTGCAGGCAGCGCGTAGGCAGGTCCGAGCCCGAGACGGGTCGGCGGGGAGGGGGGGGGACGGCGCGTGAGGGGGAGCGAGGGGCGGGGTCTGAGGGGGCGTGTGTGAAGGGCGTGCCGAGGGGCGGGCCTATTGAAGGTCTGGAGAAGAGGTAGCAGGGGTCCGAGCCGGCCTAGCGAGAACTGGGGGTCCGCAGGTGGGGGATGGGTCCTGGTGCCACATTGAGGAGGGGCGTGCGTGAGTTGGAGCCTGGGGGAGGCCGTGGCTCGGTGGCTATTGGGAGCAACGCGAATCTGGAGGGGGAGAAGAAATGTTGGAGGGGGCTGGGGGAAGCGAGAGACTGAAATTGCTGTGAGTGTAAGGACGATGGTGGGGGTGGGGGTCGGGGTCTTGGGTGCCTCGCTTCCTGCTTTAGCTCTCTGCTCTGGACTGTAAATTGAGGGGTGGCCGGCCCCTGAGTCCCCTTCTGGGGCTGAGCTTCTTAGGATCGTTTTCCCTGGATCAGTTTAAGGATGCATGAACTCTGCACAGTTCATCATCGGGTCGGAAATATCAAGGAAAACATCACAGTTCAATTATATTCTTCATAATGAAATGATTTTTTTGAGTGAATGAACACTTATTAACATCGATGCAGTTGGTGACCCACTGTAGCTATTTGTATTTTTACATAAATGATTATCTTTTAGTTTTGTAAAACTGCTTTCTCGTGCTTAGGAGAAATGTAAATTCTGTACCGGTATTGTTTTCATAATTGCCTTGGATTAATAATGTAACATCTCTGAGGTATAGAATGCCTCCTATATCATGTTTTTCTGAACTTTACCAGCTTTGTAGAGCAGGCATAGGCCATGTATTATTTTTACTTTAGAAAAGGTGATCCAACAGACGGGTTTGCTACTCAAAATAGCACAGTAAAGCAGCCAAGCTGAAAAAGGAATTCTGGTATCTTTCCATTAATATTCTAGCCATAAGATACTTAAGATCTCAAGATACTTAAAATGTAATGTTTAAAGTCCTCCTTTTGCTTTCGTAGGAAATTTTAAGTCCTTTTTTTTAAAAAGCTTAATTTTTTGCCATTTGACCAATATAGTATCATGGTTATTATCTTTTATCTGAATATGAATCTTTATTCCCAATTAAAAGGTAAGAGTTATATATGAAAATGCTTATTTCTTGTTATCACTTTATGTGGTGGAAGTGACTGCATTTCAAAGTAACTTAATAGAGCTCTTTGCTAAATGTATTAATGTGTTATTTTCATACACATTCTTTTTCATCGTGCCTCCAAATTTAGACACTGTGATCTCCTTTTGTATGGTTGTAATTTAGAAAGACTTCATGAAGATCTAATATCCTGCCTGCTTGGGGTATAGTTAGAGCATACATTCCAGCTAGATTTGTGGTGACTTTGCCTTTTGTGGACTGACTAATGCTGTACTTTCCCTTTTATGAAGGACTCTGTTGTACTGGAAAAACAGTTTCTGTCCCCAAAGTAAATTAGAATGGATTTCAAATGTCGACGATGATGCAGAGACAACAAGAGTTTATATTATGAAAATATTGTCAAAGGAAGTATTTCCTTTTGTTCAGTGACTAGATGATTTTTAAAGTCTAGTCATTTTTATGACAACGATCCCAAATGGAAATTTATGGCTTTATGGTCAAGGATTTCACTTGAGGTAGAAATGAAGGGGGAATTCTTCTACAAATTTGCTTGGATTTTTATTCTTTCAATAAATAATTTTATTTTTTTCTTGGTAAAATTTTTCATTTCATCTTTTAAAAGCATCTTAGTAATCTCATGAAATTTCTTACCTATGAAATAGTGATTTTTTTTTGAGAGCTTACGTAAATGAAAGTTTAGAAAGAATGCAACATTTTGAGTGTTTCTGTCAAAAAGAAACAAACAGAACTGTCTGACTACACTGTAGCAGCTTCTTTACTTGTGGTTAGGTTGGTGCCCTGCCCAGAGAAAAGGAAGTACTATGTAATGAGTAGAAGTATCAGTAAAGGCCAGAAATAAGTTTGTTTTTTAGAAACTAAATCGTGTTTACAAATTCGCGCATTGTCTTTTACCTAAGTGATGTTGAAATTGTTAAGAGAAATTCTTAGCTTACTGAAGTCCATGGTTCTGCGATGAAAATACAAAATAAATGAACTCCCATTCTCTTTGGAGATCACTTAGGTTGGTACTCAAAGGAAGAATTAACTAGATGTACCCTGACGTGAAATGTTCACTTCCTTAGAGTTTTTGAGAGCTATTTATATTCCTATGGTGTTGGTTTTTACCCTTGTGTGTATGATTCAAAACACTGTGACTTGATCTTCTGTCTAAGACTGTATATCTCAATTGCAATACATATTTTCTCTATAAAATGTCATGGTGCCTTTTATTCTCATCAACTACAGGTCCATTGTTTTGAATTTGAAAGCAATAATTTGTATGTTGAAATTAGATAATTGTCCATAAAAATGGATCAGTATATAAAAGAAACTGGAGTATGTCATACTTTGCATGTTACAACTTATCTACACTATAATCATTTGACTTGTGAGGCTTCTGTGGAAATTTGTTCCTTAAAAAAATGAATTGTTTTTCCTTGGTATCTTTAATTTCCCTCAATTTTTAGCAAATATTTTTCACAGTGATGTTGTGAAATTTCTCTCTTGCTATTTTAGCCAGGTTTGCTTTAGACATTCATTCCCAAATGATAGAAGAACACATTTCTTAATAGCAAGACTGAGTCAGACAGAGGACAGGCTTCACTGCAGAATTCCAGGCCTAATTATGTTAGAAAAAACAGGGCAGAAAGTCTTCATTCCTCACCAAGGAAATGAATGCTACAATTGCTTCTTAAATCTCCTAGTTGCCCTTCTTTCTGTTACTCCGCTTTTGAAGAGTTTGCAAGATCCAGTGTAGTATGCATTGATGTTTATTTTGTGTATGCCCTAGCATTCTAGAACAAGGGGATTCCATGGCTGTTTAGGAAGGCCATTTTGATACTCAGGGGCATGCAGGTTTAGCTGTGTGCATGCAATATGTGCTTTTGAAGGACGCGTACCACTGGTTCAGTGGTCGTATTGGTAGCAAGCTCATTTTGTATTAAATTAGTATTGTGCCTTTCAGTTCACCATACTTCCATAAATAAATGAGAAGTAACGTAGTAAATATGGTCTTCTTTAAATATCAGTCACAATAGTAATTCACATTTATATATTTCTTTAAGGTTTATAAAGCAGTTTCCCAACAACAATTCTGTGGTTGATAAGGAGCACAAAAATTTTTATCCTTGTTAATAAACCTTTGAAAAGTAGATTTCCATAATTGATTTTTTTCAAATGAAAGGACTTCCTGCAGGTTGGGTATGGAGTCAGGAGAATGCCAGGGGAGGTATACCTCCTTTTGACTCCATTAAAATATTCTGTTTCACTCCTGGCTGTCTTTTTTTTTTTTTTAAAGCATTTATAGCTTTACTGTTTATATGACACTTTAAATAATAGCTAATGTTTATATAACACTTTAAAGATGCCATCTCATTTGATCATTACAACATCCTTTGGAGATAGATGCTATTACTCCCATTTTACAGAAGAGGAAACTGAGGCTGAGAGAGGTTTGGTCTGATTTGCCCAAGTTCATATAACTAAGGAAGGGTCTGAGGATAGATTTGAACTCAGATCTTCTTAATTCCAAGTTTATGCACTGTACTACTTAGCTGTTATTTTAAAAAATGTAATGTTAGGTATTTGGTTGGGAATTGATTTTTTTTGTGTATGTAATTTAGAGTTATTAAGGATTTTGGCTTGAGTTTTGTAATCTAAATATCTTTACCTTCAAAGAATGTTAAATAAAACTAGGATGATCCTACCCTCTGAAGAAAATATACATGGAGTCAACGTTTCACTATTTAACAGTCTGGTGTATTTATTAATTGAAGGTAGAAGAGGACAAGCAGTCTTACATATATAAATAAATAGAATTTGAAGATGTGGATGAAATATTCAAGCTAGAAACCTATAACAATGTCTTCCCAATAAAAAGTAGATAGAAGAATGCTAAAGTGGCCATTCAAGGTTAGCACAGTTAAAGTATATCCTATAATTAGAAGCAGGCACTTTGAATCTTACAAAGACATCATTCTTAACTAAAACTTTTTGTAAGGAAGACTGGGCTCCAGTGGAAAGAACATTGAATTTGGCATTTGAAACACGGCTTTGCTGCTTACTATTTGGGTGGTTTGGGTCTGACCCTTCGATTCTTCTTTATGATGATGGAATGGGGGTAGAAGAATTGATGAGATGGGATTGAAATTCTCAAATCAACAGTTCTCTCCTTTGTCCCCAAGCATCTTTTATCTCTCCCTACCCATTGACTACTCTTTTGCCTAGAAACACTTTTGGGTTTTCCCAGTCCTAAAAGTAAGACAAAAAATACCCACCTCTTTCTTCTTTTATGCTACATACTTCTTGACAAAGGAGTCTTCACTCACCTACTCTGCTTCCTTCTTGTTTATTCTTTTAAGTCCTAGAAATCTGAATCCCACAGTGTGCATCCTTTCCTTCATCATGATATTGAAATTGTTTTCTCCAGAATTATAAAATGATCAAATTTTATAATTTAATTGTGGCCTCTTCTCACTTCTTGATCTCATTCTTAATATTAATTTCTCCCCTGGCTTCTATGGCCTCATTTTGGGGGACTTTTCTTATTATTCCTTCCTTGTTTTACTTAGCGATTCTTATTCTTTCTCCTTTCCTCTAAAGGTACATCTTCCCACCAGGCTGTCATTGATTGATTCACGTTTTTTTATTCACACTCTCCTTGGCAAGCTTCTACATTCCTGTGGTTTTAGTTGTCGTTGCTAAGTAACTCCCAACCTTACATCTCCTTCACAAAGTAAGGTCTCTACCCTTGGTGTTGTATATTTCTCCTGTGGTAATTTCATCTACTTTCATAGCTTTATCTGCTATTACTACAAATATAGCTCTAAATTCTGCGTATCTGCAGTCCTGGCCTCTCTCTTAAGCTCTAGAGAAGCATTTCTGGCTGCTTGTTAGACATCTTCACCTATGATAACTTCAAACTGAATATGTGTCAAAGGGTGTCTCCTAAAACCTAGATGATTGGGTCAGTTACCTCATCAATAAGTACTGCTGATTTGGCCAGTATCTATTCTCTGATAAATATCTCTTCCTGAATTCCCTTTTTCTGTCCATGGTATTGCTGTGCTCTGTTACCTAGGCTGGAAACCTTGGTCATTGATTCTTTCCTCCCCTCTACTTCCTCCCATTGTAGTCTGCTTCCAAGACCTGTTCATCCTCTCCTTTGCTTTGTCTAGCCTTTGTCCTTTACTTCTGAAATGTCTTCTATGGCTGTCCCCATATATCTGTGTTGTTACCACTTTATTCATGTCGTCATTTCCACTTGCCTGGGCCTTTATTGTTATCTCCCCTCCAGTCTGTCTTTGTACCTTGGCCTTATATATTAATCATCCTAAACCAAAGCTCTGATCACTTCGTTCCTCTGTTCCAAATTTTTCAATGACTCCCCACTGTCTACTGAATAAAGTCTAGTCTTTATTACTTCTTCACCTTTCTTGCTCTCATAGTACCTAACAGTGCTTTGCAGGTAGTAGGTGCTTCACATGTACTTGAATGCATTGAGTTGATACTAATACTTTTGGTGTTAAAAAACAACTGTTGGTATTTCTAAAAGGCAGTTTTGTGAATTTTTAGAAGCAAAGTTCATGGGAACTCTTAGTCATAGGTATCTTGGCAGGGGTATTGCATATGTTCGTGTCCAACAGTCCAGCAAGCTTTTAATATATCTCAGGCATTGTTAGCCCTGGGTGATATATATTAAAAAAAAAAATCAAACAATCCCTGCTTTCAAGGCATTTGTATTCTAACTAAAAAGAGAAGTTCGCATATAAGTATATATAATATAAATATAAATACAGAGAGCTGTTAGTTTGGAAGACCTGGCTCTAGCAATTGCAGGGAACAGATAAGGGTTCTTGTTGAATTGGGTCTAGTCTTTCCCACATTTCAATGTTGAGCTACAGATTTGATGACCTCAGGGTTTTCTGAGCTCATCATGTTTTAAGCTTTTTAAAAAAAACCTAACCTCAGTGATTTCAGTTGGATTAGATCCAGTATATTAGAAACTTTGTAAACTTGAATTAATGTTCTACATTACTGGAGAGGTTTTAGTGGAAAACTGGAACAAAACATAGTAGTAGTTAGCATTAACAATCTTTATCACAATTTTTTTTGGTGGTAAACTGAGTACTCTCTGCCTTTGGCAGATCTCAGTTTCTCATTTTTTCCATTTTCATTGTTATTGCTGCCAAAAAACAGATGCCAGTTTATTATAATAGCTCATATTTGTGTAGTGCTTGAAGGTTGACAAAGTTGTATTGTTAAAACAACCCTATGAAGTAAATAGTGCAAGTTGAAGAAAAACTTTAATTTTTTTTCCAATTAACAAGCATTTATTTTCTTTTCCTTCTCCCCACATTGAAAAATATGAAAGAAAAATCATATCCTTAAAACAAATATGCATCATCAAGCAAAACACATTCTAACATTGGCCATGTCCAAAAATATGTCTCATTTTGCATCTTGAGTCAAGTGGATAGGATTCTTTGTTATCTGTCCTCTAGAGTCATGGATGGTCATGCATTGCTCAGAGCTCTCGATTCTCTCCGAGATTTGTTTTTTTGTTCTTTTAAGAGTTGTTGGTCTTTACAATATAAATTATTTTTTGATTCAGCTAATTTTTCTGCATTAGTTCATACTTTAAGTTCCTATGTCAAATCTCTCGTGTTTCCCTAAAACCACCTTCCATTTCTTATGGCATAATGGTATTACATTTATATATTATCATTTGTTCTGCCATTTCCCATTTGGTGATCATTCCCTTAGTTTCTAGTTCTTTGCCACTATAAAAAGAGGTGCTTTAAATATTTTTGTCTACATGGGTCCTTTTCTTCTCTGTTCTCTTTGGGGTAGTAGAGATTTTGCTGGATCAAAGGGCATGTATAGTTTAGTGCCTTTTGGGGCATACTTCCAAATTAGTGCAAGTGTTATTTTCCCAGTTTGACAGATGAGGGAACTGAGACTCAGAGAGGGTAAATGATTTGCTCAAGTCACACAACCTCAAACAACAGTCTTATGATCCAAAGACCAGTGTTATTTCTATTGTATCATACTCCTTCCCTGAATTGGTCAGAAATTATGTAGCAAAAGCTAATGAAACAATTCACTTTCCAGTTTTTTGACATTCCTAATCAGTTCTCTCATATATCTTATAGTATGTCATAGGATTGTAAATTTTTAAGGAATGGCCCTTTGAGATCATCTATCTACTCCAATCTTTTTATTTTATAGAGGAGGACTGAGGCCCAGAGGATTCAGGGGATTTGCCTAAGATCATGTAGGCCAGTAAATAGCAGAGCTGAACTTCAAACCAGATCCCCTGGCTCCAGATCCTGTGGTCTCCTTTGCAACAGGGCCCTGATCTGTCATTTACTGACATCCTTTTGCTTTGGTTTCTGAGTCAAGTTTCAATTAAAGTCCATCTTTTACTAGCCTTGAAATAAAATCTCAGGTGAAATATGTGTAATGAGCATTTCTAGAAGACATTTTATGGCAGAGGTTCTTGGCATTTTTTGTATTACGGATCCCTTTGGCAGTGTAGTAGAGTTTGTGGACCCCTTTTAGAACAGTCTTTTTAAATGAAGAAAACAGAAGAGAGTATTACAAAAGATTAAGAGCCCCTGCTTATAGAGTCATTCCCTATTTTTATTTCATGCTAATAAGTACTGTAAAAAAAAAAAGGCTTATTGGAACTGGTCAGCACTTTTTAATGAGCTTCACAAAAATAAAGTAAAAAATTGGTTGGATGAGTGATTGAGTTCATAATTGAGCTGCTATACACCAGAGATGGCAAACACGACTGGTACAGATAAAAATTGGCAAATGTTTAACAAAATAAGTAAAAATACAATAGAACACAGATGATATTAATATGTTATTTTCTAAGTCATTATGTGACACAAGGGATCCTTATGTATGCTTTATTGACCTCCATTCCTACTTGAGTTGACACCACTGCTATACACCATAATATTGGAGGATGTTTGTTCCAACGAAATGTCTTAATTCTCTAGTAGTAAATGAAAGGCTTTGAGTAACATGGACAAAGCCTGAAATAGGGTTTCAGGAAGTGAGGGAGCTTGGTATATTCCCTCATCCCTAGCTTTTTTGCTGCTCTGTATCCACATACTTCCTTTTTTTGTAGGTGCTAAAAGAAAAACAAGATGTGTATAGGTTCTAGAGTAGTTGAGGAGCTTTTGAATTTTTTCTGAAAAGGAAACTGCCTTTACTTAAAACTGAGGTGTACTTCCTATGTGTGCTGTATCCGTTGCTTATAAAGCTCTAAATGCTCTTTTGTGGCTACCTACTGCAGAATTTCCTGCAGCGTGATAGAAATAAAAATGACAAAGATAATTCAAACCACAGTGGTTTATTTTTACTATGTTACTTTTCTCCAAGCTTTCTTTTCTCTGATTTTCAAAAATCTTTAAAACTACATGATAAACCAAATTAAGTACATTAAATCTTTTGCTTTATCTTGGTTTATTTGACATTTGGATTTACTTCATAGCTGTCTTTTGATAAAATGACAAACTAAAATTCTGTTTCTTTCCATCTGTATTTCTGTTTTCTGTGTGCCACATTTTAATATGTTCTTCCTTGTATGTCTTTTCTTAATCATTAAAAACTAGGCATAGTGAACCTGAAATGAAACACAAATATGGGTTACGATAGTGGAATTTCACTTTTAACATGACAAAACTTGTAAAATCTGGTATGTGGTTGTTTTAATTTGTATAATTCTATGTTGTCTCTACTTTGAGGGAAAGTCCCATATTGAATGAGATGGTGTGAATTGCATGTTAAGTGAATTTTTTCTTTAACATTTTGGGAATACTCAAGTTAAATTTGTTTTAAATAGATGTAAAGACCAGAAACATTTTTCTGACAGGTTTTCTTTGGGAGATTGGCATTTAATTTACTTTGCCAATTTTTTTATTAGAAAAGAATTCCTAATCTATGCAGTTTTCTCTTTTGATATAAATTTTATTAATGTTTTATTTTTATATCACCTAAACTTCTCTGTATTCTCTCCCACAAAATTATTCTATATAATAAAGAATTTTTTTAAAGAAAAAAATGGAATTCAACTCTGAAGCTGGAAAGGTGGGAGGGGGCTTTATTTTTGAAATGAAGTTGTTTTTACCCCATGTTATCATCTGATGTTTTACTGTGTCCATATTAAAATGGAATTTTTGTTTATTTTGGCAAGTATTTTGAAATATTTTAAACAGATGTTTTGGAAACAAAAAAGAAAAAATGAAAAAGAGGAAGAAAAGGAGGAAAAATCAACAAACTATTTACTTCATTGAAAAAACATCTGACGATCTATTTAGTGTTTTATACTTCTTCCCCAATCCCAACTCTGTGAAAGAGAAGGGAGAAAGTATCTTCTCATGTCTCTTCTGTGGGACCAAACTTGTTCTTTGTAATTTTACAATATACATTTCCAATTGTTTTATAGTTATAGTCATTGTGTGTATTATATTCTTGTCTTTGCCTCATTTTGCATGAGTTCATGTAAGTTTTCCCACTCTTACTGTATTTATCATATTTGTCATTCCTTAAAACACAGTAATATTCCATTATACAACAAAATTTATTTAAAGACAGCTAAGGAAATGTAAAATTATTCCCCACATCTGGAATGGCGTTGTGCCTGGTTGTGCTTATCAGAGAATACCAGTAGAAATAATTATAATACTAATCACCAGTGATATCTGGTCAGTCAATAAGTAATCTAGTTTCTTTAGACAAATTAGTAAAATTTGTAAAGTAGGGAATAAAGTATAATAAAGTAGCAAAGGCAGTCTGAAGCCAGATTGTGAAGGAAGACCTTAAATGTTAAACAAAGGAGTTCATCTTTGATCCTAGATCTAATAGGGAGTCACTGAAGTTTATTGAGTAGAGGAATAATGATGTCATGCCTACAATTTAGGAATATCGCTTTGGCAGCTGCATGAAGGATAGATCAAAGAGCAGAGATACAAGAAGCAGGGAGACAGGACCTTTTTTGATAGTTCATTTGACCAGTGGTACCTGCCTGAACGAGGGCCATGTCTATATGAATAAGGAATGATAAATTTGCCAAGATTTGCTAGCAGATCCAATCTGTGGGGTGAGCGAGAGTGAAGAGCCAGAGATGATCCTCAGTTTGTAAAATTGGGTGATGAGCTATGTGGTGGTGCCTTTGACTATAACAAGAAGTTCAGAAGAGGAGAGAGGTTTTGGACATGTATGTAATTGGGCATTGATGTGTTTTAAAAGTTTACAAGTCACTTCACATATTACTTTGATCCTCATAGTAACCCTGTGGTACTACACATGTTATTATACCCATTTTTATGGATGAGCAAATGGAGGATTAGAAAGATTTTTATTTCTTTTCCCAAAGTCACAACCAATAAGTTTCAGAGCTAGGACTTGAACACAGGCTTAAGTGGTTGTGTCCAGATGATAACTATGCAGTCCCCTAGAATTCCCATTGATTGTGATCTCTCAGGACCCATCTAGTTCTATATTTGAGGTCATGTGTTTTCCTGGTCCTTTTTAGAGGTTCTGATTTCCCAATGTTTATGTCTTTTCAGATCAAAGAGAGTGCATCCCAGACTAGGGATGTCCTCAGGCAACATTTTAATGATCTAAAGGGAACCCTCAGGAAGCTCTTGGATGAGCGATTAGTGTCTCTGTTACAAGAAGTGGATGCCATCGAGCAGGAAACCATCAAGCCGTTAGAGGACTGCCAGAAACTCATAGAGCATGGAGTCAGCACCGCTGACGATTTAGTCCGAGAAGGTAGGAAGACGGGCCCTTCTGGAGTTTTACCATCTGAAGAGCGGGGCATGTGTTCATGTGTTTGTAAGAACTATGGCATCATGGCAATTTGTGAAAGTTCAACAGACTTTTCCCAATTTGGTAATTTTGTAAGATATTCATGGTCTTTTGGTTTGTTATATGATTTTTCCCATTCATTTTAATTCTCCTACACAGCATGACTAGTGAAAATGTATTTAATAGGAATGTATGTGTAGAACCTATATAAAATTGTATGCTGTCTTGGGGAGAGAGGGGGGAGGGAAGGGAAAAAAATCCAAGTTATATGGTAGTGATTGTAGAACACTGAAAATAAATTAAATTAGTAAAAAAAATTTACATAGAGAAAATAATACACAAACGTAAAAGAACTCACAAAATATATACAAAGTCAATAAAAGTAATTTCATCAAAGGAAAAAAAAGATATTCATGATCATCTTTTTTAAAAGTTCCATGTGTAATTCAGAATGGCAGATGTGTAACAATGCACCTCACTGTAGAGTAGATTCAGAGTGCTCTGTAAAGCAAGAAGCACATCTGGTTTCAGAGTTGATCACCTTATTCAGCCCCACTAACCATCTTTACCTTCTCTAGGGTTGTTGGAAGGTCCTCTAGAGTTCATCTAGCCCTTTCACCTCACTTTTCAGGTGAGACTTCTGAGTCCCAGAGAGGGTAAGGAACTTGTCCAAGGTCACACAGCAGGCAAGTGTCAAAGATCCTTGGGCTTTCAAGCTCAGTATCACAATGATGTCTCACCAATCATGTAAATAATAGTAGCTTGTAAATTAATTCTTTACAGTTTACAAACTATTTTTCTATTAAAGACCTATAAATTAGGTAGAAGAAGTAATAGGCATAAGGGGTGGACCTGTGATTTCATTTCTGTAGAGAATTCCCAAGTGAAGAAATGTCTTTATCCATTTAGTTTGACACTTTTTCTACAACTTAGAGCCTTCTGAAATTGCCTAGAGCTGGGAGAGGCTAAGAGACGTTCCTAGGATGACATGGTAGTATTTGTCAGAGGCAGTTCCTGAGTTCAGGTGTTTCAGTTCCTTGTGAGGGACCTCCAAGGCTGCTCTCCAGCCACATTGCCTTTCTACACTGCAAGTCGTGGGATTCCTGTTTTGTGTGCTAGGGAAATGAAACCCAGGGACTTATCCTTGACCTCCCTGACAACTAGCAAAGATTAGAGCCAGAACTTGAGTCTAGGTCTTCTGATCCCAGTTCCCAATAGTCTTTTTATCATACCTGCTTTTGACCTAGAGATCATTTGTAGAGGGGTATTTTCAGCAGTCATGCTGAAATTCAAATTTCAGAATTTTCCTCTACCTTTTGAATGATGACAATTCCTTTTTACTTTTTTTTTTATATTTTTTTCCTTTTTGATAGTTTTTGTGCCTTACCATTTCCTTTATTTGTAGAAAATAGTGAATGATGATGCTTTGGCTGGGGCCAAACTTCAGTTAGGGCTCAAACAAGTTTTTTAGTTGTGAATCATTTATTTGATAGAGTTTGATCTGGCAGTTTGGATCCCAGAGGCCTTAGTGATGCTAATGAAAGGGTTTAGTGGACTGATGTTCTGGAATTTAGTGTCTGGCTTCCTCGGCATTCCTGGTTAGCAGGGTTGGTGGACTTGAATATTAAGGAACTTGAATTTTTAAAGTAAATTTAAGAGCAGTAGCTTTTCTGGTAGTCTTGAGGCAAGAGTACATGGTGATGTTAGTGCTGGGGAAATGGTACTGAGGACCTTAGTAGCATTGTTGGCCCATGTCATCTTCAGTCCCTCCTTGTTATACTCTTTAGCAAAACACATATTTCTTTGGAACTTAGGGTCAATCAGTTTCAGAAATTCATATTTCAGTGACCTGGGAGTTTTGATGCCATTTCTTTACCACTTTCAGCATTGGATGTGAGTAGTGTGGTTCCTAGATTTGACCATATTTACACCATTGCCTGTGTACTGGGACTTAGTAATCACTTTTCAAAAAATAGTGATACTCTTCTTTGAATTGCTTTGAGCAGAGTGCCATGGAGACAGAGCATGACTTTAGTTATAAGGCTAAAGATGCAGGTTTGATCTTGTTGTCTGGATTCTAGTTAACTTTACTCTTTTCTGAGACTTTTGTGACCACAGAATATACCCATCTGGGATGTCCAGTCAGTGGGAAGACCTGCCACAACCTTGAGGCATCTTCATTGTTTTACCCTTTCCCTTTGTCTGCTGATTACATACTGAGTTTTAAGAAGATTGGAGTCACCAGCTGTCTGTCCTCCAGTGAGATAGAGGAACACCATGTCTGACAATCTGCCCTGTCTCTGTCTCCTGCAGTCCCCCTGACACTGTCATGTGACCTACCAGTGTAACCTAAGGATCCCTGAGCCTTGCTATTCCCCTTCCTGTTTCCCTACCCACCCACGCCACCCACCTTTAGGACTTAAGGGCTTTGCCATCTACCTTACAATTGAACTTGCTTTTCTGTGTTGTTTCTGCCAATTGTAATGTGAGGTCTGTCTATTTTCTGTTTCTATCCTCAATACTTACCACATAGGAAGTGCTTAATTAATGCTTTTTCAAGGATCTATATGTACAAAAATATTTATTGCAGGTCTTTTTGTGGTGACAAAGAATTGGAAACTAAGGAGGGAATGACTGAACAAGTTATGATATATAAATGTGATGGAATATTATTGTGATGTAAGAAATGATGAAGGTGACGGTGTTAGAGAAACCTGGAAAAATTTACATGAACTGATACAGAGGGAGGGGAGCAGAATCAGGATAACAATGTATACTATAATAACATCATAAAGACATTAAAGTCTTAGTAGCCAACCACAATTCCAGAGGGCTTAGTATGAAACATGCTACTGGAACTGATGGAGCTAGAATACAAATTGAAGCTTTTTTTTTTTTTAATGGCAAATACAGGAATATGGTTTGTTTGACTGTATGTATTTGAAATGGATTTTGTTTTTCTTTCTTATTTTTTACTGTTTTACTTAAATGTACATCCTATTCTAAAAATGTGATTGTTTGAGTCATTCACAATGTAAATAGTCTTATCTCTACGTGCCTTCAATCTGAAGCTGTATGTACATCAGTCTCTCCATTTTTCTAACCTCTCAGTTATATTTCCCTAAATGAGCTTGAAGAAACAGACTCCTTAAATCTGGGCATTGAATTGTGTCTCCCATGCTCTCAGCTGCTCTATCTCTTGGTTTACAGACTCTGTTTTAACTTTCTCAATAGATGGGGTGGCAGAGGAGAGAGGAAAAGAGAATTCAGGACTAAGATAAAATAAAATTGAATTCAGAGAATTTTTTTTTATTTATTCACTTATACTCCTTATCCTTGCAAGCGACTCCTCAGATTATATGTTGTTAGTCACAAGAGGCATGCTAGGACAGATATGTGCATGAAAGTAGGTCGTGGGTCATAACTACTGGAAAATAACTCTACTCCACCTCATTATTATTAATACATCATTTGTATCATCTTCACATACAAAAGATATTATATCTTTGTATTATTCTTATGAATTGACAAGACACTAAGACAAACTGCCTTTTTAAAAGTTTGTTTCATAAACTGCACATGATTATCCCCCTGGAGGCTTTAAGTTTGAAAACAGACTAAAAGGCAATTCCTACGGGTCAGGAATGTTCACCCACTTCCCCAAGGAATAGGATACAATTTTTTAATTTTAGAAAACAAGTTCCTAGATACACATACCATAAATATTTGTTGCAGTATTTGGTGCTTAAGTATTTTAATTCTCAGACCCTGTTTTTAGCTTACAAAATGAAAATTTGTTTATAGAATTTCAAAGATTATGTTGAACTGATTTTCTTCTATTTTCTTTTTGTTAAAGATCCTGTGATCCTAAGAACTTTAGGACCGTAACAACAGCATTAAAGTCTGATAGTGAAATAGTACCAACACCAATTATTGCTTTCAACAAATGAGTGTAGTTAGCTGTGCAGTATAGGATATCCTTGTTAATCTTGTTTTGCTTCCATCAGTGTTTCTGTCGTTGTTATGCCCAGTCTAGTCTTCAACTAATTCTGCATGGAATTCTTTTTAGAAAATGTAACTGTTACTTGACTTTGTAAGACATTGTGTGTTGGTGTTCTTGCAAAGGTAATAAAATGCATTTTTCCTATATTTGCTAATGATTCTGTGGTGGGGAAAGTTAGAAGTTACTGGCCTGTCTGTTTCACTAACACTCAGTCTTTCTGGGAAAACCATGATATCAAACCAGATATTACTTCTACAAAACAGAGCCTTTCTTTGATTACTTGTCATTGTCCTATGTCCCTCTCCATAACCCTCCCAGAGAGCTGTTCCTGACTAATACCTCTTATTAATAGTTGAGTGTACTTTTCCTCCTTCATATGTAAACTAGGAAATATACAAGGTTTTGGTGTTTTTGTTTTTCCTGGCTTTGCATTTAGCCATTAAGCCAGCTTGATAAGAATTCTACCACTTACCACTTGGTAGCCAAAACATAGTATTTTTTTCTTTAACACATTCCTTAATAGTACTGTTTTTTCTTCTCTTGTCTCAGGTGAGATTGCCATACTTGGTGGTATTGGAGAAAAGAATGAAAAACTATGGAGCTTTACCAAAAAGGCCTCACACATTCAACTGGACAGGTAAAGGAATTATTGTTATCTTTAGTTTGTTTTTTGAGAAGTGAAACTAGTGTATACTGTTTCTCTTTATTACAGATAGTTGATTTTGAGGGAGATGGAAAATATTCTTTCCAAGGTTACCGTTATTTTTTATTTTTCTTACCAGTATTACTTATACAAATATGGTGGCTCCCTACTTTTTTTTAATGGAGAAGGATTATGGATATGAAACATCACATATACTGTTAGATTTGGTTGATGTTTTGGTTAGTTTTGTTGAGCCACTTTTTTTTTCTTTTTATTCTTAGTTACAAGGATATGGCTCACTGAGTAAAGGGGATGTATTCAGAAAAAAAAGTGATATGGAAAGAAAATAATACACATTTGTTAAAAATTATAATGAAATAGTGGTGACTGTCATCTTTTTTAATTTTGTAAATGTTCATGTAAAATGGAAAGATCATATGGTTTTAATTTCCAACCATGTTATTGAAACAGAAACATTCCTTATATATAAAGGCTAATCTTTATAAATTTGACAGTTGAGACCCTACCAATCTTCTACAAACTCTGTGGTTACATTTCCTTGTGGTTGTAAAATGGGAACATGTTAGTAACATCTTACATAACTCCTGCTTCTAGAAATGTTACTGGGCTTCAGTGTCCTGATGAGTTTCAGCAGCATGTATACAGTATAGAATTGGAGCAGTTGCTTATTCCCTCAATTTATCCTGTTCTCTAGTCTCAATATTTTTAAATATCAATAAGCATTAATGTTGTTTTTCCAGCTTACCAGAAGTGCCTCTGTTGGTTGATGTGCCCTGTTTATCTGCTCAGTTGGATGACTCGATTCTCACCATAGTCAAGGATCAAATTTTCAATCATGGCACAGTGGCATCTCGGCCACCAGTACAGATAGAAGAACTCATAGAAAAACCTGGAGGTATTATAGTACGATGGTGTAAGGTGAGTTATTCAGTGTGAGAAGCTTGTTATTAAATGCTTATATAAGTTGATACCTTGTTTTTTATTTCATGTTTAGGGCTTCAGCAGATTTTCTTATTTTCTCAAAATAAAAATCCCTTTATGATCAAACTATAGTAAAAAGGAACTTGAACTGAGATAGCTATGAAGGAGACAGTTGTTTAGAAAGGTGCCCTACTTCCTCCACACCTTCCTGTACATCATTTCCCATCACCAGTTTTCAGCTCAGCTTTGTAGTGGGTTGGGGATCTGTTGAAAATGTATTCAGTAAAAAAGTCAGAAGATGTTGCTGAAAGTTATCTGACCTGCCCCCATATCTGTTCACTATTGTTCTTTTAGAACACTTCTAAAATAAGATTCATAAAGAATGTTTCCTACTTCAGTATTTCATTCTTTGAAAATTTTCACATTAAATTTGTATATATAAAGTTAAACTCTTGTCATGATGTCTCAGCTGTTGACAGATACAGTGTTTATAGGTCACTACCCAGTTTGTGAAAATGTTATTCCTGAGTGTGATATAAACCTTAGTTCTCGTAAGAAGCTGTGGTATGGAAGACAGCAGTAATATAAGTCATGCTCAATTAAAGTAGCTGTTAGTAATCTCTACTCATTGCAATCAGGCCCCTTGTTCCATATTTTTTACAGGGGCAACTATAGAGAGGGGACAATTGATGTGTGAATTGTTTTTCCCTAACACTATATTTTGTCTTCAGTAATCTCTTATGGAGTCATTTCCAGAGTTATATTTATGTATCATACTTCCAGAGAAGCAGAATTGTTTATCTTCCCTAGAAGCTTTAAATTACTCAATTCAGCAGACATTTATTAATCACTTATTATGTGCCAGCTGGGGAAAATGACGTACTGTAGTCCTTGATCCTCAAGGAGTTTATAGTGTAGTTCTTCACTGTGGTGTATTTCATATAGCCTTCTTGAGTATTGTTGCTAACATTTAATCTGAATATGCTATTTGTTGTCATGAGGAAAAGAAAGAGGACACTAGTTTTTAGTTGCTTCTCTTCAGAGTTCTGAATGGTGATATTAAAGGAAATTTATCTTTTGATCATTTGGCTCATCGTAAGCCTTTCTCTTCAGGTTGATGATGACTTTACAGCGCAAGATTACAGACTCCAATTTCGTAAGAGTACGTCAAATCACTTCGAAGATGTATATGTTGGTTCTGAAACGGAGTTCATAGTGTTACATATAGATCCCAATGTTGACTATCAGTTCAGAGTATGCGCTAGAGGGGATGGCCGGCAGGAGTGGAGTCCCTGGAGTGTTCCGCAGATGGGCCATTCTACACTGGTTCCTCATGGTATGCACCTGTTTATCCCTTGTTTATAATAATAGCAATAATAGTCATAGCTAGCATTTATACTTTAAAGTTTTCACAATACTTTACATACGTTATCTCCTGTGGTTTTATGACCAGAGAGCCGATCTAGACAGGATTATGGGAGGATCTAAATGTGAAGATTTCAGAGTTGTTTATGGATTTGAATAAGGACTTTAACAGGTCTGTGGACAGAGTTTTTCTTGAAAGGTTTGAAACTGAACTTGTTATTTTAGCAAAAATGAGACCCAGTTGTATTTTACTTTCTAAATTTGACTTGAATTAAATTTACCCAGCTAAACTACATTGGTATAAAGTGGAATAAACTTGATCTTGTTTGTATTGGGGAGAAGATAGAAGGTAGTATCCTGACTTTATTTTTAACATAGACACCTCACAACTAGGTAGGAACAGACTTGTAGGGATAACTGTCAAATTACATCATGTATATTGATCAGGTACGATCTGCTAGAATAATGATTCTTGTCCATCCTTAACTTTATCTCAGATATGTACAGTATGGGGATGATTCTACTAACTTTTCATATTTTTGTTTCCAAAAAGAGTGGACAGCTGGCTTTGAGGGATACAGCCTGAGCAGTCGAAGAAATATAGCGCTCAGGAACGATTCCCAGGCGACAGGTGTTCTCTACTCCAGTGCTCCAACCTATTTCTGTGGACAGACATTAACATTCAGGCAAGTAGATGCTGGAATGTATGTGTGGGGCACTTAGTAAATATATACATTTTTAATATATTTAGTCTTTACTTCTGAAGTGGGACACCAAAAATTTAGATAAAGCTTGTTGGTTCTGTTTTTCTTGGGAATTTTCTTTAGGATGCTAAGTGGAAAATTAGCAGATTGGTAGTAAAATCAATACTAGTGCCAACTGTTATTCATCAGCATTAAAAAGTAAACACAGTAATAGCATTACAGATGAGGAAGTCAAAGAATGTTTTCTTCCAAGTTTTGTGTATCCATTCTTTTTGTGGGTATGAAAAAGACTAGTAAAATGTAAACTTACTGTCTCTAACTGTACTCTTCCCTCAGAATCAAATTATTAGATCTCTCCATCAGCTATCTATTTTATATTCTGACTCCCTTTAGCTTTCATGTATTTTAGTGTGTTCATTTTCATGTCATCTTGTTTGCGAATCCCAGAGTCACATTTCCAAATTAGTCCTTTTAAAAATCAAAACTTTATTTGGCGAAGGAAAGGTTTCCGTGATTTTTATTCCTACATTTTTGTCTTTTGGGTTTCTTTTATCTTGTTATGCTATATTTCAGTCCAGCAAGGCAAATCCTTCGGTAAATTTCAGGTCCTAAGAGGGTAAAGTTTCATTTTCAAATGTGACCCCATATTAGCTATATCATATACACTATCTTCCATGAACACAATGCTCTGTTCCTTGTGATACAAAATAGGGTGGTGGCATTTGAAGATTTTTTTAAACTGCCAACTTCTTCTCTAGCCAATTTTTAAAAATATTAGCGAGTCTCAAAATGTCCTGTTTTGTTGATTCCCCTCCCCCAATCCTGTAATGGTGTTTATAATTAACAGTAAAAGGCCCCCAGCAGCAAGTTATAGAAACATGGAGTTTGGATTGGAGTACAGCTGATCGCTGAATAGTCAAGAGTTTTTTGAAAGTGTCAATATATTCACCCGTTCTTCTTATATTTATTAAAGAATCTGTGACTTTGGCTTTTGCCAGTGGTGTCCAGGGTGCACGCTTGCTGCTGAAGGGACCTGCTTTTCCTGTCTTCACTCTGATTCCAGCTGTGATATCTATGACTCTGTAGCTGCTCACAAGTCATTTCTGGCCCATGTTTAAAGTAATAGTAACTGGAATGGAGAACTATCTGGAGACCTACTCCAGGAAGTGACAGTAGCCCCAAAACTTAACAACCCTTAAATGGATGACAAAGAAAATGCTAATCTAGAAAAAAATATTGCCAACAATGGAAGAAAGTGGTGGCGTTTCTTTGCAGTCCTCCAGTATCTACCAGGGGTGGACAACCTGCGGCCTTAAGGCCACTTGTAGCCATCTACTTTCTCAAGAGCAGCCCTTTTTACTGAATCCAGACTTTACATAACAAATCCCCTTAATAAAAGGATTTGTTCTGTAAAACCTGGACTTAGTTAAAAGGCCGCACTCAAGGACCTAGAGGGTCACTTGTGACCCTGAGGCTGAGGGTTCCCTACCCCTGGTGTGGACCAATTCAACCAGAAACAGTGGTGCATTTTATCCTGAGGATTGGGATAAAGCTATACAAATGTCACTAAATGAGCAGGACCGTAAAATCAGTTGTGTGTCCCTGAGCTGGACATTTTGCCCTGAGATAAATAGTAAGAAGAAGTTTCTGGTTGCACGAAAGTTGAAACCAGATGCTAATTTGGCCCAGATCCTGGGCCTTGGCCCTCGTTGTCCAGACTAAAGCTATTGATCTCAAAAGGCACCACAAATTCAGAACTAAAGTTCTATGACAAATAAGCCTTCAACTCCTCCTAAAGCAAAGCCTTAGCCAATACATAGCATCATTGAGGCTATAAAGATGTTACTGTTTTCACTCAATCTGGCAGTACTGTTTCTTTACAGAATAAATTATCTTTCAACTTCCTATAAAAAAGCATTTTGATTCTATCTTGAATAAGGGGAAAGAAACCACCAGTGTTACTATATGAAGGGAGCCTTATAAAAAGGGGGTTATCATTCTCAAAACCATTTCTGTCAGATGTCAAAATAAATCCCCCTTGTGGTATAAAAGAAAGTTAAGCACCATTCAAAAATATGTCATCAGGAGCAGCAACTGACTGTATTTCTAAAGCCATTCTTGCTTCAACTTTCAATACAAATTCAGAGAGAAAACCAAAGGTTTTGAGAAGAGAAGATACATTCTTAAAAAAAGCATCTCTCAGTAGTAGATCTATACTAACTAACTATCTATGGAGGAGAAAAGCTCTTTTATTACCCACCCAGTTAATAGATAATTTACAATCATCCCTGCTTTCTCTGCTCACTCTAAGCCGGAATTATCAGAAGGAAAACTGGTTGTGCCTCACAAGGAAGTGTAAGTATTGCAGAAGATGAGCAAGGGTTATTCACTAATTAAGTTGTTAAAAACATTGAGAAATGAATTGAAAATATTCCAGATGCCAAAAACATGGTTAATTGTTGTGCATTTCTTTCATACCTTGAACCGGTTACAAGTCTTGTAGGAAATACCATTCTAGTATACGAGAAGCTCGGCTAGGGGCTGGACAAGCGATGCTCCTCAAGGCTGGCTGTCCTGGAAAGAGAGGAGCTTGTGTTGCTGGCACCTTCTAATACCTGGTACCCACTGCTGATGGGTTCAGGGCTGGAATCCAGTCTTATCATTTTATAAATGAGGAGGTGGAGATCACAGTGGTGCAGTGACTTTCTCAAGTAGCCAAGCTGGGATTTGAACTTAAGGCCCCTTATTCTGAATCCTTCACTCTTCCCCTTTCCACACTGCCCATTGCAGGTGCTCTGCCTCCAAACCTCTCCCTGTCCTAACACAGCTAGGCCCCTTTACCTCCCTGACGATAACCTTGCTCTTGCCTTCTGTTCCTCTGCCTTGGCACTTATATGTGAACAGTGTGGTGTTTGCCAGCACATTTGGTCTTATTTTAGTTAATAATTTTATTATTTTAAAGGATATGGAAGCCCCTTCCCACTTTGTGTTCTGGAATGCATCCCTTTACTTCCTACATCATTTCTGCTTCTAGTTCTGTTTTTGACAGTGTTTGATCAGACAAATCCTTTCAGCTGATAGAGATTTTCCTAGAGAACCTATACAGTTCTTGAATGTCTGGTCTAAGAGCTGATGCTCATATTTTCTTTTAAGAGGTCCCCAAATAGACCTTCTTAGAATGGCATATGTTTGGAAGATGAGTTTGGTGTAGTGCTTTCAGTTACTCTGGGAGAAAGTGGGTTTTGTAAGATGGCAGTATTCATTCCTTTGATAAGAAAGGAAGAGCTGGAGATATAAGTCAAAGTTGAATAAATAGAACATGTGGTAGAGGAAGGAAGTGCTTTAGTCCCTTCCTCTCATTTTACATGGAAGGGGAAAGGGAAGGGAAGGGAAGGATTCTAGCCAGTAAATCCCAAGTTAACTGGGCATCCTCTGGCTATCCAAATGTCCTTTCCTTTGGAGAGGAGAAGGAGGCGGAGTGGGAGACAGACAGGAGAGTGGGAGCTGAGTTACAGGCAGCTGTGTCTACTCACAGATTGTTGTGTTCATCCTTTGTTGCCAAAGAAGACCATGCCATCAGAGAAATGATGACATAACTTGCACCTGACTGTGTTTTGAATGAGGCAGAGCTGTGCAAGGTCACCAGCCTCACTTTCTCCTCCTGAGCCATGTAGTACTCACTTAGAGTGAGGAAATGCTCCTTTGCTTCCCTTCCCTTTCCCTTCCTTTCCCTTCCTTTCCCTTTCCTTCCCCTTTCCTTCCCTTCCCTTCCCTTCCCTGCCCTGCCCTGCCCTGCCCTTTCCTTTCCCAAAACCTTAAACCTATTGCACTCTGAAGTCCATACATTGGACAACACTGGGCCCCTGCCCAGGCTCCACTTAAGGGCTGTTTTCTGGACCCTCCTGCCTTAAGAATAATTATCAATAGTCGTGGTTGCTGTTTCCCTCCCAGCCTGATGTAGTTATTTTTCTTTGCCTAATTAAAGGGGCCATCCCCTGACTACTTCTTAAACAGGCCTATTCACTGAATGGGGTTACCTCACCCAAAATGAGTACCTGAATAGACCTTGGCCTAAAGGGGCCAAGCTAGGGGCCAAAGGGGCTGCTAGTTGGAACAACTTGTCTTTGTCAGTTAGTTAAACTGATCATGGTCGGTGGCTGAGCAGGTGAAGGTTCTAGTACTCAATGCTGACTCACCTCTGCAAGGCCCTAATTCAGTGAGAAGGGCTGCCAGAGAGCAGTTTAAAGTTGGCAAAAAAATTGTACATGTATTACCTTACCTGATCTTCACAGCAACCTCTCAGTCAAGTACTGTGATGATGCCTATTTTATATCCATTTACCAAGTACCTTGTAGAAGTAAATGCTGTTTTACTTTTCCCTCAGTGTGTTTCCAGTTTAATAAGGCAAGGATTCCTGAACACTGCAATGATGCAGTTAGAAGAAATAAAGGCTTGGGAATGGTTACACAGAGAGGAGTGAAAGATTGGGAAATGAGAGGGTCTAATTTGGAAAAACTAGGTGAGGTTTTGTGGAGGATATGACATCTGAGTTGGGTCTCGAAAGAGGAAGGAGTTTTATGTGCAGAATTGTAAAGAAAGTACATTCTAATTATGAGGATCAGCCTTTGCAAATACATAGAGGTGGTTAGGAAAGGACAAATAGCCTAGTTGGACTGAAATGTAGAATGTATTCAAAGGAGTCATGTAACATCGTGATGTGAAGGAATGGTGATTCTATCATGGTGGGCCTTGAATGCTGGAACAAGGGCTTTGTATTTGTCCTCTGGGGGACACTCAGTCACTGAAGGATTTTGAGCAGATGAGATGTTTAATTAATCAGCTATGTAATTAGCCAGAACTTGGTGGCAGTGTGTGAATGGTAAATTGGAACCCCGAGAGACCACAGTGAGACCAGCTAGGAGCCTGGCACAGGAGTCTAGAGAAGACATAATGAAGGCGAGAGTAGAGTGATGGGACTGGGAAGAAAGATGAATGCAAGGGATCAGACAGAAGTGGGAGAAGAAAGAACTTGTCAGATGCAATCAAAAGCTGGTCACAGGGTTTGGAGTTTATTGGCCAGGAGAATGGTGGGGCCAGCAACAGAGGTCAGGAAACTGTGCCAGGGAGAGGGGGCGGGTGAATGAGGTTCTATCATTTTCAGCTTCAAGTGTGAGCACAGTTCCTAGGGGGTCTGGCAGGTATTTGGGGAAGAGAAAAGAGATAAGGGAAAGGGACAGCAGGGTTGGGGTCTCAGCCTTAGAGATGGAAAGATCATGTCATTCCTCTTCCCCTCTCCTTCTGGAATCGCCTCCACAGCCCTTCCACTCTTTGAAGACAGTCTTTAAGAAGAGAATCCACTGTGTCCTAAGGCAAGCCTATTTTACTTAAGATTAATCAGTCAGTTTTGTCTTAACAGTGGAGACTTCACAGTCTTGGCATTGCTTCCATATTTTGAGACCGAATTCACTCTTTTGGGTGGATGCAACTTGGCTGGGATTTTGTATTTTGAACATGAATTCCCCCATAGAGAGGTTTTTTCTTATTTATGGTTATAAAAGAGGGAAGGGTCAAAGAGGTTTTTTTTTTTTAATCCATTACCTATTTATTTTAAAGCATTCTTTTCTTTTTAAATTTTGAGTTCCAGATTCTCTCCTTCCTTCCCCCAAACAATATGATGTCAGCTCTACATGTGAATTCATGCATAACACCTTACTATTAGCTATATTGCAAAAGAAAGAAAGCAAGAGAGAGAGAAAATTATACTTCCTTCTGAATTCATTTTCCATCAATTGTCTCTGTGGAGGTAGATAGCATTCTCTCATCATGAGTCCTTTGGAATTGTCCTGGGTCACTGAACTGCTCAGAATAGCAGAGTCTTTCACTGTTCATCACATTGCTGTTACTGGGTATGATGATCTGCTAGTTCTTTTCACTTCACTTTACATCAGTTCATAAAGGTCTTACCTTGTTTTTTCCTGAAATCACCCCCCTCATTGTTTCTTGTATCACAATAATACTACATCACGGTTACATGCCACAACTTGTCAGCCATTCTCCATTTGATGAGCAGCCTCTCAGTTTCCAATTCTTGGCCATCATGAAAAGAGTTGCTATAAATATCCTTGTATACATAGGGCCCTTTCCTATTTCTTTGATCTCTTTGGGATATAGACGCAGTAATGGTATTGTTCGATCAGGGAGTGTGCATGGTTACACACTGTGCTCGGAGTGGTTGGGCATTATTAATAATGAATTAATAAAACAGTCCATTAATATGCCTATTTTCTTTCATCTCTTTCAGCATTTGTCATTTCTGGTACCTCAGAATTGTTTTAATTTGCATTTCTCTAATAAGTAGTGATTTAGGGCATTTTTTCTTATGATTGTAGATAGCTCGAACTGCATGTTCATATGTATAGATAGCTGAAACTGTATGTTCATGTCCTTTGACCATTGATCAATTGCGGAATGACTCATTTTTATAAATTTGACTCAGTTCTTTGTATATTTGAGAAATGAGGCCTTTAGCAGAGAAACTTGCTATAAATTTTTTGATATTATTTCATTGTTTATGATACCTTTTAGCAAAATGCAGTTTCCTTGATTATTTCTTTCAGATAGGCTTAATTTTGCTTCTCCTTTGTCTGGGATTGGGATTACTACCCCCTATATGCTTTACTTCAGGTGAAGCATAATGTTCCAACCTTCATTTCAGCTATGTGTGTCTTTCTGTTCCAAATGTGTCTCTTGAACAGAACTATTGTTGGATTCTGGTTTCCAGTTCATTCTGTCTGCTTCTGTTCTATGGGTTAGCTCACCTCCTTCATGTTTATAGTTATGATTACTAACTGTACTTCCCTCTATCCCATTTTCTTCTGTTTATCCTTTTCTTTCTCTTTTTATCCTGTCCCTCCCCAAAATATGTTTTGCTTCTGACCACTACCTCCCCTAATCCATCCTTCCCTTTACTAGTCCTTCCCCTCGTAGCCATCCCCCACCATATCTCTTATCTCCATACCCTCCTATCTCCCTATTGGGTAAGATAGATTTCTATACTCCACTGAGTGTTTATGTATATTCTCCCCTCTTTGAACCAATTCCATTGTGGGTGAGGTCAAAGTATTGCCTACCTCTTACCCTACCTATTTTTACTTCTAATATGAAAACCTCCTTGCACACCTCCTTTTTTTGAGAAGATTTGCCCCATTTTATTTCTCCCTTCCCTTTTCATCCCTCTTTCCCACCCCTACATTCTTTTTTTGGAGATCATCTCAACATAACCAACTTATATCCATGCCATCTATCTTTACAGACTCCTAGGTACCCTAATAGTGATAAGATTCTTAGGAGTTATGCATATCATCTTCGTATATAGGAATGTGAACAGTTTAACTACATTGAGTCCCTTATGAATAGTTTTTCTTTCTTTTAAAAAAAATTATTTTCAGTTTTCAACATTCACTTACACATAATTTTGAATTTCAAATTGTCTCCCCATCTCCCCCCTCCCCCCACCTCAAGACAGTATGTATTTTGATTACCCTTTCCTCTAATCGTCTCTCTCACCACCCCCCCATCCCCTTCCTTTCTCTTTTCTTGTAGGGCAAGATAAATTTCTATATTCCATTGCCTATATATCTTATTTCCTATTTATGTGTAAAAACAATTTTTAACTCTTTGAGTTCCACATTCTTTCCCTTCCCCCTTCCCCTCATTGAAAGGAAAGCAATTCAATATAAGTTGTGTAGTTATACATGTGTAGTTACGCAAAACATTTCCATAACAGTCTTGTTGTGAAAGACTATATTTCCCTTTGTCCTGTCCCACTCTCTTATTTATTCTGTTCTCTCCTTTGACCTGTCCCTCTACCAAAGTGTCTGCTTCTAATTACCCCTTCTCCCAATCTCCCATCCCTTCTATTATCCTCCCTCTCTTATTCTCTTCTCCCTACTTTCATGTAGGGTAAGATAAACTTCCATAATCAATTAAGTGTGTATATTATTCCCCCTGAAGCCAAATCCAATGAAAGGAAGGTTCACTTATTCCCTCTCACCTTCCCCTTCTTCCCCCACTTGTAAAAACTCTTTCTTGCCTCTTTCATGTGAGATGATTTACTACAGTCTACCACTCCCTTTCTCTTTCTCTTTTTCCTAGTACATTCTTCTCAACACTTTTCTTTTTTATATCTGTCTCTGTCTCTCTATCTACACACACACACACACACACACACACACACACACACACACATTCCCTCCAACTATTCTAATACTGAGAAAGATCTCATAAGTTACAAATATCATTTTTCCATGTAGGAATGTAACCAGTTCAACTTTAATAAGTCCCTTATAGTTTCTCTTTCCTGTTTGCCTCATGCTTCTCTTAATTCTTGTATTTGGAAGTCATATTGTCTATTCAGCTCTGGTCTTTTCAACAAGAATATATGTAAGTCCTCTATTTCATTGAAGTTCCATTTTTTTTCCCCCTGAAGTATTATACTCAGTTTTGCTGGATAGGTGATTCTTGGTTTTAATCTTATCTCCTTTGAATTCTAGAGAATCCAAGTCCTTTGATCACTTAGTGTAGAAGCTACTAAATCTTGTGTTATACTGATTATGTTTCTACAAACTTGAATTGTTTCTTTCTGACTGCTTATAATACTTTCTTCTTGACCTGGGAACTCTGGAATTTGGCTACAATATTCCTAGGAGTTTTCCTTTTGGGATCTCTTTCAGGAGGTGATCAGTGAATTCTTTCCATTTCTATTTTACCCTCTTGTTCTAGAATATCAAAGCAGTTTTCCTTGATAATTTCTTGAAAGATGATGTCGAGACTCTTTTTTTTGATCATGGTTTTCAGGTAGTTCAATAATTTTAAAATTATCTCTCCTGGATCCATTTTTCCAGGTCAGTTATTATTCCAGAGAGATATTTCACATTGTCTTCTATTTTTTCATTCTTTTGGTTTTATTTTATAATTTCTTGATTTTTCATAAATTCATTAGCTTCCATTTACTTCATTCTAATTTTTAAGAAATTATTTTCTTTAGTGAGTTTTTGGACTTTTTTTTTCCATTTGGCACATTCTACTTTTTAAGGCATTCTTCTCATTGGCTTTTTGGACTTCTTTTGCCATTTGGATTAGTCTAGTTTTAAAGCTGTTATTTTTGGGGGGGGTTGCCTTAGTAAGCTGTTGATTCATTTTTCATGATTTTCTTGCATCACTTTCATTTCTCTTCCCAATTTTTCCTCTTCTTCTCTGACTTGATTTTCAGAATCTTTTCTTGAGTTCTTCCATAGCCTGATACCAATTCATATTTTTCTTGGAGGCTTTGGATGCAGGAGCTTTGGCTTTGTTTTCTTCTTCTGGTTGTATGTTTTGCTGTTTCTCGTCACCAGTGAAGTAAGAAAATAACCTCGCCACTGAGAAAGTATGAATCTATAGTCTGTTTCTTTTTCCCCTGTTTGCTCATTTTCTCAGCCAATTACTTTTGAGCACTTTGTTAAGTAAGGGACTCCAGAAGCAGTGGCTCCCAGCTTCAGCAGTGGCTGGAGCCAGGGCTGGGCTGGGCTGGAGCTGAGGCAGGGGCTGGACTATGTTCCTCTCTCAGTCAGGTGAGAGACCCTTCCCACTGACCTTGGAGGCTGTCTGATGTTTGTGGATTGAGAAATCTGGAAACTGCAACCACCACCAATGATTGAGTCCCCTAAATCCTGTTTCTGCTCCAGCTCCCACTGGCACAGCCCATGCCAAACTGCACTCTGCTCCCCAGCCTGGTGCTACAGACCCTTGCTATCAACTTTCCAGATTATCTTGGGCTGAAAATTTGCTTCAGTCTGTCATTTTATGGTTTCTGCTGCTTTAGATTTTGTTTAGAGTTATTTTTTACAGGTTTTTTTGAGGGGTTGGGGAGCAGGTCCCTGCTTCTACTTTACCATCTTGGTTCCACTTCCGATGAATTTTCATGTTTACCTTTTTTATACTTCTCTTGATTCTTCTATTTAAGTGTCATATTTTCTATTAAGCCCTGGTCTTTTCATCAGGATTGTTTGGACATCCTGTTTCATTAAATGTTCATTTTTTTCCCCATGAAAGATTACATTCAGTTTTGCTGGGTAGGTTCAGACAAAGAGTTTTTTTTAACCCCAGTGAAAACAAAACCCAATTGACATAAGCCAATTTCCCTACACAGTGGACTCATTTTAAGATCCTTTACTACTTTTATTTCTTTAGTTTCAATAAAGGGGAGAGAACAGTGGGTATGTGCTATAAAATTCTTGTTTGATTATGTGGTCAGCTCATCCCTCCAAATGCTCCTCAGTCTTCTGATTTCTCTTCTCCTTTATGATAGAGCAGCAGGATATAAAAGAGACAGAATTAGAAGTGATGGGAAAAACCTTAAGAGCTGGAGGCAGGGGACCCAACTTAACACTGCAGTTTTTCATCTTATCATGTGACCATGAGCAAGGTCTGTCAGCAGACCTTAAGTGCCTGTGATAAGCAGTGAGGTATAAAAACAAAAATGAAATAGTTCCTGTCCTCATTCTCTTCATGAAGACAATATGTACAATACAAAATAAAGGAGGTAGTTTAGAGAGGAAAGTTCCTAGCAGTTGGGGGAGAGGTGGACCAGGCCATGCTTTAAATCTTGAAGTGAAAGGTTATATGATGTAGAGGAGAGGAGAGAGTGAATTCCAGGAATCAGGACTGCCATTGCAAAAGCATGGAGATATTCAGATGAATAACTAGGAATAGTATAGGTAATAAACCCAGGGTATTCCTTGAAAATCCATGACCATCACCTGCTTCTCAGCTTGCAACTGTTTGTATGCCTTATAATCTGAGTAAACTAACAAAATTTATGAAGTAGTAAGACTGCCTAATAACAAAAGTAGAAAATAGCTAGGACATGACCAATTTTCAAGGAACAATCCTGTTGCTGGAAATACATCACTTCTTTGTGAAAAGGTGTGGTAGAAAAGGGGCCTAGCTTCAAGTCCCAGCTGTACTAATTTATTCTTTACTTTTGGGTAAATTATTTTACCTTTTGGAGTCTCAATTGTCTTTCTCTTTAAAATGGGGGAGTTGAAATAGGTGATCTATAAATTGAAATAGGTGATCTCTTCCAATCCTAAATTCTGTAGGTCAGAATTCATTTTAACTAATCACTTAGTGACTTGGTAGTTCCAAAAAAATCTTGACATTTTTAATTAAGCCCCTTGGTACATCTGGATATTTATTGTCTGTAACTATTTACTTGTAAATACATTCATAAAACATGAAGCAGTAAATCCAGTCAGAATGTAACATTATGGTGGATGGTGTGGTTAAAGCTCACAGACTTACTTGTCGAATAATTTTCATGGTGAAAAGATTATAGATTCAGACCTTGAAGTCCACAGGGGTTTTTTTCTTTACAACTTATCTTAAACTCCTGCCTTTGTTATCAGTGGATTCCCCAAAGGATTAAAAAGCATAACAACATATTAAATACAGCATGGTTCCACTCTTGTGTCTTGATGTATATCTAGATAAGACTGGTTGAACAGCCCTCCCATATGTTACATACTACCATATGTTATCATTGTTGCACCTCACGTGATGGCGCTATTTCTTTTATCCTTTGTTCCCCATATTTACTTCAAGGGCCTACAGTTTTGACTGTAAATACTTTTTACTGATTTTTGTGAATGTTAATATAGATTAAAAAACTACAATTCAGCAGGTATTTATTTAAGCATCTATGGGATACAAAGCTCTGTTAGTCGCTTGGAATATAGTGACCAAAACAAAAATGTCCTTGCCTTCTAGGAGCAAAAACTCCTCCTGGAGGGCAACAACACGTGCGCATAAGCATCAGTACAAAATAACCGTGTAATTTGGGTGAGAAGTGAGGAAGAAGAATACTTAGCAATTGCAGGAATCAGAAAAGACCTCTTATGGGAGACCCTGGAACTGAGCCAGGTATGCAGGGAGCGTTTCCAAGAGACAGAAGAGGTTTTTCAGGCATAATACAGCTCCCTGGGGAAAGAGACGATGGTGAGATGGAATCTACAACAAGCAGAACTAACAAAACAATATACACAATCATTACAACTGGGAACATGAAAAGACCATTCAAGGAAGGCCATCCATCTTTGGAGTGATTGAAAAGCCTGACTTCTAGACTATTCAGTAGCCTCCTTGCTCATCTTTTTGCCTCTAGTCTTTTCCTCTTCCACTCTATCCTTCATACACTCATTAAACTGATATTCCTAACACCTTCCTTTGGCAAGCTATTCATTGGACACCAGGTCTTTCTGGTTTCCTACCCAGCTGGCCTTGGAAAGTAAAACAACTGGCACACTGCTAGGTGATTAGCACTTGAGAAACCTGGTTGCACAGCTACATATATTTTCTTCTTCATCTGCTGACCCCATCAACCCAACAATGAGAGGAACAGAACTTTGTCCAACCTTTTCTGTGTCCTGTGTAACTTTCTTAAAAGTTAGGAACTTGTTTTCAGAAAACCTGTTAATGTATCATTGTAGTTTGAGATAGGTCTCCCGTTCTATTTATTCAAAGCAATGGAAACAAAAATAGATTTTTCCTTGTTTCTGACTGCTATTCAAGTGACCCCATCCAGGATTTTCTTGGCGAAGATACTGGAGTGGTTTGCCATTTCTTTGTTCAGCTCATGTTACAGATGAGGTAAACAGGGTTAAGTGACTTGCCCAGGGTCACAAAGCTAGTGTCTGAGGCCAGATTTGAACTAAGGAAGATGACTCTTCCTGACTCCAGGCTTAGCTCTCTACTGTGCCACCTAGCTGGTCATGAAAGGTCATATACTGCATAAAAATTATGAGAATGAGAGTTTTCACTGTTATGGATAGGGCAGAATGTGTGACCAGATAAATGGATGAGATCATTATCGAGAAGATAATCACTCTCCATTATATGAAATTTGAAAGGTTTTTGTCAAATCAGCTAGAATTGGAAGCATTCAATTAAAAAGTTTTCCCCAGTTACTTTCTCTAATAAAAATACATAAAATCCAAAATTTATAGATAATTAACACAAATATATATATACATACACACACATGCATATATACACACAATTAGAAGTATTAGACAAAGAGCCAAAGGACATGAATAGTTTTAAAATAAATATTCCTTGAAAAATGTTCAAAATCCTAATCAGAGCAATACAAATTAAAGTAACTGAGGTATTACTTCACAGCCATTGAGTTAGAAAAGATGGAAAGCTTCATTATTGGAAAAGCGGTGGGAAGACAATTCACTGTCAGTGACTATGAATTGGTTCACCCTTGCAAGCAAACAATTTAGATTTATGCAAGAAAAATCACTGAATTGTTAACATCTTTTTGACTCAGAGATCTCATTTCTAAAGTAATATCCAAAGGAGATTGTTGATGGCAAGAAATGACTCCTGAGAATAAAAATCTAGACTGCAGCATTATTTCTAACAAAAAGCTGGAAACAAAGTCATGTACCCAAAAGTTGGGGGAATGTCAATGATGAAGGGCTTTAGAATTGGGAAAATGCTTTACATGCATTATTTCATTTGATACTGAGAAGATTTACAGCTCATAGAATGTTGTTGTATTAAAAAGGACAAATGTGAAGAATTATTTAGAGAAACATGGGAGATGTTGTATAGAGTGATACAAGTAAAGAAGCAAGCCCAGGGAGAATAACCTACCAAAGGGATACCCAATGTAATTAATATCAAATGGAGAGGAAATAAGACTGGTCATATACGATGGACGCATTAATACCATATTGTCAGACATTTCTTAGAGAATGCAATAATAAAAATAACCATAACTGGCATCTATGTAGACTAGGGGTGGGAAACCTGGGGCCTCAGTGCCATAGTCAAACGGCTGTACTTGAGGATCTCGAGGGCCATAGGTCACCTCAAGGCCACAGCTTCCCTAACCTTGATCTAGAGCATAGTTTTCCAGGTTCTTGCCTGTCATAATGATCTTTGTAAAGTGTCTTTTGTAACTTTTGTATCTTGTCAAAACAGGCTACTGATTGATTTTCAGAAGCTCTGCGTTTTAGAAACCGTAGCTTTTTACTTTTAAAAAATCAGATTTTTAGGAAACCCACACACATTAAAATAGAGCAAGACTGAGTAGAATGCTACCATCTTCAAACTATAACATTTAAAGGAAAGTAGGATACTTTGGTTCCAGATTGTCGTGTAGATGTGTTTCTGTTCAGAGACAATTCTCAAATAAGCATACTGGGTATTGATGATTTCATATGTCCTTGTTGCTAAAGAACTTTCTTCCCTAAGGGTTTATATCACTATTTTGAGAATTTCTTTTGCAGATTGTGTTGCATTCTGTTATTAATTTGAGGTTTTATAATTCTGCTTGGAAATATTAGATTCCTTCCAATAGCCTCCGACATCTAAAATAGAAACACTGCTCCCCAAAACATCTTAATTAAACTGACTTGGATGAAGAAAACCATCTCTGAAACTTGATTTAATTATTAGATTACACTCCTCTCCCTCTCTCATTATCTGTTACTTTAGGAAGAACCTTGAATGGTAAAGTGCCATCCTGTTAATGAAACCCTCCTCAGGATAACCTACAACTTCATGTGAATCTTCAAGCTCCCAAGTAAAGATGTGCTTTCCTGAAATGTGAGGGAATGATCTTGAGAACTGAAATGTTACTTCTTTCTTAAGCCAGCTGTCAGTTATAAGGCCAAGTGACAGACAGCGTGGGAGCCCATCTGGTGCTGACTTACAGAGAGAAGCTGATGTGCTCCTTTGTGGGAAGTCAGCAGTCACGTTTCTGACTCAAGTCCTTCATGGCACCTGATAAGAAAAGTTTGGGTATAGTGGTAACACAACTTGCATTACTATACTAAGTTTGGTACTGAGTGTGCAATAGAAGTTTGTGACATTTGGAAAGAAAATGTCCCAGCTGGATTACTTTGCAGATTTTAGAATAAGAGCCCATTGGGTTACCAGACTGTGGGTTTTTTTTTAATTAACTTTTACCCTTCTCATGCAGAGTTGAAACTGTGGGCCAGCCAGATAGGCGAGACAGTATAGGAGTTTGTGTAGAAAAACAGAATGGCTATGACTCTCTGCAACGAGATCAAGCAGTGTGTATTGGTACAAATGGTAAGAAATAACTTTTGTTTTTAAGTGTCTGCATAAAACATTCAATAAGATATTCTTATGCAAGGCATGTCTAATAACAGATAAGGCATGTCTTTAAGAAAAAGGATAAAAAAGAGGTAATTAAGGTCTTTCTGATCTCCATCTGTACATATATATACTTGTGTGTATATTACTTTGAGAAGAGACATTACAGTTTCTCTCATCTCCAACTTTACATATATGATCTTGTAATTGTAATATTACAGATGACGGGAATGAGACATCTTGGCTAATGTCACACTCCTAGTTCATGGCTGATCCAAGACTAACCCAGGTCAAGGAATCAATGCGATAAAATGAAAATTTGAGGCTGAAAAATCTGGCTTCAGACCTTCACTCTACCACTTAACTAGTTCTGTGATGTTGGGGCCTCCATTTGTTTCAATCTGTAAAATAAAGGGATTGGACCGAGATCAAGGGTTCTTAATGAAGGTCTGTGAACATATTTGGTTTTTTTTTAAATAACTATTTCAATATGATTCCTTCCTTTTGGAATCCTACATCTTTTATGCATTTAAAAACATTCTGAGAAGGGGGTGGGGTCCCTATGCCTCACCAGAATGCCAAGATCCACAACATAAGAAAGGTTAAGAATCCTTGACCTAGACAGTGTCTCTAAGGGCCCTCGGTCCATTGTTCAGCTACAGCACAATGATGCCATCAGGATAAATCACTTTTCAAATAGTTAATGTTTTTATGGCATCAGCTGTGTCTTTCATTGTACTGGCAACCAATCATTTAGTCATCATCTAGGAAAGACTGACATCCTAAACTGTTTAAGCAACAGAATTTCTTAATATAAATTATATTCCTAACTTAGCCAGAATAAAAACTGGGTTGGTTATAGAACGATGATTTGAGTGGTTTCTAGGGAATTTCCAGGCTGTTCCCCTTTGTTCAGCTTCATCGTATACGCTCACGTGACATTTTCTCTTACTGTTTCAGGGGCTGTTTTTGTAAATGGAAAGGAGATGACAAATCAGTTGCCAGCGGTTACTTCTGGGTCCACTGTCACGTTTGACATGGAAGCAGTGACCCTGGTTACCACTAATAATGATGGTGGGAACTTCAAGCTGAGAGTAACTATTAGCTCTAATAATAGGGAAGTGGTTTTTGACTGGTTACTTGATCAATCGTATGTTTCTCTTTATTTTGGATGTTCATTTTTTTATCCTGGTTGGAAAGTATTAGTGTTTTAGTGTTTTGATTAATTAGGATTAGGTTAGCAGAGATCTCCTCAACCAAGTTTAAGTCAGTGACAAAGCCAGACTCATCTCTCAAATAGGCAGTTTAGAAATTAAATGTGTCTTACAGGATTCATTTGAAAGTATATGTATTTTTTGGACAAAAACGTAAGCAAATACCACATTATGATAAAATTTAAATGGATTTCTCAGAATAAAATGTGGAGGTGGGAGTGGGTGGGAAGGGAGTTTTTTACACAGCCTGTCCTGAAATCTTTCACTGCTTATTAACTTTGATTTTAATGGAAAAACTACATTTGCAAAGCCTTTACAATTAAATCTGCACTTAAGACCAAAGTTTTATCAAAAGCTTTCAGGCATGATGCAGTTGTAGCATATTAACAGCAATAGATGGAATGTAAGTTCTATATTGTCTGTTATGGTTATGAGTTGCAAATGTGGAACATTCCAATTTTCTTTTTTTTTTTACATCTGCCTTCTCTTTCTATCTAGATTTTAATTTATAACCAAAAAAAAAAAAAAGAAAAAAAAGATCCAGGTAGAAATCAAGGTCCTGTTTGCTATCTTTCAATATAGATTAGCCCTTCTTCACCAGTGTGCCTTGTATGTTCAGGGATTTTAAGAACAGTATTGAATTTTTGCATTCAATAGTAATAATACTTAACGTCTTCAAAGCATTTGACTTTCTGTATTTTTTGTGCCTGAAGTAAAAAAGCCTGTAATAATCTAACCAAAGTATTTTCTTTTGCTCAAATGTAGTAGTGAAGTTTGACCTATTCTAGAGCAGGGCTGGGTAACCTGCAGCATTGAGGCCACTGGACTCAATCAGAGGTCCACACTTGAGGACCTAGAGGGCCACATATGACCTTGAGGCTGCAGGTTCCCCAGCCTTGTTCTAGAGGATGTTCACAGGGTAAAACTACTTATAGAAGTAGTCCATACAGTGTTAGCCACATTACATACATTGGTGTACATGTGTGCATGTGTATATATGGCACATGATGTCTAGGACAGTTTATCAGCTTGTTTGTCCTTTAAGGACCGACCAAATATAAGATAATACTTGATTTTTTGAGATAACTTTACCTTTGTGTAAAATATTTATTTTAAGGCCCAACTATGTTAAAATAATGGTCTTTAACTAGCTATACCAACTTACAAAAAATTTTAATGTGAATTTTTTTATCGGTAGGAACATGTTTGAAAAAACAACTTTGATATTTTTGTAACATAATTTATTTTGGGATTCATTTCCCTGTTTGACAATCATGACATTGACCCTTTCATTTTTTATATATTAGCAGACTTTCATTTTGGTTTGTGATGTAGTTAAAAGTATGGCAGATGTAAATGCCTTATGTATTAGTGCTGAACTGAATAAAATGAAGTACAAAATACATGTTTATTATCTCTCTTTTTTTTGCAGGACACTTAGTAAACATAGTTTTTATACCATTTAAACAAATGGTATTCTTTAAATGAAATTTATGCTTTTCTTCCTGGGAGAGATGTTCTTAGATATTTTTTTAAAAACTAAAAATAGAAGAAAAATGCCAAAGTTCATTTTCAGCAAGATTCATTTGTGTTATTTCAGTCATTTAACAAATATAGACTTATTCTTATACTTAAGTAAACTATGTTTCAACAGTAGCGCCTTAATCCAAACTGTCTGAACCCTAAAAAGCATCCAAATACTAATTTTTACTCAAATTATGAACCAACATTATTTAAAAAAATACTGCTAATGAAATGGTAACTGAACAAGTCTAGTATAAACAGATCTGCCAGAGAAAACTGTGGTTTACACATTCTGCAAGGCCTTATTAATGAACTAATTGTGACTCTGGCATCACAGTTCAGTCCTGAGCTCTGTTAAGGTAAAATTCAGAGATAAATCATCGCTGAGTTTCTCAGATCCCTTACCAACAAGGAAAAGAAAAAACCCTAGTGTAAACCAAGGAAAAACAAACTAATATTTTTAAATGGGCAAAGTAAAGTGTCAATACAAAGATCCTAATTGCAATAATCTCAGCATTGGTTGTTGTCCTTTGTTCTAAGAGGACCAAAATGACATCACCCTGATAAAGTCAAGTTTTAGTGTGTCCAACGACTGTAGCTGATCAGACCACTATGAGCCCAAAATGCTCTACCACAGATTGGGCACAGATAGCCTGCTTGAATATTTGGGGTGGATACTCTAAATTTGTGCATCCTATGTTTTCGCCATGCTGAGTGGTCCTGTGCCAGTGTCTTCTATGTTATACAACCAAAGTTCTTGAGAAAGACTTGAGAGTGTCCTTGCATCGCTTATTTTGACCACTATGTAATCGCCTGCCCTATGTGAGTTCTCCATAAAATAGTCTTTTTGGCAAGCGTACATTTTGCATTCAAACAATGTAGCCAGCAAGCATAGTTTGAATGCTTGACAACCTCAGCATTACTGATATCCTGAAGACATTAATAAAGAAACTGGATGCCATACTGAAGGAGATAGTTGTTGAGTTTTTAAAATTCCAGAATTGGCAAAACTGGTGGAATAGAAAGACTCCTCAGGACCTAAACAAGGAAAGAATCCAAGATCCATGCTGTAACCTCCCCGATGAATGCTGAAGTATGAACTAGGTTCACTACAGATTTGTCTCTGCTGTGTTCTCTCTACTGTGTTCTCACTGCTGCCCAGCAATCTTTATTTTTTCCTTGATTGACTATTCCACTTCCTACAGCAGTTGTTCCAAATTAACTTTTCTCAGGCTTCTTCCTTTTTGTCACCAAAGAACTTCACCTTCTTCCTTATGGAGAAAACAAGAGGCCTTTAGAGTTCCCCCCTTTTCCCTGTTCTTTTATCCCTGTCAGTGCTAAGGATGTCTTCACCTTGCCCCATCTATAATCTACCCCCTTAGAACTCTTCCATTGCCTTATGAACATCCCTAGAATTCCACCATCCTTTAAATTTCTATGGAGGCTCTTTTACCTCCTCAATCTCTATTATCCTGTGATGCTTTTTGTAGCCAAATTCCTAGCAAAAGCTGTCCATGTTCACTGCCTCTATTTCTCAACTCCCAGTCCTTAATTTATAATCTGGCTCCAATCTCACTATTGCTCTTGGGTTACCAATAGATTCTCAGTCCTCCTTGATGAGCTTTTGACAGTTCTGAGCACACCCTCCTGCATGTGTGCACTCTGTGAAAACGTCCTGGTTCTTATCACTTAACCTTCCCTGGATTCTTATCCTCCTTGTTTGGACCCTGAGGCTTCTAGCTTGAACCTTTCCCTTTTCTGTAATTTTCCTGACCATACCCATACCCTTGTCTATTCTGTTATCTAATTCTCAAATTTATATACCCCTCTCTTATCTCTCCTTGGAGGGCCAGTCTATACTACCCTCTAGACATCTCTACTGGGATATCCTGTAAGCCTTTCAAAATCAGTAGGCCAACATGGAACTCACTTTCCCTAATCACCAGTCCTCCAATCTCTTTTTGAAAACATGCTAAGCCTAGTCACTGAGACTCATGGTCCTAGACAGTCTCAGTTCTTGACTCTCATCCTACACACTCTGCTTCTCTCCTTTCTAAATTCTGCCTCTCTAATGCTTATTGCAAATCTCCCTTCAGTCTCTCCTTCCCACAGATGCCAAGTCTTACAACCGAGGGTTGTCACTACCCTGCTTCACTGGCTCTTACCACCAGGCTAAAAACTCCTGAGACTGGCATTGCAAAGCAGCCTAGCTTTCCAGGCTTATTCCATGTTACTGCCCCCTTTCACACATGCTTACATTCCAGCCACAGTGGCCTACTTGCTGGGCCCTAAATGGACATTTATTCCACCTCCAACGAATGCCAGTTTGTCACCCATTCAACTCTATTTCTTATAACTTAAGTTTAAGATTCAATTCATGTGTTACCTGTAGAGACCATTTCATGCTACTTCTGGGTTCTAAAACTCTCCTCTTAATTACCTTGTACTTATGTAAATGTTCTAATACTTCTTCTCTTCAGTAGAAAGTAAATTCCTTTTTATATTTTTCATTACATCTTTGTATCACAAACCATACATATTTATAGGTGCTAAATACATGCACTTTGAATGATTGTGCTGTGTTGCTGAGAAAAAAAAATGTTGTGCAGTTGTTTTCAGTCATGTCTGACTTTTGGTGACAAAGATGCTGGAATAGTTTGCCCTTTCCTTCTTCACCTCTGAGGAACCTGAGGCCAAGTTAAATGACTTACCCAGGGTCACACAGCTAGTAAGTGTCTAAGACCCCATTTGAACTCAAGAAGAGGCGTCTTCTGGACTTCAGGCCAGGCACTCTATTCACTCTGCCACCTAGTGGCCCAAGAAAAAAATGCATGGTGCCAAATCAGTGCATAAATCATCAAATAGTGATCACAGCCAACTTTCAAAGGAGGGAGTAGAAATTAGAACATTTACAAAATTAAGGTACATGACCCATGTACCCCATAATTATTTGCCTAGGATATTTTGTAGATGATAGATTTTCAAAAACCTTACAAACTTTAAAAAAAAAAACCCACCCAAAAGCAGTGTTGAAAACAATCAGAACTTAAAAATTACTATCAGACAGTGGTCAGAACACAGTCATTAAATTTCAGATGGTGTTTAAGATCAACAGGTGAAAAACCCAGAGGCAAAAGGAATAGGGTAGGATAATTCCAAAATGCAATTCCTCTCTTGGATGAAGGGGAAGTCTTAAAAGTCAAATGATCTTTTGTTTAGAGTCATATTTTTTGGATTGAAATAACCTAGGACATTTTATGTGGAGTAATTGAAAACAACATAAAATTTAGCGTTAATAAAAACGTAATTCATAAACCAACATGAAAGCTTCATCAAAGTTATGGAAACTCATGTACTCCTTTAACCTATTCCCCTCTGGAGGAATGTTTAACTTGGGCTGTGAGATTTGCCAAAGCTTTTCTCACAACTATCCTGTGAAGCAGATAGCATAAGCGGTTATTCCCGTTTTTCATTTGAGGAGACTGAAGTTTTGAATTGCTTAGCTTCACTTAGCTAATGAATGTCAGTGTACATCTGGTGCTAAGGTCAACACTTTTCTCAAAATCTGTGGAAAGACTTCAAGCTCATAAAAATAAATGGTACAGAGAAATAATAATTTGGCAAGATATTAACCAATACCTGATTCTCGAATTAAAAATGGCTAAAGTTCAAACCAACATGGAAACTGAGTATCATTGATCAGTGGCAGCTTCCTTTAGCTTTTAGAAAGGGTCTAAATGTTTGAAGAAAGTCGTGAGCTTTCTCATGTCAAAAAAAAGTGGCTCAGTACCCTAGAACTGTTTTCAGTCACCAGAAACAGATTTGCCAACGATGAAAAATAGGTTCATGGGGATCAAGTTTTTCTTCCAAAACCTTCCTCTATAGTTGTGTTTCAGGCAACTTAAGCATATAAAGGGCTTTTACTCATTTCCCGACTATCCAACTCCTTGGCAACCTGACTTCTATCCTAACTGCTTAATTGAAAATTCACGTGTTCTCCTTGATCATCTCTCCTAACAAAACTAAAAAGGTAGATGATCACTTTTTTTAGAACTTATGATGGTTTAATAATGAATTCAGTACCCAAATTTTTTGTGCCTTCCCTTTCTATTAAGAATATAAACCCAAAAAGGCTGTTTGCTTCATTCAACCAGTTGCCTCTTGGTCCCACAGGACAAAAAACATATAAGGTAAGTTTCTTGTAACTCTGAAAGCAGCTTTTCTTAGGGAAACAAGTTTCAGAAAGTTCACTAACATACTTTTAAGAAAAGCCTAGGGGGCAGCTCAGGGTGCAGTAGATAACAAAATGCCAGTCCTAGAATCAGAACTGGCCTCAGACACCAGCCGTGTGACTCACTTAACCTCAGTAGCCTCCAAAGAAGAAAAAAAACCTCAGTTTTTCTTATGGTCAATAAAGTGAAAAAAGTTAATTTTCTACATAAAAGTCAGTTATAATCCCCCTTTTGTAGGGGTCAGTACAGAAGTGCAAATATAGAGAGAAAATCCTTCCACAGTCTCTAAACTGGGTTCTAAACATCAAACTTTTCCTCCTCAAGATAATAAGTTCTATATTAAATGCAAAAAAGATAGCAAAAATGATCTGCTTAAGAAAAAAGTAATATTAATAGTGCTGTAGAAAAGAGTAAAATAAATTGTGATTGTGAATTTGCATCTTGGTAGCCAATACGTGGCTGGATTCTGGTTATTAGAAATAGCAGTTTCTTGAGATAGTTCAATATAGAAAAAAGAGAATACAACTTTTATAGTATTGAACTTTATGTACAAAATCATTTGATTTCAAATAAACATTTAATGTAAAAACAAAGGTCCATTTCAACAACTTAGCTTTTTTTCCCCATTTTGTTAAACACATCTACTGTACCATTCAAATGCTTGACCAGCTTACATGATTTCTTCAAAATCTCTCATCAAGGGTACATATAGAAAAGGCATCTTTTTATAAATAGAAACAAAGGGATTTTTTCAGCTTTTATTATAAGATGACATAAAAAGTTTACTCAACAGAAGTAATTTCATTACTATTTTTTGGGGGGATCACCAACTTTTGTGCAAACAATGCTAGCCTTCTTTTAAGCATTAAGAGCATAACTGCTTAAGAAATGACATAAGCAATAATTCTAGACCTACATCTCCCCTAAAATAATCTATTTTTTTACATATGTGCACAGCTTTAGCAAATTAAAGCCAGAGAGAAATGCTTGAGATCCACTACCCGGAGGCATAATGAATTATGAGAAATCCTCACTGGAGAGCTGACAACTCAAGGAGTCTGTAATGAAAGCTGCAGTTTCCCTCTTTCCTATTTTTACACAAAAATCAGTGACTAAGAACTTAATACTGGATGACAAATCACATCCACACCATTAGTTAAATAGTCTCACAGTTAAACACATCTTAAAGACCAATCAAATCAGTATTTACATTTTATAAATTTCTGAAGACACCATTAGAAAGCTTATATATCCCTTCACTAAACAAAATAGGGAACTGCATCTGATGGTGGAGGAATGAAATAAAAAATTAAAAATACCTGTATTTACAGCAGCATTGTTCCTTTATAAATAAAGAATATGAAAATGCAATATCTTAAGGATAATAAAAAATTGAGGTGATGTCTCTCAACCACAGTGCTTGGAGTTGGAATAAAAACTCATTGGTGCTGACATTGTGCCAGTAGTGAAACAACTTCCCACTAGAGAAAATTCAACTGTAAATGTGTGCAACCAAAGGGTGAAACTGCTCAGGACTGTTCAGATGAGTGTGTATGGAGTGAGGGGCCTGCTGGGGTAAGCACTCACATGTGGAACAGCTTCTCTGTTCAAGCTCACAGGGAGTTCCTCCCCTTTTTCAAATTAGCATCTGAAAATTCTTCACTCAGTATGCTATGATATAATGCCAATGAGAAGATGTGGTGGCCTGAATTTTCAATATGTAGTTATTTAATTAAAAAAAATATAGCAAAACGTTCAAGTTTAAAAGAATACACTGGGTGAGCAATGCATCAAAATTATCCACATACAAACACACTGCCAGAAACAAAACCAAACAATTCTGCTTGGTAGCTTGTGTTATCAAAAGTGAGAAGTCCACCATGTTCCCACAGGCACAAATCAAAGAACTGCTAGCTTATCTTTTCGAAAAGTGTAACTGAATCTGTTGGATGTACAACTATGTCCAAATTTGTGACTCTTCATTCAAAACTGATAAATGATTTCAAGAAGCAAGGATCAAGGTCAGGCTGAAAATAGTAATGTGCATAATTTTGCCAATCTAATTGGATGTCTAAATTGCTTAAAAAGTGAATTCTATTCCAATTCCCACCCCAATGTTTCACAATTACAAAATAGGAAAACAAGTCACAAATGCAGAAACTTATAATTTATCTATGTGTATGTTTTTATATTATCAATTCAATATCATAAGACATTAATCGCTCAAGTTACAAAAAAGCTTTTGGTGTAGTATTACTTTTCATGCTCAAAGTGAAGAATACTGCAATGACATCACTACAACTGATATACATGGAGTACTTGCATAATGAAGCCAAGTGAACCTTGATACAATGTCTTGGTTGAAATCATTTACTTCATCTAACAGTGCCTGCTTGAACTTATGATTTACAAAATAAAAGAGAAGAAAAGCTCTTCCTAAAGAGTGTATTCCCCAAAATGTTTTTCAGTGTTTGTCCATCACCCGGGATCAGCACTGCCTTTCAGAGTTTTTGTTTCTTACTCTGTTTTGAAACCCCTGAGACCATGTCGGTGTCTGCAATTCTGTCCCTCGGGTGAAGGTCGCTGTATCCGTTGGAGGTCCCATTTTGCTCTTCTGGCGACTCCTCACTTGCAGGGAGAGCAGCTTCTCCTTTGTCTAATTTCTGTTGCATTTCCCGGAGCTTGGTGACAGCTTTGTCTATTGACATTATGCTAATGAGATTAAAGTCATGCATGCTGACCAGGTGAAGCATGAAGTTTCTACAGAGATTCTTCTTAATGATTTTCTGTCCATAATTCTCTACAAACAGCATACAGGCATGATTCATTTGATTGTCAGCAATAAACCTGTGTAACAACAACAAAAAAAAAAAAAACAAAAAAAACACCAAACATGTCGTTGACAAGGTATCAAAGAACCCCAATTAATTATCAAGGCTAGCTAGCAGTGCCCTTTGTCAACTCTTCATCTAGAGAGCATGATGAAACAATCAGTTGTTTAAATGACCATTTTTTTTTTTACTATTTAGGTTTTGAGTTGACTGAATCTCATCAACGTTTATAGAAATATTATTACAAAAGGATGCATCATGACAACATACAAAGATGGCAAACAAAAAGGATGTTTTTTACACAACTGTTCTATTTTCTTTCAGCCTGCATAATTTCCCTAAGCTCCACACCAAAATAGATGACTCTAAGTTTTCCCAGCCCTCATGATGATCGTGGTGATGATTACCACATAGAGCAGTCTTTCCCCCTACAGATGGTGACTGAAGCATTTGGATTGGTAGTGAAATAAGCAGCACTGAAGGAGATAAGCCTAGATCAGACTAAATGAGTGCCAACTGTGCCAGCCAGACAAAAATATATGGGAAATAGGGGAGTCTCGTACACATGTAAAAAAGATAATTTTGGAGGGGAAGGCACTACATGGTGGGATGGTGATTCTTGAAAGTAACTAGGGATACCAAGGGAGAGAGGTGAGGCATAGCCTTCTATGTCAGGAGAGGAGGAGGGAAATAAGAGTTCATGTAAAGACATAAAATACAGCAAAAATACTAGAAGGAGTCATGTTAACAGCTGATGAGTTAAAGATAGGTTACAGCTAACTTGTAAAGCATCTGAAAGACAGACTTTTTTATATTTGACCTTAAAGATTACAGAGAACTACTGGAAGGGAAGTGACATGATCAAAACCGTGTCTTAGAAAAATCACTTTGGGAACTGTGTGGAAGAAGGATTAATTAGGGAAGGAGTAGGCCTTATGGCATAGAAAACAATTAAGAAGCTATCTGTAATATCAAGCAAGAAAAATAAGGTTGCATGAGGCTCATGTTGGAGAAAAGACAGAGATTTGGGGAAATCCTAACTACACAAAGACTCCCTAAGAGAGTCCCCCAAGTACTGCTGTTGCTACCTAATGATGCACGTGTGACATGAATGCAAATTACATGTTGGAAGTGGAAGTGCAAATAGTTGTCATATTAAAATGAAAACCTAGAATTTAAAGGAGTCAACTTAAAGTACATTTCCATTCAGGAGAATGGGTTTCTCCTTTCTTTGTAAGGCTACAGTCATAAGATCTTAAATCCAGAACTGGAAGGGCAAGAGAATAAATACTTGTTAAGCACTTCTTGTGTACCAGGCCCTGGGCCAAGCACTTAAATACTATTTTTTGATTCTCACAACAGTCATCGAGTGCCACTATTATCCCCACTTGACAGCTGAGCAATAAGAGGCAGAAGGACCTGCTCAGGGATCACACAGCTACTCAGTGTCTGAAGCAGGATCTGCGGTCAGGTCTTTCTGACTCTGGGCTCTCTGGCTCCTACAAGTCCAAACAATAATTATGCATTTAAAGGAAATGAGCCAAGGTCATATGAGAAGAGTCTTAGAGAAGTATCAAGAGTCAAGCATAATTCTACACACATACCAAGGTCAGTAGACTACCAACAAATATATTTAAGAATTCATGTATTTACATGATTTCAAAATAACCCACCCATGCTTCATGACATGTAGATTCCATAATTTCATCACTTCTTTCTCTCCTTCATTAACATCAGAAAATTCTTCAATTTGCTAAAAGGAAATATGAAAAATTAAATCAAGGATAAATACCACTGAGGGAGGGAAAAGTGGACAGTACAGTGGAGACTGATATGGGTTTGTGGGTATCTCATTTTGATTGCTATAAATCTAAGACATTTATTTTTAATTCAGACAAAATGAAATGCATTTATAAATAATATAAATATAAATAAAATAAATTGACCAACAGAAGGTATCAAAGCAGTCAAAATACACATCATACAAATAATTTGCACAGTAAGATATCAATACTTTAAAAATTATAACTAGTCATCAGATTAACAAAAATTTAGTTGACAAAATCTTTAGATTTATCAGGTTGAAAATACACTACTAAAACCCAATTATCATAAGACTACATAACAGGGTATTCCAAAGTCTCAATTAAGCATTAACTTTTAAAGTTTAAACACAGAACAGCCAAATATATCTTGGAATGTGATCCCAAGTCTAAATGGAAGCATGCAAATTTTCTAGGTTTAAAACCTCCAGTTTATCACCTAAGGTGGAAAGTGAGAAATATGGTGGTTGGGGCTCCAAAATTTGGAACAGGTCCCACCTGTCCTATTTCTGTGGAATATCATTCAATTCCATAATCATCCAATTTGCAATGTTATGTACTAGATTTTTTTATGAATGACCAATGTAATCACAACTTTTCAAGTTATTTAGGTTATTAAAACTGAAAATTACAGTAATGGTTTTTTCTCTTAGCCATTCTGGATCCTTTTCATCTTCACTATCTACTTCCATTTCTTGGGGGCGGAGTGGTAAACAAGTGTCACTATGGAAATAGAGGCGGTTGTGTCCACTGCTGTATGTTCGTTGCTGTTCTACTTCTCCATCTTCAGATTCAAGAAATTCAGACATACTTGCTTTTGTACGTTTTGGTCTGTTGAGATAACCATTAAAAATAGATATAAATGAATAGATAGCTTTAGTATAATATGAACATTTAAACTGAATAGAAAAAGGACCACAAATGAGCCAATTATGTGCATCTCATGCAATATAAAAAAAATTATTTTCCATCTGTATTCTATAGCACTTAGATCAAAGGCATTCAAGATAATTCCACAGAGAAATGATTCAAGAAACAGAAATGACAGAGGATGGCAAAGGGAAGATAGGAAAGGTAGAAGAAGATAAAAATGATAAATTATTTGGTACCTAAAGCTACAATTAACCACAAAGAGTCTTGGGGGGGAAAAAGTTATAAAATACAGGCAGAAGAAAACATGATTAATTCCCCTTTGTTTTCAGCTCAGTATACAGACCAGTGCTAGTCAGTGCTATGCTACTGTCCAGCTCCACAGGTTTTCAGAGCAAGGAGGGGCCTTAAAGATGATCTAGTTCAACATCCATGTTTTTCAGGATGAAGTAACAAATACGTAGAATTTAAATTACGTGGACAATGTCTTAAAAATTAGTAGTAGTGGAGAAGATAATCACATCGAATTCTGTTTCCTCAATCCATTAGGTCAAATACTTTGTATTCCCTTCCCACTACCCCATATTTCACCCTCTTCCTGAGATAACCAAAGATGTGAAATGGACAGAGACAAGCTTCCACCAAGAAAGAAATCCAGAAAGCCAAGAACCTGTAGTTGTGGTAGGGGGATGGTCACAAAGCAGCCCCTCAGTTCCTGAAACTTACCTGTTATTAACATAGCAGAACATATATTTCCCCTTCCCCCACAGAACTGAAGGGGAAAAAGCAGTGATGCAATTATAGATTCTACAAGTCAAATAATGCACTGCAAATAAAAGCATTAACATTTGCAAATTTGGATGAGAAAGTTTCCACCTAAAACAGTACTTTGTTATAGCAATCTTCTGTTTCCTCCAAAATGACCGTTTAGGAATAAGAAGTCAAGCATGAGTTGTCTAACATTTTTACATACCTACATACAAGAATGTGTGTGATAGGTGTTCTCTTTACAGGCCCATTACGACTAAAGGCAAACCCAGGCTGACGATGAATATCCTGAGGATTCCCTGCATAGGAGCCATCATAACACTCATTGATAGAAACATCTATTCTAGCACCTTTCGGATGATACTGTAACAACAAATATTAAACCCATTAGTTAAAAAACATATGATCTCAAGAATTCTAAAATTCAATTTCATCACCAAAAGTAAATTTTTCTCCTTTTACAGGCATTTAGCATAGTGATACCTGGCAATATACTAATTCTTACACCCCCTCCATAATCTATCCCAAAATTATCTTTTTATTTCAAAATATAAGAAGTCAGAAGACATTCAAAGGGGGAAAAAACTGATTATGTTCTGAAGCCTATATAATATGTTACCTCAATTATTATGCAATCCACTTGTCAAGATTTTTAGAAATAAATTATTATACACATAATTATATTCAGCATTTTTTACATGTAGAGACTACTTTTTGGACAAAGGATGAAACTTTAAATGTTGCAGTGTATAATTTGCACATTTCACGTGGCATATTTCATGTTGGGGCTGCTAGGTGGTGCAGTAGATAGAGTGCTGGGCCTGAAATTAGGAAGATTCATCCTCAGAAATTCAAATCTTGCTTGAGATACTAGCTGTATGACCTTGGACAAGTCACTTAAACCCACTTTGACCCTGTTCCTCATCTGTAAAATGAACTGGAGAAGGAAATGGCAAATCACTTCAGTAACTTTGCCAAGAAAATCTAAAATGGAGTCATTTAGAATCCAACATCACTGAATAAAAATGAAATATTTCACATATTTTAACTTATTGAGAACTAAAACACAAAGCTTACTTACAACATAATTGAAGATAAATCTGCTGTGACAGAGTTTAAGATGTTTAAGTAAACTATAAAGCTTGCGGCAATTCAACGTGCACCAAGGACAATGCAAGTCATCTCTGGCCTCAGTTTGCTGTCTTGTATTGTTGTTATAAAGGAACTGGAAAATGAGAAAGTGGAAACTTGGTATACTTTAAAATATTTGACTATCTTACCTCCCATATCTAAAAACTAAATAATCTAAATAAAGCTTTTAAAACCCACTTAAACCATGTTAAGAATCTAAAATATTTCCCCTTCTACTCTTTCCTCCCCTTAAAAAAACAAGACTTTTGATTCTTCAAAAGAACCACGTTGCTTACCTGGTAAAATATTCGTAACTTTTGTCTAGGTTCATTTAAAACATCCTTTTCTTTTCTTGTTTGAAGGTCTGTAGATAATGATTCTTTCACAGCTAAAAATTGATTATTTCTAGTTAATGAAAATAGAACTCAATAAAAGAATACATCATGAAACAATCAGATGTCCAGAGTATCCTAATACAACAACTTCGTTTTTATATATTTCATGCTCTCATATCTGATTCTGCTGGACAACATAATTACAATTACAACGTAATTAAATAGGTACTTTCAGTGACTTAAGGTCTTATGATCCTATGAGAACCACAACAATATAAAAACAAAAACAAAACTGCAATCTATGGATAGAATTCAATTACTAAACTTGAATTTTAAGAGCAGAAAAAAAATCAAATAGTACACAATCAATGTTGTCCATATTCTCTTCAGTTGGAAGATGCATTGATTTACTCAACAATTTCAAAAAAATCTGTTACAAAGTGGGTGATAATCACGGGTAGATATCGGAAATGCCATAATTGTTAGTTCTATCTCTAATATTATGAAGAAATATTGGCTCACCTATACTCTGAGGGGGTTTGACAGAACCAGGCTTATTTTCTTGAGGGAGACTCTCTGAATTTCTGGTTGCAAGAGGTTTTGCTATAGGAGCTGTAGATTTATCATTGGTGTCTCCTGTCCAACGAAGAGTGAACTGCAATGTAGGTCCCTGAGAAAATGTTTCAAATGGAGGTAGCCTCTAAAAAAGAAAAAAACTAAGATGGATGCTAAATAATGACCAATTGTTCATATTGATATGTTTCTATGTTTATCACTAGTCCTTTCCTTCAGCCTCAGTAAAATTGTTTTTCCAGCACTGAACTCTGTTCTAGTTACTATTCCTTCCTGATACGCTTCCAAATACTTACTCCTTACCCTTCTACATTTCAAGTACCCAACCAAAACTTTCTTTCATTTGATATTCTGCACTTTAAACCTACAGTCAAAATGCATGAATGGATCATACAATTCCAATAACGTGAATGACTTCAATACTTAGAGTAATGAAAATTACTTATAGTAACACTTTATAGTGTTCTCCTCTTAAAAGGACTGCTTCCTTATATTGACATTGGTAGTGCTTAGCACACAGTCTGGCATGTAATTATCTTATATCCTAAGTCTCTTTATTTCTTTCAATGATTTTGCTTCCTTCCCCAACCCCAATGATGAGGGCCTCTACCCTATTCTACCCTATCCTGCTGGAGAGCTCTCCCAAAATCAAAGTCTCTGAAGTATAAAACCAATTGTATCCACTTCCCTGACATACAAGAGCTATATCAACAGTTGTGTTCTCCACAATTCCACATTTCAATGCTTGTTACCTCTTAAACTCAGATTTCCCTTACCAAAAGCCACATGCCTACCTTCCCCTAAAGTTCCCTATAACTTTGTGAGAATTTATCCAATGATTCAACATATTAGGCTATCTCTGATTGTTTTTACTTCAAACTCGACACCAGAAGTATAAATGTAGAAAACGTCTACATTCCTCATCATTCTCAAGTCACAAACTTAGCTAAGCTTCACTGCTTCCAAATTATTACATCAAAACTTCAAAACTAATTCCAGACTTTTCCACTTTCAAATCCAACCTACAGCTACATGTCTTTATTTGAAAGGGAAAATGAAACTGCTGAGCATTTCTGAACAGCAATAAATAAATGTATTGTCAACAAGGCCGTTTGTTACCACTGAAGATTTAAAGTTAAGGTTTGATAAAAGAAATGAAAGCAATTTAAAAGGTAAATAGGGCACTCTAGACTAAATACTCATTGTTTTTCCTTATGAGTACAATTACAACCAGGGACCATATCAAATTAGCACCACTTCTAAAAATTAAACCTAAAAGGTTACATGCATGCACTGTCCTAATTTACTAATCACAAAACCCAATTCCCTGAGAACTTAAATCACAAAATTTATATCACTAATGCATTCAAGTTCTAATTGATACACAGCCCAAATATTGAAATAGCATTCATAAAACACCAAAAGAATTCAGGAGTCCACCATTTCAGATGACTTCCTAAGGAATATTTATGAAAAGATGGGGGCATAAACAACACTGGATGAGGACATAGAAAATTTTGTATATAACACACACAATGCTTAAATCAAAATGTATCAAAAAACAGAATTGTAACTACATACTTTCCCATCAAGAATTGTTTCCCATGTGGCTCTTTTCTTACTGATTGGACATTCTTCCATTTCCTGCATGGCTACTTCATATTCTCCATCTAGAAGTTGCAATCGCCTATTAGGCAAACATACTTTGAATTAAGTTTTGTTCATTATTTGGCATAACTAGAGTCTTTTACATCATAAAAAGCACTTTGAAAGTAAATGCTGTTATTTACAAAAAATTAAATTGGAACACACATCATTTCTTAAAGGTATATGAAGAGAATCTGAAAATACACATTTGTAATGGTCTTGTTTTTCTCATGGGGGGAGAAATGGAAAGACAACATCCTACTGCAAATAAAATTTGAATTTAAAAATACATTATTATCTACATGTAAATATGTGAACAGGTCAGTTTTCACAAAAAATACTTTTTCACAGCTATTAGTCAAACTTAAATTTCTGCAGGCCAATTAAGGAATTAAAATATTTCACTATTAAGGCTGACAAAAGTTTGCAGGCAGAAAATGGTGCATGGCTTATGGACAAGTAATTTACTTATAGACTCCAGACTGAAGTTTGTAGTACCATTTCTAAGGTTCTTCTCAGTTCTAACCTTCTATATACTGATTATATAATTAAAAATAAATTCTATCAATCAATTAAATTAATATTCATATTTATCAGCTGGAGAAAAATACAATGGTTCCTTTTGTAGGCTTAAGTTATTAATAAGAACATTCAATAACCTTGCCAACAAACATGCCTGCTGTAAAGCAAAATACATGGAGATAAGAAAGTCATTTAAATTATATAGCAACTTTTAAAGACTTAGAAACACCTAAAAAAAAAATTGACCAACCATGACAGCACAAGCATGCTACCCACCTCTTGATAAAATAGTAGTTCCTGGATTCAAGATACAGAATCAGATTCGCATTTCTGGGTATGGCAAAAGTATGGCTTTATTTTGCTTGACTATGCTAATTTATTAGCAAAAAAGAATATCCTGACACACATGTAAAAAAATGAAATATTTTCTAACTCATGACTGAATCTGGTTAACATTTATGTACGAAGAACCTCAATTTGCCATGTTAAGTGTTAGGCATTCAAAGACAAAATAAAAATAGACCCTGCCTTCAAGAATCCTACATTTTACTAGGGAACACAATATGAATCAAAATTATAAAGATTAGTATAATAAAAGACAATAATTAAGAATGGAAGCCTTTTATCTCCCTTTTTATTCTATGTAAAAAACAACCGAAATGTTAATCAACTTTATCAAAAATAAAGAAGACCAAAGGGATAGTTGCTCTCTGTTACCATCATTCACTAAAGTAAGAATAATCTCTGCACGTGAAATCATGCATGGTTTCTAAAGGGACCAGCCAGAGCTACCTGCCATTAACCTGAGTAATAACAGAGAACTATTCAACTCTTACCCTCCTCTCATTCCTTGCTCAACTGCCCCTAAACACAAATATCTTGCTTTTCTACTATCTTCCCTGGGTTAGCAGCAAAGGATGACAACTACTACTGAGCAGCCTGAACCAGTAATTACTTTCCACTATCCCCAAACCTTCAGGTATACACCAAAGGGGTAGGGAGTGTGTGGCCCTTTGACTGAATCCAAACTTCACAGAAAAAAATCCCCTTAATAAAAGAATTTCTTCTGTAAAACTTGAACTCAGTCAAAAAGTCATACCCAATGACCTACAAGGTCACATGAGGTGAAAGGTTCCCCACCCCTGCACCTAGTACAATAAGCTGGAAATATAAGTTACCTGTTTTCTCCTTCTCTGGACCAAAGCTGCTTAGGTCCCCAGAAACTGGAAACTAAATCCTAAATGCAAATTAGCACCTCACCCCCAAAAGGAATGTTCAATCAGTCCTTAAACAGATATAACAGATCACAGACAAGTGCAAAAATAGCTAACAAAAATCCTGGAAATCTCATAATATCTCATATGGCATTATACATATCTTGCAGGTATACTCAAGAATTTTTATAAGACAGAAAAGTTAAAAGAAACCCTGTGTTACAGTAAGTATTCAAGTTTCTGTGTGTGTGTGTGAATATGTGTGTGTATATCTATATCTATGAATAATTGCAGAAACAAGCGAATGGACTTAAATCTAGTGACTCACTCAATTTAATACTAATGACAATTACGTTTTGTCATTTTTAAGTACCCAGAGTATCAGAACTTAATATTTTCACCCCAAGTTCTTATTACCTGTTTTTATCAAATACAGTCATCTGTGCTACAAAAGTCTTTTCCCCATCTTCACGATTTGAAGAGTTTCGTTTTCTTCTGGCTGGAAGTTCTTCATTGACATCTAAATTTGAAAAGCATCTTTCTCATAATTTAGATATGTAGAGAGGTGAATAAGTTCAAAATTTAAATTTGAAAGCAAAGGTTCTACTAGCATTAAAACATGGCAAAATAAATATTTCAAAAAACAAAAATTTATAAACATCTTAGTAAATTTGCTTCAACAATGAGCAAAAATACTTTCTCCAAACACCTGACAAAGAGAGTTTGAAGCATATATGTTGGGGTAATAGGACAAAAAATTTTACCTATGCATAAAAGTCTGAGATTTCCCCAATAAAAGAATTTCATAACATTTTAAAAGCTGTGTCATACTAGACTATAATACATATATTTAAGTACATTTAGTATAATCCAAATAACTGTTTTCTCCATTATAAAAGTTAGCTAAAAAAACAAACTACTTATATACAATTTCTGATTCTTTAAAAGAACGATGAGATCAATCAACTTTCCAGAAACAAAGCATATTATGTCTCTAGGACAAAATCTGACAAAAGTGCCATCAAAATTACCTATATTTTCATTGGTTTCTCCATTAATCATTCCATTAAACTCTCTTCTTCCTGGACGAGTCACTCTAAATAGCAATGAGTAAGACTTCACCATATGGCTATTACTAGGTTCAAATTCATTACTTGAAACAGCAAGGGAAGGACAGTTTGCTGCTGGTTTTGTTTGGTTGAGGTCTGGATTCAAAGGCACCTGCTTTTTACCTGTAGGAACTTGCCTTATTGGACAACTTACATCCTACAACCAAGAAAAAGAAAGAAATAGTAAATGGAAAATTCTCTTCAAATTTCTCAAGATTGGGTTATATTATAAAAGCATTTTGAAAAAGTCTTCTATGTTCACTGCTTCCAGTTTCTCTCCTCATTCACACAACTGCTCTCAAAACTGATAGCTTAATTCCCATAGCTCATGATCTTTTCTCTGTCCCATTCCTTTTGAGACTTGTTGATGAACACTCTCTCCTCCCAAATGCTTCATTCTCATGAGGATCTTTTGACACTATTGTCCTACTTGTCTGAGCACCACCCTTCTATGTCTTCACTGTCTCATCATCCTCATATCACATGCCCTAAATCTGCATGCTCCCCAAGATTATGTCCTGATTCAGTCTTTTCTATACTCTGAAACCTCCTTAGGTTTAACCTTCACCTCTATGCAGATGACGCCCATCCAGACTGACATGTAAAGAACTAGTCTTTTCCTTTCAAGCTTCAGTCCCAAATCACCAACTGCCTATAGGACATTTAAAAATGGATGTCCTACGAGATATCTCAATTCAATGTATAAAACATTTTTCCCCTTAAATGTGCTTTCTTCTGAACTTAACAGAACAACCATCCTTCTGGGGTCTCTGATTTGCAATCTCAGCATCATGTTATTCTATTCAATCTCCATCACCTCACAAATCCAATCAGTTACCAAATCTAAACCTTCTAAACTCTAAACATTTTACCATTACACACAGCAGCCACCTGAGTCCAGGCCTTTCCTCTCTTAGATTACCAGTCTCCTAATTGGTCTAATTCGATTTAAGGTTCTCATCAATCCAGGCATATTGCTCATTTTATCTATAATTTATGGGTTGAAACTGTTTCTCTCTTCTTGTACCTGTATCCTTAGCCCTGAGAAGAGTACCCTGAATTTGCTGACTGAAATACTTACTGTTAATCATAACTATGATAAATACTAAACACAATAAGTCTAACCACACATTCTTGAAATGTTGACTATTGTAAGCAGATGAACTGGACACATTTCCAACTCAGGTATCAAGGACATTTCCTTAATTCAAGTCAGTGGTCTACGACATCATTTTCTGTTGCTCAGAAGCCAACAGTGTGGATATAGTCCTGAACAAGCCCCACAAAGCAACAGGGCCTAAAAGAACAATCAGATACATAACCAAGACAGCGAGGAGAACAAAAGTGTCCAGTTATCTATGGTTAGTCAGATCATCTACAGCTCCTTTCATGGACAGACTAGGACATAAGCTACAATGCTGTAGAGATGAGCCAGAGGTGAGAACAGAAGCCAGCACTGCCAGCCTTTTCATCATTAGTGAGAACCTAGCCTCCTCCAGGAGTCAGCTCCCAGAGTGGAGGGTATGGCAGCTATAGCAACAGAGTTCCTATGGATAGCAGCCAAGGGCCTACAAATCTCCCCTGGGCAGAGTAAGCAGAACACGCATGAAAGAGTAGCAGCTACTACAGTGGCTGTAGGGGGTGTGTACCCCATAGACTGAGATGGTATAAAGACCGGAGCTTAAAAGTTATAGGCATGGCCATGAATGGAAAGTAGAATGGACAGACATGGCTGTGGTGGTTTCATTACATTTAGGGGCCCCCAAGATTAAGAATCACACCATTGTTTCGAGTACTATCTTTGTCCTGGGTCTGGTTCACTGCAGATTACTTGAAGTAAACTGACCTTGAAACTAACAAGAAAGTAAGGTATCCTACAATCACAGTTTGTACAGAGACAGAAAGACAAGCATATGGAAGGTAAAGACTAAAATCTCATGTGATGGCAAAGACACCCTGACATCCAAGGATATGAACTATGTTTAGTGGAAATGTGGATTAACAAAAACTGTCAATTTGATGGACCAGGAAAGGGACTAGAAGGTACATAACAGGTAACTGTAAAGAATTCCTGAAGTGCTAATGATTACAAAGAGATTAGCAGGGCTGAGGCTGGGCCTGCTGGGGCTCCTGATTGGAGATGGTTCAGGCAAGGTGGGCACCAAGGATGCTAAGACAGATGGGAATATTTATCTGCAGTGCTCGTGTCCACTGGATCGGGTTTCTTTCAGATCCAAAGATGAGGCCATTATGTTGTAATCTTCTTCCTCCTTCATCTCTGCCTTTGTTTCTGTATAATTGTAATCATGCTTCCAGCTCTCATTAAAATGTCACTACACCAAGCTGCTTCTCAATTAATATTATGAATCAATTAAGTCTACGCATTATATCTTATGTTTTCATCAAATGTGAAAAACAACTTAAGATGGAAGCAAGATGGAAGATTCTGTCACAAGTGCTGGAGACAAGAATCAAATGGGATTAACTTGATTCCTCTTAAAGATTCAAACAAGTTGAGTTTTATAATTACAATAACCAAATTCATGTAAATGCTTTCAAATTAGTCACACTTGTGTTTCAATGGCCACTTCCACCCTACCACTGGTATTCTGTAATAACCAATTATCCAACACTCACACATCCACAGTTGCAGGTAAAAATACTGGCACCCCTAGCCCTACAACAGATCTCAAATTGTATTATCAAGCAGCAATTATCAAAACCACTTGGTACTGGCTAAGAACCAAAGGGGTAGACCAGTGGAATAGGTTAGGTGCTCAAAACACAGTAGTCAATGAATATAGCAATCTGTTTGATAAACCCATGGACCTCAGCTTCTGGGATAAGGACTCACTGTTCAACAAAAATTGCTGGGAAAACTGGATAACAGTGTGGTGGAAGCTGGGAATAGACCAATACCTGATGCTGTACACAAAAATAAAAGTCCAAATGGGTACATGATCGAGGTATAAAGACTGATACTATAAACAAATCAGTGGAGCAAGGAATAGTATATTTATCAGATTTATGGGGAATAGAGAAATTTTTGACTAAACAAGAGACAGAAAACATTATGAAGTGCAAAATGGATAATTTTGATTACACTAAACTGAAAAGTTTTTGCACAAACACACCCCATGCAACTAAGATTAAGAGGGAAGCAGAAAACTGAGAGAAAGAATTTTTGCAACCAGTTGTTTGTGATAAAGGCCTCATTTCTAAAATATAAAGAGAACTGAGTCAATTGTACAAAAATACAAGTCACATTCCCCAATTGATAAATGGTCAAAGGAAATTAAAGCTATCTATAGTCATATGAAAAAATGCTCAATCACTATTGATTGGAGATGCAAATCAAAATAACTCTGAGGTACCACATCACACCTATCAGACTGACTAACATGTCATAATAAATATTGGAGAAGATGTGGGAGAGTTCATTGTTGGTGGAGCTGTGAGCTGATCCAGCCATTCTGGAGAGTCATTTGGAACTATGCCCAAAGGGCTACAAAAGTGTATATACCCTTTGACTCAGCAATTCAGCTTCTAGGATTGTATTCCTAAGAGATTATTAAAAAAAGGAAAGAATACAAAAATATTTATAACAGCTCTCTTTGTGGTGGCCAAAAACTAGAAATCAAGGGGATGCCTATCAACTGGGGAATGGCTGAATAAATTGTGGTATATGAATGGAATGGAATACTATTGTGCTATGATGAACAGAAAACTTCAGAGGTCTAGAAAGACTTATATGAACTGATGCTGACGCAGGAGAACTTTGTACACAGCAACAACCACAGCGTGTGAGGGATTTTTTTGGTATACTTAGAACTTCATTGCAATGCAAGTTCTCAAAAAAAATTCCCAATGGACTCTTGAGGCAAAATGCCTTCCACATCCAGAGAAAGAATTATGGAACTGGATCACAGAATGAAGCAGACCATTTTTTTTTCTATTATGTTTTATCAGTTCTCCCATTCATTTTAATTCTTTTATGCAACATGACTAAGGTGAAAATGTATTTAATGGGAATGTGTAGAACCTATATAAAACTGCATGCTGTCTCAGGGAGGGAGTGAGGGAGGAGGAGGAGGAAGGGGAAAAAATCTAAGATATATGGAAGTGATTGTAGAACACTGAAAACAAATAAAGTAATTTAATTAAAAAAAATACTGCCACCAATTACAAATTCTCCTCTTTCCCAGTACCGAGGTCAAGTACCTGTCTTCAAGTTTCATGGCTCAAGCAAGTGCAGCATTTCAGCTAAGTTGCAGATCATATCCTCTATTTGGATCTACCCCAATTAACACTACTAGAAAGTTGAGTCTTGATTCTCAAGGTTCAAGGTTACAAGAGTAGAATGCAAACCTTAATGAGTCTTACCAAGCTAGAAAGACTTAGAGCATAGACTCAATGATAGCCTATTTATCTAAGAGGACCAGTTTTCTTAACTGCAAAGAGGCTTGTGAGCATCAGATGGTAAATATTTCAGCCAGGGAAAATTTCAGAACAAGGGGGGGAATGACAGGTGAGAGAGGCAGCAATCCACATCAACAAAAGCCTTATTTATCCACAGGAGTAAGAGAACAGAACTTGCAACATATAATCTTAAATGTTGTTTCTTGAATGTTAGATGCCACCTACTCTATGAAGTCTATTATCAAAGTACCAGGGCATCTCTTTTGCCTTTAATTTGCAGCACTTTTTCTAGAATTGTCCTTTAACCTTATATATTCTACTTCTAGTTTAGTTACATTAAGGTTTTACTGACCTGGGCACACCTCACCTCCCAAATTAAGTTTATAATATCTTATAAAGTAAATGATTCATGCTGGTATCCTCAGGACTAACAGAGAATGTATTCATTCACAGTAACATTCCACTAAAAACAGCAATATAATAATTTTATGCATTACCTTCCTTTTTTTGTGGCAAACTTTCACAAGTAGAACTTCCAGGGTAACAGAATTTTGTTCATTCTCTGAGTTTTGTGATGGCTTATCTAAACGGAAAAAATCAACAGTTTAAGTTATTTTGAAAATAGCATTATTTTCCCTACGACTGATCAAAAATCTATTAAAGTTTTTGTCATTTCCAAACCTTCAAAAAATCTTTACAAATTAAATCAATTAAAATACTTTTTTAAGAAGCTAAAACTCCACTACTATAATGACAGACAGCACAGTAGAACCCAGAGCTGCTACCTGAAGCATCAGAAAGATTCCTCCCCTCAGACACAATGAGGTTACAACTGGGCAGATTACCACCTTTGAGGCAATTTTCTTAGACAAGAAAGGAAGGTAAGATGGCAATCGGCCTTACGGAGGTCTTTTCCTACTAGATTGTTTCCTATACAAATGGAACCATAGTTCTGGAGTGCCCTTCAAACTACATTCTTTATTTTTTAAAAATAGCTGAATTGTACAGTTATTTAACACTATCCAACTTTACAGACTCATTTAAGCTCTTCTCAGCAATGCAATGACCTATGGCAATTCCAAAAGACTTGTGATGGACAATATCCATATCCAGAACAACAACTATGGAGTCTGAATGCATATTGAAGCACACTGTTTTCTTTTTTTTCTTTCTCGTGGTTTTTCCCTTTTATTCTGAACCTTCCTTCACATGACTACCACAAAAATGTCTAATATGACTGTACATATATAACCTATATCAGGATGCATGCCATATTGGGCAGGGTAAAGGGGAGGAACTCAAAATATGGTAAAAGTGAAAGTTGAAAACTAAAAATAAATTTTAAAGAATGGTTGAATGGCACATGGATAATGGATATTATATTGCTTGCCTTTTCAATGGGTTTGGGAAGATAGGAAAGAATTTGAAACCAAAAATTAGCAACCACAAAAAAGGAATTTTGGAACTGGAAAAAAAGTAGCTGAATCTGTTTCAATCTAAATATTACATAGCTCTAAAATGTCAAGTTTTAACTTTTACTTAAGGATACAAACTCAGCACTCAATGTTACTCCTTAGAAACATGCTCTGAAAGAAAAAGACTTAATCCTGTACTATCTAAGGGACTCTTTTTAAAGTTTATTATTTCCTGTCATATGAATATTGTTATAGAGAAGGCTTGACCTGTGCCAGAGATAGATCTGACAGCTTTCATTTTTTTCAAGGTGATGTTCCAGAATTGTTATAAAATTTTCATTTCTCTATTTGTGACTTAGAGCATTTTTATATGACTACTGATGATTTTTCTGAAAACTGTCCATTCATATCCTTTGACCGTTTGTCAGCTGACAAATAGAGCCCATTCTGAAACCACAAAAGTCACCTTCCTTTATGGTTTTTATTTTGTTGTTTTCCCTAGAAATGCTTATTTAACTTTTTATTTCTCCTAATTTTATCACTACTTTAGTCTAGCTTTACAAAGTAATTCCTTGGTAGTTTGATTGGTATGGAGCAAAGTAAGTAAATTAATTTAGATAGCAGTTACTATTTCTTCAATTATTTACTTAACTTTCATTTCTGTGAAATGTTTTATAGTTGCATTTATATATATTTGCTTGGTCTTGGCAGGTATACTCCCAAGTATGTTACAGCATTTGTACAGTTGTTTTAAATGATATTTCTCTTGCTGTGTTTTGTTGGCAATATACAGGCAATATACCAATGTGGCATTATTTTATATCCCAGAGCTTTGTTATATCTTTAATTGTCTGGATTGGTTATTTTTAGTTGCCTTTCTAGGATTCTCTAAGGAAACTACCCTATTCATCTGTAAAAAGTTTAAGCTGATTCCTCACTGCCTATGTTAATTTCTTGTCCTACTATTATAGCCAGCATGTCTAGAACAATATAGAATAGTAACGGCTTTAACAGACATTTCTGCTTCACCCCTGATCCTACTAGAAAGGGCTCTAGCTTTTCACCATACAGATAATGCTTGTTCTTGGTTTTATATACTACTTATTTTAAGGAAAACTCCATTTATTTGCTTGCTTTTTGAGTTTTTTTTTAACTTTTAAAACGTATTTATTAATACATGTTAACAGGTGTATTATCAAAAACTTCTTTTGCATCTACTGAAATAAGCATGAAATTTTTGTTTTTTTTATTATTGATTTGGTCAATCATTTTTTCTAATACTGAACCAGCCTTTTGTTCCTGGTGTAAATCCAGTCTGGGCATAGTCTGATCTTTGTGATTATTCCCATAATCTCCCTACTGATATATGAATCAACTGTCTTTAGGGAAACTGGTCTATAGCACTATTTGTTCTCTCCTACTTTGACTCTTTCTGGTACAGATATTATCAGGATCATATTTGTGTCATGAAAGGAATTTGTTAGGACTCTTTTATTTTTTTTACCAATTTTTCTAACAGTTTACAGAGTATTGGAATTGTTCTTTGAAAGTGGTAGAATTCACCTGTAAATCTATCCAATCCTTGAATTTTTTTCCTTATGGATGGATGGCTTTCAACATAGCTTTTCAATAGTACTGAAGAAAAGTGTCAATAAGAAACCACTTGTAAACTGAAAAGCACTATTAAATGGGAGATTTTAAAATACCTTCAGTACAATCTAAAATGTTTTAAACATTCAACTTAGGGAAATTTAGCCAAATAAAACTTCAAGAGTTTTGTTAATGTTATTTGCAGGGGCTGTAAAAATGCTGATTCCTTCAGAAATATACAAGTCAACTGACCTTCAAAAACTAAACTGTTTTAAATAATTGGGGTGTGTGGGTAAGCAACAATGAGAACATGAGAACTGTGATTTCATCAATATAGGGAATTCCTATAAAGTAAGTCTACCAACAAAAATATCCACTTTCTCTGCCATCTATAACCTTAGTGAGTTTCTTGAGGAACTGAGAAGTTAAATGAATTGTCAAATAACATGCAGCCAGTATGCAGCCATATTTGAATCTTGCCTTCCAAACTTTTAACAGCAGGTTTCCTCATCCAATATTTAAAGAAAAGATATACAAAATTTATTAATAGATTTTCAAAGAAACATATTACATATTATAAAAGGCTTTTAACATGCTATGTCAAACATGGATAATCAAAACAGACACTACAGAGATAGTAATAGTTCAGTGTCTCTTCAGTTAAATTAGTAACATAATTAATGGAATGGTTAACTCTCAATGCTAAGGACTGAGTTTCTAAAATAAAAATTTTTTTTAAAGTGAATCCTCTATGTAAGCCTAGTCCAACTGGGGAAAATAAATATATTAAAAGAAATAAAACTCAAATTTTGACACTGCTTTGTTTCCAGACCTGAAAGAAATCCTGTGGAACAATTAAGACTCAATGTGCTTTTTAGGGTTCATTTTATTTTTTGGAACATAATGTTATTCTTCCCTCTTCTTTCCTAACAGAGCCTAAATGATCACCCCACAGCTGTCAGTTATGTTGTGTTTTTTCCTTTAGTCTTTCAACTGCTCCAGATTCCTCAGAGTGGATATTAACTTACCATATCTTCATTAAATCTCATAAAAAATTACTAATGCAGATGAATACAAATAGTCTGAAGATACACTTCCTTATTCTGAAATGGTTTTTGGACCATCATTTTTTGCATTTACCACTAAAAAATTAATGTTTAGTTTTATCCATTAAAAAGTCATACAACTTCAGCATTTTGCATTCCATAATTCATTTTTATGTACTTGCTTTTCCTCCCCCGTTTCTCTTTTCCATTTTCATTACACAAGCAAATCAACAGGCCTAGAATGCATTCCCCTTCTCTCATCTCTACCTGGATTTCCTTCAAGCTTTAGTTCCAGAATTATCTTCTCCACGAGGCATTTCCCACCCCTCCTTACCCCAAACCTATCATCTCCCCCTCTTTACAGAATGTAAGCTCTTTGGGATCTATGAGCTTTCTGAGGTCTGTGTCTTTATTTGTACACCAAGGGCCTGGCTCTCTATATTAGGTGCTGAATAAATTTTTTAAATTAAATATTATATGCATATCACTACTTTGGCTTACAAACTAAGGGAGGGTAAAAAGATGCTACAAGTAAAAATGAAGTGAATAAAAACCCAAGTCGCTTTAAGAATACTACTTATGATAAATATTATAGTAAATAACATCCTAGAGTCCTAATTTTAAAAACCTGTCAAGCAATGTCCATTAAAAAAGGACAGCAAATAAAACCACAAGCAGAGGAGGAAAAGTCAGATCACTGAAGGGGCCTTCTCTCCCTACAATCTTTGCAGGGAAAAAAATTCTACAAAAATACTTTGATAAACTCAAGGGAGAAATATCCAGTTTTCCCCAGTCAACACTAATTTTAAAGCTATTTATAAGGAGTTATTTCTTGGGAAAGGAAGCTTAACAGATATTTTTTTAAAGCAATGCATTTGCTTTACAAATTCAGATCAACTTCAAAATTTTAAAGAAAAAAGAAAAGTTAACTTTATGACTTTGGAAAAATTTTGGATATCTGGCATGATTTTTAAAGAAATATGAAGAAATTTGCTTAACTATTAATCTTCTCAGAAATATACTGTGAGATTATTTGTCTAGGTCCCTGGATATTGTGGTACTAAGTGAACTGACAGAGTTAAGATATCTTTTTAATGTACAAAGACCTCAAATATTCCAAAAGTATCAGAGTAACCCAATAGAACAAACTGAATTAACAGTACAAATATTTCAAAAAAGAGAAGACCTAAGTGAATAGTGGCCACTATTTCTTAAAGTGGTCTAGAAAACAAAAGAGAGATTTAAAACAATAGCTTTTGGTTAATTTTTATATGGATAACTGTGCAGCCTAATAAATTTCTTAGCTACAGGTATACTGAAGATAGCTGAAGGGATCACTTAGTCATTTCTGAAAGACATTTGGACAGGATCATCTAGTGTTTCCGAAGCTGGTAAATAATCTTTAAAACACTCAACAAATATTCATTTAGCAAGTTCCTAATATTGCCTGGTATGAGGTACACAAATATCTGACAGTTCCTAACTTCCTCTACCTCAAGGAGCTTACATGTGCAAAGATAAGTAAATTTAAGCCAAATACAAAACAAATATATAGTTATCTGGGGAAGAGAGTGGGGTGGTAACTGTATGAACTAGAAAAAGTCAAAAAGTTTATTTGATAAAAGGTGTCCTAATATACTGCCAAACCCCTAAAATACATTGGATGTATGTCCTAAAGCCTTTGATTCTGTTGGAATGAAGATGGATTTTCTTGAATATGCCTATGGACTCTAGGACAAAACTAAGTCATTAAAGTAATTCTATGCAATAATCCATTCTTTTCAACAAAGAAAATCAGGCAACTCTAGGGTTATGGATTTTTATGATGATGAATGATTACCAACTTGAGAATAATTACATGTCATGTTCATGCTCAACACGCCTATAAAGACTTCTAGATTATATAACACTGAGGTGTAAGCTTTCATACTTTTGCACTACCCAACATATAGCTTATACTCACTGATAAGTACCAGAGTACAGGATGATACTCAAGTCTGTCCTCATCTCAAGATTCTGTAGGTTTGACAGTGCTCTCTCTTGCAAAATGATCACCAGAATGATGGTTATATATTGTTTTAATGCTACATGTTTATAAAGTTTCTCTAACAGTATTAAGGGATACTTGGAATAGCAGAAATGATAATATAAAGATGAGAGCTAAAATTTGACCATTTCAAAGACAATACAACTAATTTTGAGATGATCATAAGACAGATGAAGCAAATGGATTTACTAGACTGTATTATTAGAACTGATGTATATAGCCTTATTGTCAATGCCAAAATGTACCTGAAAATTAAAAAAGGTAACAAAAAGGCAGTTAGTAAGGCTGACGTCCATAGTATTTAAGACTCTCTAGGTTCAGAGAAAGGCACTTTAGCCTGAATCTTCCAGAGGATCACATAAAGTAATAACCAACTGGTTAATAAGTTAATCTCAGGAGAAATTAAAGATTTTTTTTCTAAAATAACCACTGAATGATCATCAAAAGTAATTTTAGAATTACTAGGAAAGGAGGGGGGCATTTTACACAAGTACAAAAAGCATTTTCTGTGGGAATGCCAACATTATTAAACTTTTAAAAGGTACATACCATTTTTGTGGAAGAAACCAGTAAATGTAAGCTGTAGATGAGCTGACAAGCTAAACAAAGAAAAGGAAAAATTAGGATGTGTGCTCATAGTTCATGATGACAAGACTGGTTATTTAAATTCCCTGTTAAGTACTCTCGGGATTCTGACGTGCAAAAATAAAAAAATTAAGTTTTTTTATTGGCCAAAGTACATTTTCTAACCCCTCACTCCTAATTTCTAAATACTTTAGTCCAAAATTCTACTTTACCTAATTTTTTAAGAGAAAAACAAGAGGATGAATATTTTCACATTGATAATTCTTCCTTACTACCAAGAAGTTAGGAAGGAAAACAGATGATCCAAGGAGATTATTTTTCTGTGCTTTAGTTTCCCTTTCAGTAAAATATGGATATTTGTCTTTCCAGTTTCACAGGGATGTTGTTAGAAGACAAGTGAACATATCCAAACTACTTTGTGCATTCTACAGCTATAGAAATTTAACAAATTTTTGCTAAATGTTTAATTATGTTCCTCTTTAAATTATGATTGCCACACACATGTTCAAACACTGCTTCAGATATCAACTTACTGGGAACCATTTTATTTGGTTTCAATGTATCCATCTTAATTCTAATTTAAGAAACAAGGAAAAGAGGAAAGCATTTAGATGATTGTTTTAAAGGCATAAGTGGGAAAGAAAATTACAGAGATGAAACGGATGAGAAAATGAAAAACTGAGCAAAATTTTCAACCACATAAGATATTCTGTGTAACCTCACAGTTTACTCTTGGAGGACTAAGAATAAGACCACAGAATTGGCTGATTAGGTGGTCACACTAAGCATTTAGTTTCAGGAACCATCTTGCAAGTGATTAAAGGAAAGGGGTGGATGTTGAGAAAATGGAGGAAAAAGGCTATTTGTTCAAGAAGTTTGTCATGAAAGAAAGGAGTGACAAAGTTTCAAATTAAGTTTTGCAAATATTCACTTATTCAGTTTTTTGCAAAAAGAGGCGGCATCAGTGGAAAAGGGAATGATGATACTAGAGTTAAGGATGTAAGGCTCTCAAGGGGTGGAGCAAAAGTACAAGGCTTGACCTTATAGAAACCCACTTTCCTCTGAAATGAGGGAAAGACTGAGAAGTTGGGTGTAGAAGGCAGGTCTTCTGAGGTAAAGGTAGGTAGGTGAGAGAGTGAGCTCACCCTAGATGACTTCTATCTCCTTGGCAGTGAAGTTAAGTGGGGTGTTTCTTGTCCAGAGCTGAGTGGAGAAGGAGTCTTAAAGAGAGCAAAAGTCTGAAATACCTACTTTTGGAAGTTTAACAAGGACTGCAATGGTGATAGATAAAAGGATTGCTGAGAACAATGAGATCCTGCCTAATGTTTTATAACAAATTTTAAGTAAACCATAACAGACATGTGGTCATTAAAGCTTAAATTGCCAACAGAAACATAAGATTACACATTTTTAAGTTTTAAGAGACCATGTCAGTTATCTACTGCAACCCTGTCATTTTGCAGATGAGGAAAGTGAAGCTCAGAAATTATGTAAGCTGTCATTATATAAATGTGAAAATGTCTCATTTCATACTGCTAATTCTGATGTGTGGATTTAATCTAAATTGTATCCAATTATGGTATAGTGAATTCTTACATAATCCAGGCCTAAACTAAGTCTCAGAATTTTAATCTTAATTATATCAAAGTTCAGAAGCTACCTTTTCTTAATTCCTAAGCACTAGATCATTGTCAAACTCACTACATCAAATGTTTAACATAAAAGTCCTTTGACTTATTAGTAGCAAGCATAAACATAGGTCTTCTTTAAGGTCTCTGGTTTTAGACAACATTAAGACCCCTTAACTGACCTATAATTACTAGCTTGAGGGACCAAACATTTTACCTGTTCAAGAATCAGATACACTGAAAACCCCAACCCATTACATAATGTCAGCCATCTGGCAAATGAATTCTGTGGTTCAGCTCACCTCACCTCAACAGTACTAGAAAACTCAAAGCCTATCTTATAAACATTCCTCAGTTGTTTGATCTTTAAAGAAAAATTCAACAATTCATTCAACAAACATGTTATTGCATGCCCACCAATGTGAAAGGCACTGGAGGGATGGAGGTGAAAGAGGAAGGACAAGCTATTTAAAAAGTCAGAAAAATCACCTTGATTTTTAACCAACAGAATTAATTCCAACATAAGGATGAAGAGCAAGAGAAACTTCCAGTGAATGCTACATGACCTAGAATCACTAAAATGTCCATGAAGTATTTAACTTAGTTTACTGCTTAATTTCTAGACAGCCAAATTATGGTTTTCTGCAATGCAACACTGGAAGGGAAAAGAGCCTGTCACCATTAAATCTGCCCTATCAACACAAGTAACAGACTCATTTTCCTAAGCAACAAAACCCTCCCAGTGTCTCCCACTCTGAAACAAGACCTACCAACATTCACCATCTGTACCCCCAGTCCTTCCAAGTGTTTGTTCCTAGGGTCTCCCAAAGAAGGCTCTCCCTTCTCCTAAGGCTTCTCTATACTTGGTGATCCTACACTTGGTTCCAATCAAATTTAGCAGTGAGCAGTCTGTCACAGACTTGTAGTAAGCATTTACTATACTTACTAAACACAGCCAATACAGCCAGGCATTGTGTTATTGTGCTGCTAAAGCTAGATACAAGGACAGTGAAAACGTACTCTGCTCTCAAGCACACATTCCAAGGGGGAAAAGGACATGCATACAACTCTACACATACACTCAAGATCTATGCAGTGCAAAATGGAAAGCAATCTTAGAGGGAAGGTGCTGGGAGAGGGCCATGGGGGAGGCACTCCCTTGGGAGGAGTGGGGGGGGGGGGAGGTGTGGAAATGTGGCATGCTACAGAGGCTGCAAAGGCCTCTTGTAGAAGGTGGGATTTGTACTGAGTCTTAAAGGAAGCCAAGAGGCAAAGCATTCCAGGCAAAGGAGGATAGTCAGTATAGAAGGCATGAAGTTAGGAAGGTCAGTGTGACTGGACATCAGAGTATACAATTAAGGTGCAAGAATACTGGAAAGGTAAGGTAGGTAAGGGCCAGGGTTTGAAAGGTTGTTTGTTTTTTTTTTTTACAATCTACCTTTTCCTATATTTTTCCCTTCAGCTAGACTATTGGCCCTGACCACACCTCTCAGAACACCTAAGTGCAAAAGCTAGCATCATATACTAGTCATGATTGGTTAAATTAGCTAGATTTGAAGTTCTTCACACTGCACTAGTTTTCTCCACTGTTAGTTTTTACAAGATGCAGTATTTACTCAGCATGAAGCTGGCACTTCCTAAATATGTGCTGAATGACCAGAGGATTGATGATGAAAACTACCCACCTCCTGGTAAGACGAGAGCAACTCAGGGGGTAGAGTGAGAAGTACTTATCTTTAGGACATGTTCAATGCAGAATATGTTTTGGTTATGAATGTCTGGTTACAAGGGCTTTGTTTTACTTTTTTCTTTTCCAATGGAAGGAAGAGGTAGGGAAAGAAAAGAGATTTTTGTTAATTGAAAAAAAATTTAGACACCTGCTAATGGAACAAACAGAATGAATATACCTAATATACTCAAAGTTTTGTTTTGTTTTTTTTTTTAAAACTGCAGTTCCTTGTGAGAAATAGCAGGGACTAGAGGAGAGAGTGGTCTGAGTTAGCAAGACCTTTAAGTCCTATTATGAAATATAGCAGCTGTGTACTCTGGGATGAAGTCACAACCTCTCAGTGGCCTCAGATGCTGACTGTTATTGGTAGAGGAAGTTTATTCATTGGGAACTCTATATCATAAGGAAATCAAAGGCTAGTCAAGAAAAAAGTCATTGGTAGGTGTGCCCTAGTACTCTAACAGACTAGCTTCTAGAAGGAAAAAAGCCTTCACTTTAGGGTTTTGGAAATAAACTGCTGAATAAGATGTTAGTTCCCAAGTTTTCCTTTCTCCCATTCCTGTGAAGTTTATGCTTTGATTTTTTAACTACCATGAGGAAATGTGGCAAAGTAGAGGAAGCACTGGCCTCAGAGTGAGCAAACACTGCGTCCCAGACCCACCTCTGATCATCCTGAGACTGGCTGTGTGACCGTGACAAGTCATTTCTCCATTCAGTGCAGAAGGCCCTTTCTAACTCCTGTAATTGAGTGGGAAAAGGGCTGACTTATCCTGGGAGATGAAGTTTCCTCATCTCAAAAATTCTTTCTATCAATGTAAACTCAGTTCCAGCACTTATCCTTATTTTACAAATTAGTTTTAAAAAAATAATCCATTCTTCATTAGAAAATGGCACCTAAGTTTCAAGCCTCTCAGGCCTTCTGCTTACCAAACCAATTTTCTCACTAATTCAAGTGTTAAATACCAAGTTTCTTTATATAAATAAATACAATACATTAGACAAATTGTATCCCACTGTACTGTTTCAAAGAATACCTCATTTAGTCAAGCACTTAGTAAATTATTTTAGACTAGGTACATTTAGGTATCCACATATCCAAAGTGATATAATTGTGAAAAGGTAATGTATTTAATACACTGAAGTTCATTATAAAATTCTAATTAATGGGTATAATTAAGATTTCAAGAACTTGAAAACTGACAATATACAGCATCTAAAAGTAAGCCATAATCTAGTTACAAACAATTTTATTATAAATGGATCAATTTAAAAATATGTAACCTATAAACTTCTATTACATACAAATGACAATCTCAGCTGAGGATCCACTCCCATGCCTGAACAGTTATCAAGAAATAAAATCCTGGCATCTAGTGCTGAAACGCCAAATGAGCTTTCAAATAGAAACAATGTTATCAATTGCAGTTGCATCTTTATTACTATTAATACTATAGTTCAGTTACAAGAGTTAGATGTTTGTGGGCTACCTTAGGAAACTACTAACCAATGATAACATTGTTTCTATAGGAAAATGGTTTCCAAATTCCAAACTTACAAAAAACTTCTGAAACAGAACCTGTTTATAAATCAGTAATGGGCTCTATATGAAACATTCCAAGTGTAACACGTTTAAAAACCAGTTTTTACTTTAAAAATATTCAACAGTCATAAAACTATTTCATTTTAAAGATAAACTGTAAATATTCTGAACTGTTCTCATAGCAAATTATTGAAAAATATTAACTTGTATTTAGAAACAGTAATTTTTTAAAATGTTAAAACTAGTTATGTATTCTCACTTGCTCTTTGCTTATGTAACAAAAACTCCAAAAGCGAAATGATGTACAGCTTAATATAGTCTTTTCAAGGTCTTTCATTAAGCCACATGAAAACAAAAAAGAATGCAGGATTTACAAGGGAGTTTAGGATCAATCACTGGCTCTACAACTTAGTATTACTAGCATGACCTCAGGAAAGCCCTTTAATCAGTAAAATAAGGGATCTGGACTAGATTTCTAGGATCCTTTTTCCACCTTTAATTGTATGACCAATTACTTCCTTTAAAATTTACAAGTCTTTTACCCTACTTCTATTGTTTTATCCTATTAGGTATTCAAGTAATCAATTAAGGAAATATGGTCCAAATTCCTGATTTTTTTCCTAAGTACTTACTCTTTTTAAAATGTTTCCTTGATATTTTTTTTAATGTGCCCCTGTGTTTTGTCACAGGCAATACTCATTCAGTTCTGAACATCATGTCTCAGAGGGGGCAAAGACATAATTGTGAACTATCAGCAAGCACTTAATAAACACACTTATGTGCCAAGACACTGTGCTAGTTGTTGAGGATACAAACACAAGGAATGAAACCACCTCTGCTCAAAAGGAGTTTATGCTGTCAATAAAGATGGTGCTAAGTAATGTTATGCCCAAAAAAGGAGCACTTGGGGGATACACCCTACACAATCATTGTCTTCACATACTTTAAGGATTGTCTTGAGACTTAACTCTATCTTCTCTTCCTCTAGAAGGTCTGGGATCAAACAGGAAAAAAGTACATGAAAAGAGCCCAACACAGAGCTGCCCAACAGCTATGGCACCTCATAAGGCAATGAGCACTGGATATAGCGATGTTGTTCAAATGGGGCTGGACACTCACTGGTCAGGGATGTTATAGAAGGGATCCCTGTATTAGGTTAAGATCTTTTATGGGATCTCATTAGTGTTATCACCTTTTGCCTTATTTTTATCACTTATACATGCTCATAATTTACCTTACCTATGAGATTCTTGATCTCCTTTCATTTTCTCTACTTTTGATAGCATGTCATCAACTTTAAATGTTTTTCTGCAAAAAAAAGAGAAATAAATTAATTGCTTCTCAATCAAGAAAAACAAGAATTAAATATATTTTAATGGCACTACAATAAAACAAAAAGGAAATTTTTGGTTTTGACTCCTCTATTATTTTAACTAGGTTAATCAGATGGGGTTGGACAAGCGTAACTAGTATTCCTTTTCTAAAGAATTTATATGAAGGCAAAAGAAGCATATGGAGAAAATCACTAATACTTGGTGGCTATCTGAAGTCTTTCAATTTTTACTACCTACTATTTTATGTAGATTTTGCTAAAAGGAAAACAAAATATCTATTCCACATACTATACCAAAGTACCAAAAGTGCTAAATTCAGATCTTTTTTTATGATAAACAGTGGAAAACTAAATTTTAAGTCAGATTAAAAGCTGGTCAACAGTCACAAAGCTGTTTTGAAGTCAATTTAAGGTATACATCAAAAGAAATTTTAGGAATTTACAACTGAATGGTAAATCAGCTTCAAGGCAGAGGAAAAAGTCAAACTTATAAAAGGGAAACACTGCTACTTAAGCATAAAATCTTCAAGCAATTGAAGAATTAACAAATTCTACAGGAAAATCTCACAAATTATTATGGTTATACCAAATATAAAGTCTCCAAAATATAAAATAAAGATCTAAAGCCACATGTGATTTCATTTCTCATAAATGTTTTATTTTGTTAATAACTATTAGATACTAATAATTGGTTCCTGACATTTAAGGAATTACTACTAACACATCTTTTCATAGATCATCTATCAAATAATAGCATTTATTATGCTCACTGTTTCAAAAATGTCAATAACGTTACTGTACATTCCTTCTAGGATCATGGAAATGAAGTCAGCAGGGACTGCAAGACTGAGGACCAATTTTACTTGCAGAGTCATGACTATAATGTTCCATTAGTAACCCCCCAAAAAACTTATTACCTTTAGTAGTAAACTAATTTTAATACAAATGCATTGTCAAATGCTGCATTCAGTCAATATATAATGGTTGGCAACCACCAATTTCACAAAAAGGAAAAAGGAAAGCAAGAATATTTCAAGTTTCCTGATTAGAAACCTTCCTACTGAAATATTTATATACAAATCAAAACACTACATCCTGCACTGACAAACTGATCATATTCAAGTGAAGTCAGGGCAGCCTGAACCAGATATTGCCTTTTTAAACTGTTAGTCCAGTCATTTTGTATATGGTAATATAAAACTGGAAGATGTTTACAATATATGTGAATACAGGCTCATAGTAGGAATAAAAGATTTGATTTTTACAGCTTTTTTGTTTTTATTTTTAGCCACTATAAGTGGCTACACAAAATTCAGCAAAGCTGCTCCACTATTTAAAGAGGGTTCTATGCAACCTAAGAGGCCTGTTATGAGTGTATTTTTTCACGTGACTTGAATAAAAACATGCTTTCAATCAGGTAATAGGTGCTTGCTCCCCTGGAATAGCAATTTAAAGCCTTGAACCAAACCCTAAGGTACCCTAGCAGTTTCAGGTTGTGATCACTTCTCAGTTTAAATATGCAGAACCATTTTTTTGACTGCTTCCCTCTGTACAGGTGTTTTTGGGAGAAAATATAATTATATTTAATATATAGTCACTGTTTATGTGATTACTTGCCTTACAACATTATAATCTCCATGATAGCAAGACTGTTTCTTTTTCTTCTTATTATATCTACAGTGTCTTGAACAGCATAGTAAGGACCTATTAAATATTTGCTAAAATTAATAATTATTTCCAAGTGGGTTTTAAAGTTTCTGTGGAAACTTAAGACTAGGGCAGATACCACCTTTCCCAAATGGTTAATATGAAAGGATAAATTAGGAAGTCAAAGATCTTCGCCTGTCCTTTCATTGCCATGGAATCACTAAACCAATAGCATGGGAGAAAATATACAAATTTAATAGCCACATGAAAACAGAACTACTATAAAGAACACTCTAAGAAAAAGCAAATATGCCTCCCCTCTCTATACTATAAGTATTTCTAGTCATTTAAAGATCTTCAAAAAGTAGGAAATAAGTGATTTCTTTTTTAAAGCCTAACTTTCTGGAACTTCTTAGAGAATTCACAAGCACTTCAGAATAAACCTGGGGAAGTGATTGAAGAATGATTGGTGGACAGTCTGCTATGAAATACTATAGTTCTGTTAAAAAAAAATAAAAGAAAAAAACTTTTAAGGAGTCAAGCAAAGTAAAAGCAAAGTCAGAACCACAACAGCTAATTAAAAAGAGGGGAAGGAGCACAAAGTTGGTAGAACTTCAGATTTACTTGGAAAGGGACAAAGAAAATACTCACTTTGGTATTTTGTCGATTCACTTTTGGTTTGTTTACAGTTTACTAATACTAAATTTTATCTAGCAAAAAACAGTGCCTATTAAAGTACTCTAGAACAAAACATTCTGCTTTTATGATTTTACTGCAAACATACAGAGACAAGGAATGAACCTGTGATTTCATTAATACACAGAACTCCAGGATGAGGAAATTTTCTCTACCAATGCAGGTAGGCATGATCTCGGCAACTAATATTCTCAGGGAGTTGCCTAAAGTGGCCTGTAAATGTGTAAATGAAAAATACTTAACAAAATAAATAAAAATACAAAACAACATGTTAATTTGTGGTTTAAGTCAATATGCAGCCCTGTTTCTATTGGAGTTTAACAGGAATAGCCTAGAGCCCTTGCCCAGGGTTAGTTATTACATTATGTCTGAAGTGGTACTTAAACCAGGTCTTCCAGGCTCCAAAGTCAACTCTCTATGGACTATTACCTCAAACATATCAGTCAGCATTCATCAAATCATCAAATTATTATCAAATAATAAATGCTTGTTGAATGAAATCAAGTTATCAATCACCTTCAAAAACTACATACATATTTGGCTCAGGAAATAGAAACAAAAATGCTATTTTGAGCAACAGCAGTGGTATATACTCAAAATATAACTACCCTGATGAAGAGGACATAACCTTCATTGAGATCTATAAATCAGGATATTATTGAAAAATTTGTCTCATTGCCTTAACGTTCCATCTCACGTGATAACATTCCTAGTTATTTTTTTTTTTTGAGGCAACTGCTGTTGAATGACTTGGGTCACATAGCTATTAAATGTCTGAAACTGAATTTGAACTCAGGTTCTCCTGACTCCAGGGGTGGTGCTCCATCCACCTAGCTACACCCCAATCCTTAGTAATTCACATTCACTTTTGTGAGAAAATGAAAGTTTGATTTATCTTTCTCAGATAATACAGAAGGGAAAATATTTCCAAACTTCTAAAAAGCCAATAGGCAAGGCATAGGACAAGAATTAAGTTTATTAAAAACAAATGCAGTAACTCTATACTAAGGTACCAAACATTTTAAACTATTTTCATAAATTAGTAAAACAAATTAATCCTACTCTAAGATCAAGTAGTACAATAAAAATGACAGGGAAAAAGAAGAATCAATCGTAATTAAGGGATAAGTTAATTCAGAATTTTTTTGGTTTGTGGATGAATTCTTAAAGCACATCAACCTTATTCTTTAATGGTTTTAAACTGAATATTTTAGATACCCTGTTTGTCTTCATTAATGAAAATATGGTAACAAGCTAATGAGCACACAATAGTTAGACCTTAATAGTGAGTTAAGTTACAGAAGACCAAATTGTGTAGGAGTTAAGTCACTTACAGTATGCCACCTACAATGATCTTTCATTACCACTCAACTCAAAAACATATTTAACTATCTACTATGTACCTTAAGGCAGATGCACCCATTTATAGGAAATATGATTCCTGGCCTCATGGAGCTTATAATCAACACAAAAGTAATGAGAAAACTGAAATGATAAGTATAGAACTCCCTTTGGCCTCAATTTTCTCAAATATAAAATGGGGGCTTATTTGCACTACATGACCTGAGGTCTCTTTCATAGCTGGTTTTATTGTGGTATAAGGTCCAACCATAAAGAATTTATTGCCTAGGGATACCAAAGGCTTCCAAGGAGAGATGGAATCTCTGCAAGGCTTTAAAGACAGGTTGGAAATCAACTACCAAAGTTAAGAGAGGGTGAAGGGCACTGCAAACAGCCAGGTCACAGAGGCAGGACAAGACAAATCACAAACTAGGACTGCAAGTAACTCAGGATGTCTAAAGCACAAAATTTGCCAAAGTAAGTTGTATGAGAATAAGGCTGAAAAGATAAGATTGTGTTAGACTGTCAAGTACTTTCAAGGCCAGACTAAGGAGTTTGTGTTTATACTTAACAGTTATAGTCACTGAATGATTGTGACTAGAGCAGAAACCAAGATCATAGACATATCTGCAAACTATTCCCAAGTAGGAACTTGCTAAGATCAACTATTAAATACAATTCTTGCTCAAGAGGTTACCAAATAATATAAAGTACCAAAAAAATCTAAGCACTCAATGTATATTCTCAAAGGTGATCTAGGTCTGGGATGGTTGGGTAAGGGGGAGCCAACTCCTACAACTGCTTAAAGTTCTAAAGAAAATTTTTTGGAGGTCTTGGGAAGGCAAGGCAATTGGGATTAAGTGATTTGCCCAAGGTCACACAGCTAATAAGTATCAAGTGTCTGAGGCCAAATTTGAACTCAGGTCTTCCTGACTCCAGGGTCAGTACACTATTCACTGGACCACCTAGCTACCCCCTAAAACACTTTTCAAACGAAAGTTTGTTTTTATTTAAAGTATCAAATTTTTTTAAAAGGCCCTAATTCCAAAATTGAATACTTTCACATTAATTTTCTAGTTCAAATGTTTTATTTAATCACAATATGCCATGATTTGAAAGACAACAGTAACCTAACTGTACACTTAGGAAAACCATCTTATTTTATGTTTGTAAGCCTATCTGTTAATGTAGGGCACTAAACTTACTAGGCTCATATGTGCCAAGAGCTAACTTAAGTCTTTCTTTCATTGTTCAGTGGGCCAACTTATTAGTATAGGCAGTTGATAATTACTTTGTTGTGTTCACATGCCCAAGACCACTCTATTGCGTACAGTAAATTCTCAAGTTGAAAAGTCTGGATATAACTACTTGCCCAGGGCAAAAATTTATGCCAGGTCAAAATGAAATACAGCAAATTTTACTCATTTTTCTACCGGCATATTTCACTGGGGGAAGACAGATTTACTACAATACTTTACAAAAAAGAAATGACAGCGCACTTGAAAATACTGTGTGTCTTGTTTATCCAGTCAACCCCCTCCCACTCCAGTTTTCACATTTAAACTGTATTAAGTTTAAACAATGCTTAGCTTAGATTAGTTTTAAGTAAGATTCATAAAAATGTACCTTTTGACGTTTGTTCTGGAGTTTCGGTGAGACATGTAAGTAAGAGTTCTGTGCAAAAATATTGGCTATAAAAAAGTTTAAAAAATTGTTAAAATTAAATATAGATTAACTATTAAGTAAAGACATTGATTGGTATTGTCAAACACTTACTGCTATGAGATTTCGAGTCCGAAGAAATCTATAGATTTGTGTTGGTTCTGTAAAATGGAAAAAAAAATTCAAATGTTATCAAAAGCTATTTATCATCAGTTAAAAAAGTTCATTTCTCATGGAAACTCTATACAATATAACAAATTCCAAACCATAATTCACATTAAAATTAGATTTGCCTCCAACAATGTCTTAACTATAATTTAAAAAGTGGAGAAAACAGCAACTTGCCTTTTGTAAAATAAACATTTGCTCCACCAGATTCTTAGTCTAAGTAAGAGAAGATTTTACTTTTTTTAGCACTATGGATATAACGTCAAAGTTTACTAAATAAACCTTAAAGTCCTCCTACCTGTCAACCTTTCACAATACTATGACACTGAAATTACTCAGTTTCAAATACTTATTTTAGGAAGCCATAACAGCTCCAATTATCAATTGATATACGGATAATCTCAACTTTTTGATCTTTAATACTGATACTGTTCTGCTCAAGTTTTTTAGATCAAGATATAGCTCATAAAAATAGCTATTAAGGACTGGTTCTTTGGGACAAATGATTAGTGTTTAGTTTGCTACATGCCCCTTAAGATAATCACTCCAACATTAGATATGCACCAGTGTATGTATCACTAAATAGGAAAAATGTCTATCCTCCAGCCATTCTAGATTTTCTCAAAAATGGTGCAAAGTTATATTCGCAGAATAATTAAATTTCACATAAACCATACATAAATTGGGGTCCTTAAAATGGAAATGTTGTCCAACTCTATGACCTCAGTTGGGCTTTCTCTGCAAAGGTACTAGAGTGGTTTGCCATTTCCTTCTCCAGCTCATTTTTACAGAAAAGAAAACTGAGGTTAAGTGACTTGCCCAGGGTCACCCAGCTAGCATCTGGGGTTGCATTTGAAATTAAGTCTTCCTGACTCCAGGACCCACGTCCTATCCATTTCACCACCACCTTGTTGTAATCAGACCTCCATGTAGTAATTAGCATGAGGTTACCTATCAGAGACTGACATCACAGAATTCAACAGTTAAGCGAGAAAAATATGAAAATTACTTAAAGTTTTCTTTACAGTAATATTTCAGATTAAGCGAATGGGTGGAAGGGATAATTTGAAAAAGGAACAAATGGGTATATAAGTCTTACTACTAGCATGTTTATCATCATTTTGCATTATCAATACCAAAGCTCACCTGGTTTTGAAAGCAAATTAAAACTAAGATGAACATTGTTCTTATGAAGGCTAAAGTTTCATTTCTATAAAAACTGGAATTTTTCAAGTAAGCCCCAATTCAAATTTCCTGATCACATGAGGAGTGGAGAACCAATATTGAACAAGACAATTTCTCTTTCCAAGAACAGCTGACACCCTGAACTTTAGATGCTGCACAAAACTTAGAAGACATAACTGTAGCAAGGATGTGAACTTCTCCACATGTTTGTAAATTACAAAGTCATCTCAATCTACAGGATATGAAAAGAAAATCTAGAACCTAACACCCATTACAGAACAATTCGGATTATTCAAATTCTGACGTTAAACATCTTTTTTTTCCAGAGAAAGTAAGTCCCCCTAAAAAACATTAAATGCTGAAAATAGGCCAAGAAAACGACCTAAGAGCTTGTTATCTTAGCACAATGGAAGAGCTAGGAAGATTCCTGAAATCTCTAAATTGCAAGCAATTCACTGACAACTTTTTCTGTGTCCTTCAAACCAGAAGAATGTTTTCAAAAGACTTTAAGGCTAACAAGTTAAAACGCCAAGTGATGCGCATCGGCAGCTTTGCCACCACCACCCAAGTAGCAAAAATCAATCCAGTTACTTGGTTGTGTTTTTCCTTTCTTTCAGTCTCTACGATTTAGTCATTTTTGAAATGTCTAAGTGACTCGAAGGAGCTGACGGCCTCTCCCGTCCCCGGTAACCGGGCTCCGAGTCTTCCGTCAGAGGAAATCGGCTCCCTCGTGGAGGGTGAGGAACCTGCCCCCATTCAGCACACGAGGGGGGGGATCCCAGGTGGGGGTACATGCCCCCAGGCCCTGATGCTGGCTCCTTGGGGAAGGAGCTCTCCTTACTCTGGGAGGAATAACTGGGGGGATCCCCTTAGCCAGGGGGAGAAAAAATCCCTTGTTCTAGAGGGAAGGAGGAGTCCCTTAGTACACCGGGAGAAGTCACTTGGAGGAGGGAAGGGAGTCCTTTCGTGCTGGGGCGGGGGAGGGGAGATCCCGAGTGTGGGGGCACTGGGGGGCCCTTACTTGAGGAGGGAGTCGCTCAGTGTGGGGGCACGGGGGGACCCGAGGGGCCCTTGAGAGCAGCTAGTCCCCGAGTGTGGGGGCACGGGGGGCCTTGAGTGTGGGGGAGGGGAGTCCCTGAATAGGGGGTGCGGGGGGCCCTTACTTGCGAGGGGTGAGTCGCTGAGTGTGGGGCCGCGGGAGGGAAGGGGTCCCAATCCCTCCCCCCCGGCCCCCGCACACTCACTCTCGAAGGCCTGCAGGAAGAGCTCGTGGTCAGCCTGGACCTGCTCCATCTTCGGCTTCTTCACGGGCAGCACCGCGGCCCCCGCAGCCGCCGCCACCGCCGCCGAGGAGGTAGCCGAGGCCGAGTAGCCGCCCCCGCAGCCGCCGCCGCCGCCAGCCTTGCCGCCCGAGGCCGTGGCCGCCACGGCCGCCGAAGCCCCGAAGCCGTGGCCGTGGCCCCCGCCGCCGCCGGAGCCGGCCGAGCCCGCGCTGGGCCCCGAGCCGCCCCCTCCCCCCCCGCCGCCGCCGCCGCCGCCGCCGCCGCCGCCGCCGTGCTTCTGAGGCGCCATGGCCGAGGAGGCTGCTCCCGCCGCCGCCGCCGCGGGCCCCCCGCCGCCAGCTCCCCGCCGGGAGAGCGGGCCGCGGGGACGGGGACGGAGAAGCGCCGGCCCCAGCGACCGCCCGCCCGCCTCCCGCGCACTGGGGAAAGGAGGGAGAGAGAGGGGAGGAGGAGAGGGGAAGGGAAGGGAGGAGAGGAGAGGAAGGGAGGAAGGAAGGAAGGAGGGAAGGAGGGAGGACGACGGGGGGGAGGGAGGGAAGGAAGAAAAAACCCAAGCGCCCGCTCGCTCCGGCGAGCCCCGCTCCGCTCCGGAGGCCCGCGCACCCGAGCCCGAGCCCGGCCTCGCACCGCCCCCCTCCGCCCGCAGCGCCGATTGGCCGCCGGGCGCGCGCGCCGCCCGCCCGCCCGCGCTCGTTGGCCCGCCGCGGCCTCGGCGCCTGTCACGCGGACGCGGGGGCCCTCGGGGGTGGGGGGAGCCGGAGGAGGAGAGGCAGGGGAGGGGTTGGTTGGCCGGTGCGCGCGGCCGCTCGCGGGCCCCACCGCCTCTTTGAACTGAATTCGCGGGAAAATGAGGGGTCAGAGCGGCCTTCCCTCCCGGCCGCGGTGCATTGTGGGAGGGGACCCCGGCGTGAGCCGCGAGTCGGGAGCCGGGGCCGGCCTCCCTCTCTTCCCTCCCCCGCCTCCTCCCCCGCCGGCCGGTCCTGGGTCGTGTCTGCGCTTCTCGGAGCTTGCGCACTGCCGAGGGGCGGGGCGGCCGGTGCCGGGCTTTAGGTGCCCGCACCTGGAGTCTTCGCCCGCAGCCCCGAGCTTTTGACAGGAGGGGGAGGGGAGCTCCCAGGTTGGAGGAGGCGGCAGGAACCTTGGCCCGGTCCCTCGGTCCCTTCTGCCCCTTTGGGCCCCGCTAGTTTGGGGGAGGGTAGGAAGGAGCCGGTGCACCTGGGCGCCTGCCCTTGCCCTGAGTCTGGCCAGCCGGGTGACCTTGGTCCGGTTCCTCGGCCCCTTCTGCCCCTCTCTCCTTTGGGCCCCGCTAGCTTGGGGGAGAGGAGGAAGGAGCCCGAGGACCCTCACTTCCGTCCGTGCTCCCTCCCTAGCCTCGTAGCCTCGTCCGCACTTGGCCCGTCTGAGCCTCGGCCACCGGCTCAGTCAAGGATGGGCGCTAGGCCAGGCCAGGGATCCGGAGCCGGGTGCACGAGATTGTTCTTAAAAAGTTTTCGTTAGCGTCAATACAACGACTTCCCCTATGACCCCATGTATTTTATTCGTATAAAAACATGATTCTGGCAAGGGGTCTCTAGGCTTCACTGGACCGCCCCCCGAGAAAGTGAAGCCCTCGACTAGAGGATGGCATCGGCTGCCAACCTGCCATGTGGAGCCTGGGGGATCGGGAAGCCCAATTTGCCTAGGTGGGCTCCCCTCCTCCGCTCCCACCTGCCTAAGGCTCCTCCTAAGGGCTCCTAGCCCTATCATCTCAGTGAGTGGGGAGGGACCCACAGAAGCAGCCCCTTCCCCCCACTCTTCAGAGCACCCTTGCTCCACACATAGAACAAGTCAGGCATCTTAGGTCCCCAGGTGAATGGCTCCTCTTTGTATCCGCAGCTCTCACCACGGTATTTGGTCCTACGCAAGTGCTCAGTAGATACTCGGTGCTTGATAGAGAAGTCAGGATGGTCTCAGTTCTAGTCTAACCCTTTCAACCCCACAGAAAGGAAAGGACGGGCTCCCGAGGGTGTCTCAGCTGGAGAATTCAGATCTTCCGACTCTGGCTCCTCTGCTGTTTTAATGACCCGCTCTCCAAATTTTGATCTGCAAGGCAACTGGTTCAGTCCCTCTTGTGTTTTCCCAGGGTCACAGAAATGGTTAAGGACAGAACCAGCATATGAAGCCTGGCTCTTCAAACTCAACACACTTGGTGCTTTCTGCTTCGTCATTCTTTCCCCTTGCTCTTGACTTGTAGACCAAAAGTACTGAACTTTGAGCTGTAGTCACAGGGATTGGGTTAGACTTTAAGAAGAGATTCTTTAGTCTAAGTCTAGGTCCCTCTCTACTGAGAGAAATTTTGACTTCTTCATAAAAAAGAAAAGGTAGACAACCAATCTTTCTGGTATGTTTTCAGATGCAGAAGCCGAGGGCGGAATGTCAGATTGGGCGATTTCAAAGGGGCCCTTCGAGTCCAATTATTGTGTAATAATAATTTAGGTAAGAACCAATTACCTGATTCATTTCATTTTCAGAAATTCGACCCTCGAACCATTGTTTTGAGGATGTCGGCCAAGAGACAAACCTAGTAAAGCTTTCCAGTGACTGCAGTGGTGGTGTAAATTACATTGGTGGATGATTTTCACAGCCTGACAAAAGAACTCTTAGGTGCCCTTACAAAATCATTGTTTCCTCCACAAAAGCAATTCCTGCTTATAAATGATGTTCCCTGATATTTACTTTTCAGGAACACCTCTAATCACATGAAATAAGCTACACCTACACTGATTTACAAGCACATTCTCAGGGTTTGTCAAAGTGGATTCAGAATGAATGACCTAACACTAAGCATTCCCTCCCCAAGAAAGCCTTTGATGCCCCTAGTGATCTTTTTTTAAACTTTTAATTCCTCAAGAATATATATGTGTGTGTATGTGTGTGTGTGTGTGTGTGTGTGTGTGTGTGTGTGTATGCTATAGTCACACTGCTGCTTACATATCTATTACCTTAGATTCCTCCTGCAATTGTTTCACTCCTCTCAAATCAAACTATTTCCTAATCATAAGTACTAGGGGGACTCTGTCTTTCCCTCTTGTATCAGTGACCATTGTATGTATGCCGATGAAACTGACAATAAATACAATCAGAATAAAGCCATCCAGATTGTGAATATATATATGTATATATGTGAACATATATATATGTGTATCTATCTACGTATATAATCATAGGACTCTTGGCTAAAAGTTTTTTTTTTTTAAATGCAAGATGCTTTGCATCTTTATTGCATTTTAATGTTCCCAGTGCACAAAAGGAAAGATCGAAAAAACAAAAATTGGAAATGAAATAATACATCTAAATTAAATTAGCTGTTTGTAGATACTTGAAAAGTGTTATTTCTATTAAAAGAAATATTTGGAGATGTAGAAACATTTTCTTTGATATGCTGCCTGAAAAGATATCCTTTGTCCTCTTAAAAGTAATTCAAGATTTTGGAATGAAAAATTGGTAGGAATAAAGCTTTTTCTTGATGAGAAATTGCTCTTCTATTTTTACTTTGACAGTAACTTGCCTTACTCCTTATTTTAAAACTAAAAGTATTGATAAAAATAAGGCAAAGAATGCTATGTTGAAAGAGACACAGTCTTTCTTTTAGGAAATTTTAAAGCTGTATTTCAGATAAGATCCTAAGAGATAAATAATCACTAAATTACTGCATGACGAAAAGGGTCCAAATGACAGTTAAGTGTTAACTTTCATAATTTGTGGGTAATTATAGAACAGATTCAGTAGTCCTGTTTGCAAGGGAGAACCAAAAATTTGTAGGCACTTTAACAAAAATTATTCCTTTTTCTGCTAAAAGCAAGATAAAGCCAGAGGAATCATGGACTATGCAATTTCTCATGCAATGTATATTACTAGACTTTTGTAATGTCACACAAATTAGTATGTATGTTTCTAGAATTAACTAGATATAATAATAAGGTAATGATAGCTGAAAGAATAAGGACTCTTGGGATATGGAGTCACTTGACACCAATTACTTGAGGACAAAAGGCAGCTGAGCTAATCTAGAAATATGTAAACTTGAATTTTGATGAAACTTGCACTTGGAGTCTCATATTTACATTCAATCTATACCTGTTGGACATATTTTAAGTTGATCTTGAAATAGATGGCATTGATGGGGAAAATCAAGGCTCTGGAGAAAAGTTAGATCTCCTACTAAATTGTTGTCATATATACACACAACATAGAATTTAATGCCATCAAAAAATTGGGCTCTGGTAAAAAAAAAAAAAAGTGATGAAAGTTATCCAGAAAATTCTATCTTGTTCCTTTCCCCTTTGCTTCAGTATGAATTTTGTTGTTTTTAAAAATGTGGATATTCCTCATCTGAGTCTTAGATAAATGTGGCTATCTTTAAATTTGCTACAAAACTTAAAACAAAAACTGCTTTGTTCCTTATATCCCTGTGTAAACGACCACTACTTGTTTAAAAAAAGTAGAATCCCAGGAAATAAATAAATTATGTCAAAATAAACAATAGCATTACTGCCAAAACCACATGTAATACTTCTGGAGCCAGGATTCTGATTTAAAGACTACAATACTAGATTTCAATGAAAAGTCTGCAGATGACACTATAATTACCAACTTGCTACTATTATTAGAGGAACAACTTGAAATAAATGCCTTTTTTTTTTTAGCATTTTTGCAGCAACCACTGGAGTTGCAACTTTCATTCCCCTTAATGTGTAAATTGCTTTAATGATTCACTTATTATCCTATGAGCTGTCTATGGTGAATGGAATATCAGAGCTGAAACACACCTTAAAAATCAACTAGTATGTAAACCCGCCTCACACACACACACCACTTTCACCCTCCAGCGTTGTACAAATAATGAAAATGAACATCAGAGAAATTTGATAACCATTTAATATCAGGCAAGGTAGTTCCCAGTTCAGTACTGTTTTCTACAGATAGATGAATAGAGAGATAGATACAGATATGTCTATAAAAACACACACACACACACATATATATATACCTACAAATATATACACATATCTATATTATAGAGACCCTCATATTTCATGAAAAAAGATTTATATAAATGTACATGGGCATATAATCATCTTGTCAACAGTTAGAGCCACTTATGCTTAATAGTTTATTATTTAGGACTGGTTCCTGGGAACAACTTGGCATCAATTCAATTCCATTTTGAAAATGAAAATATTTTTCATATTTGTGAGTCTCCATTTTTTAAATCTAAAATCATAGAAGGTTGAAGTTGGAAAGAAAACACCTCTATGAATAAAGATGATAAGGCCCAGAGAAACAGCAGAATACAGCACATAGTTTTTCTACTAAATTCCTTTTCCTTTAGTTTAAACACTAACCCTTATGATAACTTAACAATTATATAATTTTTAGTTAGGGGCCACAGAACTCCGGGAGACATGGAGTTATAATAAGAGGTCAACAAATTTAGATTCACACCAAGTTTTGCCCTTTTGATCTTTAGATTTCACAAAATATGTAGCATGAAAGTATAATAAATAAGCAAATATGCTTCCTCTAGACTGAATGAATAATGAATAAGCAGATATGCCCTTTTTAGACTGTCTTAAAATGTGTGTTTAACTATATGTCTAATATAGGTTTGTGGTTAATAAAATGAGAATTAATTTGAAAGTGTTACTGAATTCGTAATAGCTTTTGTCATCATATATTTTCTTAGGCAGTGGCTAGTACAGCTTCTCTCTTGTACGGTTCATGAAACTGTTTAATGTTAAAAATGGAATCTTCATTCTTGAAAAGGTTATTTAGAGTTGCCCGCAATTAGGATTGTACCATTCCTGGCTTGCAATAGAGAGTTTAAGACTTATGTATTATGACTGCAAACTATTTGTGTGATTTAATAATTGTTTGAGAAATATTGCCTTCACCTTTTCTGCAGATTTGAAGGAGAGGTACACCAGAAGGCAACTATAGAACTAATAAGCATGTGTTTTTGATAGAGGAATCCCAAGCATGTTTACTGCCATTAAGGTAGTTTATCCTGTACATTCCTGGAGAAAGTACCTTAAGAACATTAAAAAAACCCCAACAAAACACAAATAAAAGTACAGTTGTAGATCTTTGACCATTTTCCATCATGTAGATACTGCAGATTAAAGAAAGGAGATAGAGAACAATTTTCTCTATTTCAAGATAAATGAAGCATTTAACACTTAACAGTCAGGGTCCATAAGACCAAACTAAAATGTTTCATTGACTCTTCTCTGGGGGCAATCTTTGTCGTTCAGGAATTCTTTTCCATAGGAAAACAACATTCAGTCACATTTCTAACAGAACCCATTTTTCCTCAAGTTCCAACTTGCTACAAATAAAGAAAAGAGGGAGAGAGAGAGAGAGAGAAAGGACTAGACTGGGAATTATGAGACCTGGATTTTATTCTCAGTTCTTTAATATCTCAGCAGTATGACTTTCATCAAATCTCTTAAACTCTCTATGCCTTAGCTTCACTGCCTATAGAATAAACAGTCTGGATTAGGCCATCTCTAAAGGCCCTGTTAGCTCTAATATTCCATGATTCTTTGAAAATGACTTATGGGGCAGAAGTCATAGTATATACCTTCTTACATACCAAAGTCAAACTCAAGTCAATCTATTACTGCTATACAATACACTTATACAAGGATGTCTAAGTTTTTGCTCTCCTAACAAATAAATGTTGGGAAATCAGATTATTTTTCAAACTTCCTCTCACTTTCAGTGAACCTGTCCCAATGCTAACCAACATTTATGCCATTGTTAACATTACCATTATATTATATTATATTATGGTAGACCTCAGCCTTTTATTTTCCAGATTTTTTTCTAGAATCTGAGCACCAGAGTGTTAAAGATGTATTGATTAGCCTTATTCTTTCTCCTTTTCCTAGACTCTATTCAGAATCCTTCCCTTCTATTATGACAATAATACTATTATATTAGTTATTATATAATTGTGTTATAAAATTATAATGATATGTTAATTTGTATTGCAATTGTATTAATGATGGATAAGTTGCAACTGATTATAGCTTATTTTATATTAGGTATCACCATCATCAGTTCAATTATCTGATATTACTGTTTTATTTTAACTAAAGTTTATTTTTTTCTATCACCAAAAATCTACCTTCTCTTTCTCCTGCCTCCCTCCCCCAATTCAGAGAGAAAGAAAAACAAGCCTCCTATTATAAACTTGCATAGTCAAGCAAAAAAAAAAAATTTCTACACTGTCTCTGTCCAAAAAATGTATGTTTCTTTCTATTAACTGTATTCTGTGAGCAAAGCAGAATTGAGACAGCTCAAAGGAAAAGTAGGATGCGCAAATTTGGAGTATCTACCCCAAAATGTTCCTGCCCGACATGTGGTAGAGAGCATTCCAAGCTCCTTTAGGTGGGATCATTGAAACTTGGCTCTAACATAGTGATGTCATTTAGGTCCTCTTCAGAAACAAAGTATAGCAACCAACCAACCAACCAACCAGAAGACGAGCAGCATGTTTCATCATGAATTCTCTGGAATCTTGACTGATCCATATGCTGATTAGCGTTTCTAAGTCTTTCAAAGTTATTTGTATTTACAGTATTGTCATTGTATAAATTATTCCCCTGGTTCTGCTCATTTCACTATGCATCAGTTCATACAAGTTATACTAGGTTTCTCTGAAACCATCACCTTAATAGTATTCCATCATATTTATACGCCATAACTTTTTGAGTCATTCCCTGGTGGATAGATACTTCCTCAGTTTCTGATTCTGTGCTACCATGAAAAGAGATATAAATATTTTTTGTGCATCCTCATTTAGATTTTGTTTTGCTTAGATCTATTTCCTTAATCTACTCTCCCTCTAATTACCCCCTTTTCCTTTCTCTCCTTTTCCTCCCATTTCTCTATTGAACGAAATGTATTTATGTGCCGAACTCTATGTGTGTATTCTTCTTGCCTTTGATCAGTTCAACTGACTCTGAGGTGCCTGGATTCCACTTCAAGTTCATAAATGTATACTCTGGGTGCATGATGCTGGGTAATCATACTCTTAAAACAGAGTTATCAGAGAATGGCTTATTCCACATGACTGAGGCAGGGCTAGAATGGGGCTAAGGTGAGCAAGAGATAATGCCAGGGACCAAGGCAGCAACCTATTACAGATGGAGTTGAGTAAAAATGGGAGACAGGGCCCAAATGTGCTCAATCAGTTCTTCCACGAATCTCTGCTAGATCAAAGCATTATACTAAAGGAATAATAGAGAAGCAGTCCAGATTCAAGGCAGCATTCTTCATATCAGAGACAAGCAGATTGAAATGAGATGCCAGAAGGGGCATGCAGAGGCAAGGATCAAAGTACAGACAGGTGAGATTCCTTTCCCTAGAAGAGGCAAATAGCTTGAGGTATGTAATCTAAAAGCAGGGAACTGAAGTTCTGGCAGAGAATTTTCAAAGGAAATAATCTGGAGATGATGGAGGTCGAAGAGTACCTCTCTAAATGACCCATTGGCAATCGCCATTCTCCTCTGGATAAGTGGTCAAAGGATATGACTAACTTTCTTTTCTATTTTTACAATGATGAAAACCTCTTATTTAATAAAATTTTACTGCATAAAATATACATGTGTTTAAAAGGAAACAGATAATGTTGGTTTTTTTAGGTTTTGACTAATCGACGATCATCAATCATAGCATTTAGAAATTGCAAATAATGTGTCTGTTGTTTAATTTCAGGAAGTCAAGATGTGCTAAAGAGACAATTTATCCCAGTTCACTTTGGACTCTGAGCTTCCAGTCTCTGTTGCCCTGAAATTGTTGTTTCAGCTTCTCTCTTTTTAATTCCATATAACTTAAAACTAATTCCATGCCATTAGATGTCAGATAGCCCTTCCCTTCAAGTTTTCACATTGTCCTCACCCACTCTTACAACAAAAACTAACATAATCTAACTTCACTTGGTCATTTCATTCCCCTATTAGCCTAACTCTATGATAGGACTAGTTTTCAAAAAGAATGCAAAGCATCAGCCATTTGTGCAGTGAAGTTGGACTAGGGGACTCATTGATGAGACTCGAGAAGTTCATCTGTTAACCTGATGAGAGCATGCAATATTGGTAGCTGGACAAAGATGCTTGATGAGAAATAGATGTCTTAAGTGATTGATTGGTTGAGGATTAGCCATACTCCATGTCACTTCTACAGATAAGTCACTCACAGGCTCTCATCTTTTGAATACTTTCTCTTCATCTTTTGTGCAGTGAAAGGAAGAAGTTTTCTCTCATACAAGCACAAAGACATGACATAGGAGACATGTTTACATGTAGCCAGGGATGAGAATTAAAGGGTCTTGCTTCCTGAATCCTAGTATTCTTTGTAGAAAAAAAAAGGATTCAGAATCCTGTAGAGAGCAGCATCCTGATAACCTTCCAGCAAAGAAAGCAGATTTTTCTGACAGTATCAGTTTGGAGAGCCAACTCACAGGTAATTCCAAGTTCAAGAGTTGCCAAGTTCAAATGAGATCTTCTAGAGAAAAAAGATTCTCTGATGTATCCTGCTCTGGACATCCCCAGGACACAACAGGCCTGCTTGCTGTAAAGCTTGTCTTCCAGACATCCCTTCGACCCAACACTGCCAAGCTTGCATGATCTTGCCATGAGGTTGAGCTTCTGGAGACACAACACCAACAGGCCAGCTCCTTGAAATGGTGGGCTTCCAGAAATGTGAGACAACACCACCAGAGGGTAGACTTTGTTTCTCGACCCCCATAATTCCTCCAGCAGCTGAGGATTGTGCTGAAATTTCAAGGGCCATGCCCATACTCTGAGAATGTTGTGCCAAGACTTTAACAGCTGTACTGAGACCTAGAACATTCTAATCCCATTCCTTTATATCAGCATTGTTCCTCCCCTCCCTGGATGCTCTGCCTAGTCTCATTCCCCAATGTTTAGCAAGTTCCCAGACCCTCTGATTGCCAGATCAAAGATCCCAAATCCCTGATGGCCAAAGAGCAGACCCCTTTCTGCAGCATCTTTTTTTAAAATTTTATTTTATTATTTTTTTTAATGTTCTACAATCACTTCCTTAAAATTAAGATTTTATCACCCCCACACCTTTCCCCCACTACCTCCCTCCCTCCCCATGACAGCATACAAATTCTGTATACGTTCTACATATACTTTCCTACTGAGCACATTTTCACTATAGTCATGCTATGTAGTCGCACTAAAATAAATGGAAGAAATCATATAACAAATCAAAACATAATACACTAAAACACACACACACACACAAACATGATCTACTACATTCTGCGAATGACTTCTATATTTCTTTCTCTGAATGTGGAAGGCATTTTGCCTTAGAAAACCATCATTGGGATTTTTTTTTTCAGTAAGTTCTTGCATTATTACGAAGTTCCAAGTCTACCAGAAAAATCTCTCGCACACTGTGGTCGTTGCTGTGCATCAAGTTCTCTTGGTTCTGCTCCTTTCGCTCAGCATCAGATCATATAAGTCCTTCCAGGCCTCCCTGAAGTCTTCTTGTTCATCATTTCTTATGGCGCAATAGTACTCCATTACATTCATATACCATAATTTATCCAGCCATTCCCCAACGGATGGGCATCCCCTTGATTTCCAGTTCTTGGCTACCACAAAGAGTGCTGCTATAAATATTTTTGTACATGTGGGACCCTTTCCCATTTTTATAATCTCTTGGGGATACAGTCCTCTGCAACATCTTCTGTCCACTACTATTCACCTTGAATTTGTTAGTATCCCAGTCGATATCCTTCTGCTAATTTATTATACCTATGGGACTCTCACTCTGCTTAAGAAATTTCTTTTCCTCTTAGACCTCTTGCTCTCATACTCCTTCATCTTCTGGCACTCTCTCAGACCTGGCTCCATCTGCATCTCTGGCCATCCTGCCTATGCCCATTTACTGGTCCCAGTAGGGAATCAGTATATTCATTACTTCTTTCCATACTCTATGGTGTCATCACTCTGCAATTTCTTCTCCTTAGATATTCATTCTAAAGAAATTTATCACTCATTCCAGACCCTGCTGTACATGATCAGTAGAATTTCCCTATCATAGCTTCCCCTTCTCTAATCTACATTGTCTCCTTATCAGCAGGCTCTTTCCCAGTAGCATACAAACCTGCCAATCTCTCCCATTCTTAGAGAGCTCTCACCAAATCCTGTCATTCCTTTCAACTGTGATCTTTTTTTCCCTCCTCTTCGTCTTAGATAAATTCCTTGAAGAAGCCATCTATACTTCCTCTATTTCTACTTCCCCTGAACTCTCTTCTAAGCCCTTTGGAACCTGGTTTTCTCACCACTCAACTGAAACTGCTCTCTGCAAAGTTGCTAGGGATCTCTCAATTGCCCAATCCAATGACCTTTCCTCCATCTTCACCCTTCTTGGTATCTCTGCCATACTGCTGACCACTCTCCCCTCCTTTTGTTATCATGGCAGACTGCTCTGGTTTTCCTCCTGCCTTCTTGGCCACTTATTTCTTCTCAGTCTCCATTGCTGGATTCATGATCTACTTCAGACCCACTAACTTTAAGTGTTCCTCTGAGGCTCTATCCTGGTCTCTCTTCTTTTTTTCTCTTTCTGTTCTTTCACTTGGTGACTTTATCAGCTCCCATGAGTCCAATGATCATTTCTATGCAAATGATTCCCACAGCTACTTCCCAACCCCAGTCTGTTTCTGACACTGAAATCCTCTTCTGTATCACCAGCTGCCTATCTGACATTTGGAAGCATATGTCCTCTATTCACAAGAGAATCCATCTCTCTCTTTTCCCTAACTCACCCTTCTTCTTCACATTAGAACATGAGCTGTTTGAGTGCAGCAACTGTCCTACTTTTCTATTTGTATCCTTCCCCCTTAGCATATAATTAAGAGCTTAATAAGTGTTTCCTGCATTCATTTAACATGAACTTCCTGCTCATATTATCAAGGGCATCATCATGCATCCAATTACCCAGGTTCATAACCTGAGTGTCAACCTGGAAACTTTACCCTCCCTTATTCCACATATCCAATCAGTCCCCAAATCTTATCATTTGTATCTCTGCTACATCTTTTTCTCACATAGGCACTGCCCCAAGTCACACCCTTTTCAATTCCACCACAATGGTGGCAAATGAAGAAATGTGAAAGGTATGGAAAGGGTGGATGATGAACTGAATGAATGATTAGATTGTAGATGAAGGAAAAACAACCTGAAAGATGACTGAGCTTATGAGCAATAAGAACTGAGACTAGTAAAAACTAGTACTTATGGAGCAGCTTTAAGTTTTGCAAAGTGCTTTACAAATATCTCATTTTATCCTCACGATCCTAGAAGGCAGATGCTATTGTCATCCCCATTTTACAGATGAGGAAACTGAAGCAACCAGTTAAGCCATGTCACTGAAAGAAACTGGAAAATTAGCAAGAGCAGTTGGATATAAGGGAAAGATGATGATTTGGGTTCTGAACTAGAAGTGCCAATAGAGCATCTAGATAAAAGTGCTCAAGTGGCAAGTGGTCTGGAACAGGAGCGAGAAGTAGCGCAATCACGGAATCTGGTCAAAGACCATCCAGTCCACCCCAGGCCAGAAGGGAAACTTTATGGTAAAATACTTGCTAAGTGGCCAGTTAGTTTCTGTAGGAAGACCTCAGTGGGGAAGCCCTTTCCACCTTTTCATATCTGTGGTAGTTAAAAAGTTTTCCCACACTTTAATTGACCTTTTTGCAACCTCAGACCCTCTGTTCCTAGTTTTGCCCTGCAAGACCTAGCACAACAGATCTAATCTCTCCTGCTTCAAATGCCTGGGCATTTTCTCTGACCCTCCCACAGGCCAGGGAAACTCTCCATCCTCCACTTTAACTGCTGACTTCCCTGGCTTCTGGAGGAACAATGATTTATCATACTATTTAGGAAAAGTCGTTATACCATTTAAATCTAAGCTCACGTGATTACAGGTTATCCACAACAAGAGGGTCTGACCCGATCCAAATACTCTCTAGCAATGCTGGAGATGACTACCAGGGATTCCGGGTTTGCCCAGAGCCTGGATACACCCATGGCATTGTTTTGGCTTACTCCATCCAGTACTTACAATGCAGCCACCCAAGTTTGTGTTATAAGGCTTCCACCAATTTTATTGAATGTTTACTATTACTTCTTATCTAACCCTAACCTTAACCCTAACCCTTGGTACAGGTGAGGTTTGTGAGGGAACAAAAAAGAAGCTAAAGAGAGTCCTTGCCCCCAAGCTGCTTACAATCTAAAGGGAGAGACTACTTACAAATAAATATCTACAAAGCAAACTGTATACCAGGAAAATAGAAAATAATTAACAGAGACTAGGTACTAAAATTGAGAGGGACTGGGGAAGAATTCCAGTGAAAGATGGCACTTTTATTGGGACTTAAAATTCCTAAGAACAAAATCCAAAAATGTAAAGTAGTTTTAGAAAGAAATTCTGTGGAGGAAAGTGAAAGGAAGTGTGGCTCCCTTTCATCTAGGCTCCAGAAGGTTTACGTTATATAGGATTTAGAAAAGAGTTCCCCCACACAAACCACACCTGCCTTCTTTTGTTTTTTTCTACGCCACCCAAGGGGGCCTTAGCTTTTTTGGCTGCCAAGTCATCCTAACTCACTTTGGGTTTGTACTTCACTGAAACTTCCACATCTTTTTTTCCCAAAAAGATGGTGTTTAGACACACTTTCCCCCTTTCCTACTTGTGCAATTGATTTTTTTAATCCAAGTGTAGGAGCTTAAATTGATTCCTATTGAAATTCATTATCATCTTCTGCATCTGTCTGCCAATTTGATGAATATGCCATTCTTTATACAATTCAACGCTAATAGAGACAGCACTGGACCAAGCACTCATTCCTGGGGTACTCCATTGGAGACCACCTGCCAAGTTGACTTTGAAACCATTCACCTGTTTCTGTATCCATTTGATTCTGTTCTCTTTTAGTCAACATCTTTCTATCTTCTCTATAGGAGCAGTATAAGAAACTTTATCAAATCCTTTGTTAAAATGTAGATAAATTATATTCCTGTCATTCTTCTCATCTGTAAATTGAGTAACTTTGTCAAAAAAGGAAATTAAGTTAGTCTGGCAGGACTTATTCTTAAAACCATGATGGCTCTTGGTAATCACCACCACTTTCTAGATGCTTCTCAACTACCTCATTCTATATCTCTCTCTATACTCACATTGGCACTGCCCAAATCATACCCTTATCACTTTTTTCCTGAACTTCTGCAGGTAGGGGGCAAAATGGATAAAGCACTAGGCATAGAACAAGGAAGATCTGAGTTCAGACACTTGTTAGCTGTGCAATCCTGCTCATGTCATTTAACCCCTCTTTACCTCAATTTCTTCATGGTTGTCCCCATGCCTAGAATGCTTTTCTTGCTTTACCTCCATTTCTTAGAATTTCTGGTTTTCTTCAGACTCAGCTAAAATGATACTGTTGCAGTCTAGGGGTCTTGGGAACCCCTAAATGCAGGGACAAAAACCATGGGTCTGCCTTGAAAGAATTTGACCCTCAAGCCTTCTTTCAATCCAACTAGTTAGTTTATTAAAACACTGGTTGGTGAGTCTGTGCTATTTGTGCTGCCAAAACAAGTGGGCCAGATTAACTATGAAATTATATATGAACTCATTTTTATGAGTTCAAATCTAGCCTCAGACACTTACTAGCTGTGTGACTCTGGGCAAGTCAATTAACCCTATTTGCCTCAGTTTCCTCATCTGTAAAATGAACTGGAGAAGGAAATGGCAAACCACTTTTCCCATTATCTTTTCCCAGAAAAACCTAGAGTCACACTGAGTCAGACACAGCTATGCAAATGACTGAATGTAGAATGAAATAAAGAGATATATAGACCAAAATACAAAAAAGACAAACAATGCAAATGAAATGATCACTATGTTGAGATCCGGGAACTATATGAGATTTGAGGTGCTCGGGACCTTAAAATACCAACACACTGGGTCCTGCCAATGAATTGGATTCAAGACTTCTTCCAGCCAAAGTATAACAAAGTTTATTATAGGTTCACCATATTAGGTTGACTCTTAAGGACCCTAAGCATTTGTAATGCTTGCATTGACAAGCAGAATAGATAGGAATCTCAGCTAGATAGAGTATGAACTGGATTGAATCAGAGTGCCTTCATGAAGACAAGATGGAGCTTACATATATATATATATATATATATATATAGAGAGAGAGAGAGAGAGAGAGAGAGAGAGAGATAGATAGATAGATGGATAGATAGATGGAGCTTACATATATATATATATATATATATGTATAGATAGATAGATAGATAGATAGAATGGTCCATGGGAGAAATCTAGAAGTGGTCTAGTAGTCTGGGAGGAGGGTCTAGGGAGGATCTTGATGAGACTGGGGTAACCAGTAATGTAATCCAGGGCAGGAAACAGCTGGAGACAAGAGGGAGGTATCAGATTATGCAGGGTTTAGGTGGGAAGTAATCATGGATGGGTCAGGCTAGGTTAAGTGTAACAGATTTGGATATCTAAGGCCAGATATAAGTGGAAAGTTTCAAGGCAAGTTCAAGGAGGTTCCCAAAGTCTGTATCCCATCTACTGGTAGAAAACTCACCTCTGGGCAAATTAGAAATCAATGATTACCCTGGAGAAAAGTTAATGAATTGTGCCTTCCTACATGATCCTGTGATCTTCATGGTAGAAAGATGGGAGACTATAGGGACAGAATGTTTCGTTTGTCAGTATTTGTAGGTTGTCAGATGTAGTCATTGTATCAAATTTATTTTTTCCTAATTATTTTTCTGTTTTACAAAGGAGAGTTTTGTCTGGAGGGAAGAGAAGATTGTTTTTGTTAGTTTTTCCCCACCACAATGAAATGTAAAGACAACAGAAATTTTTAAAATATATTTAAAAAATAAAATACAGATAAGTGACACTAAAGTGTTTTTATTTTGATGGAAAGATACATTGATGACACTCGTGCCTTTGTCTTCTTCCTATTTACAATGTAGATGGTAGCTGCAGGACTGGTAGTCAACAAGCATTTATTAAGTGCTTACTGTGTTCCAGAGACTTGGCTAAGTCATGGGTAATTCTGACATCTCTTTTCTGCCATGAATTTTCTTGGTGAGCAATTTTCCAACAGTCTCTAGGTCTCCAGATAGTCTTCTTGGTCTGTATAATAAAGAGGTTGGACAAGATGACCTCTTGGGTCCTTCCTTCCTAGCTTTAGCTTTATAACTTCTAACATAGGCTTTGAAATAGAAGTGGGATTTTATGGGTCAAAATGTAGATAAGAATTCTTGAGGAGAACATTCCAGACTCATATTGACTGAATTCAATGACCAGGCACCCATTTCATTTCTTTATTTGGGCAAGGCAATTGGGCTTAAGTGATATGCCCAGGGTCATACAGCTTTTAAGTGTCAAATGTCTGAGGTCATATTTGAACTCAAACCCTCCTGATTCCAGGGCTAGTGTTCTATCCACCCAGCCACCCTCAATTTTTAATATAAATATTCTTCCATTGATGTTGTGTGATTAGAGTCATGGGCAAATGTAATCCCTAAACAGTCAAAATTAAGTATCATTGAAAAAAGGCAATGGGGAGACACATAGTGAGCATGACTCCTCAGCGCTTCCGGGTTCTATCAGCAGAGGTCTGGTATGTCCTAGCAACTGGAAAGTGTTTAAGCAACAGCCTGAAGACAGACTGCCCTCTGAGTATTGGTTTGAAGAAAAGATCTTCACCAAATGTTGGCGAATAGTGACAACATGTTTGACAACAATAATTTGGTAGTGATGGAATACTACTGTATTATAAAAAATGATGAACAGGATGCTCTCAGAACAACTTGGAAAGACTTGCATGGACTGATGCAAGGTGAAATGCACTATGTACAAAGTAACAGCCATCTTGTAAGCTAAGTCAATGATTTAGCTATTCTTAGCAATACAACCATCCAAGAAAACTCTGAAGTATTTATGATGAAAAATCCATTCCCTAGAGGAAGAACTGATGGTGTCTGAATACAAATGGAAGCATACTTCTTAAACTTTATTTTTCTTGAGGTCTTTTTGACTTTGCTTTCTTTCACAATAGGAGGATTATGGATGTGTTTTGCATGGCTATGCATGTATAACGTCTATTGAATTGCTTGCCTTCTTAATGGGGGTGAGGGTTGGGGAGGGAGAAAGAGAGAGATGGTTAAAATTGTAAAATGGAACTGGGGAAAATAAAATACTAAATAAAAGCTTTAAAAAACAATAACTTTATAGAAATTAGAATGTGATAAGTATGAAAAAGAATATAAAGTGATGGGGTTCTTGGGTGCACGTGCTTGGACCCCAATTCTAAAATCACATTTCTCCTAAAAATCACATTTTTCTCTAACATCAAAACACTATCTCAGGCAGTCTCCCTCCAGCAGGAACGGTTATCTCCCATGCTGCCATAGTAGCCAGCTGCACCTATAGAATTTATCGCTTACAGTCAGCGGCATACTGACTAAACTAACTGTGCACTGGGTCATAACAACATTTACTACTCACTGACCAATCAATCATATGTATCTTCTACTTCGATGTATACGTACTCCCTTTCCATTATCTAACAAGATATTGATGAGAGAAGCCTGACTTTTCTGGTCATCCTTGATTAACTCAGTGACATTTCAGGCCTAAAACGACACCTCCTTGTAGCCCCACCCTTGGGCTATTTCCCAGTGAATTTTGGGTAAAATACCTGTGCAGAAGATACCAAAAGTCTATGTTCCTTTAAGAACTGACCAGTCCTTAACCACACCCTAATCACACCCCAAAGCACCCAGTAGCATATTTATCACACATCTTACTACAGAATAATCTATATAAACTTTATCTATAATGCTTTTAAATTGCAGCTTCCCTAAGAACTCTTGCCTGCTGAAAGGCATAATAATGGTAAACTTTTTGCCTACTTGACTTAAGATTGCTTGAGTCCAGTGAATTCTTTCCAGACTAGGTCGACTGGGATTTTTGGTGGTTCCTGCACCTTTCTTAACCCTCATCATAAAGTACTTTGAAATCAGATGAGAGACAAGTCACAGTCGAGTGGATAAAGAAAAGCTACATGGAAGAGATGGCACTTGACCTGGAATTTCAACTGGATACAGGAGGAAGGGCATTCCAGGCATAAGAAACACCATGAACAGAAGGGAAGAGATACTATAGAACATGATCAAGCAATAAAAATAATCCAGTGTGGCTTTAACTTTTGCCTTATGAGGTAAAGTAATGTGACAGAAGGCTAGAAATGAACATTTGAAATCAAATGTGAAGATTGACCAGCTAAGGGTTTAGTCATTATTTGGGAAGAAAATAAGGAGCAGCGAAGATTTCAGACCAGAAAGGGGAGCCCACATAAGAGTTAATAGTTAATGAGGCCCTGAACAACAATGGTGGCAGATGAACAAATGTGCGAGGTATTGAACAGATGTTTGATGGATGATGGACTGGATGAATGAAAGATGACTGAGCTTATGAGCATGGAGAATTGGGACTAATCATGACTATCATTTATAGAGAAGTTTTAAGGTTTGCAAAGTGCTTTACAAAAATCTCATTTTACAGATGAGGAAACTGAGGCAACCAGGTTAAGCCATGACACTGAAAGAAATAGGAAAATTAACAAGAGCAGTTGGATATAAGGAGAAAATGATGATTTGGGTTTTGAACTAGAAGTGCCAATAGAGCATCTAGATAAAAATGCTGAAGAGATCAGTGGTCAATGGCCATCCAGTCCACCCTAGGCCAGAGGGGACCCTTACTTGTAAAATACTTGCTAAGTGGCCAATTAGTTTCTGAAGGAAGACCTCAGTGGGGAAACCCTTTCCACTTTTTCATATCTATGGTAGTTAAGAAGTTTTCCCAGACTTTAATTGACCCTACCTCAGCCCCTCTGTGCCTAGCTTTATCTTCCAGCGCCTAGCACAACAAATCTAATCTCTCCTGCTTCAAAGTCCTGGGCATTTTCTCTGACCCTCCCACAGGCCGGGAAACTCTCCCTCCTCCACTTCTACTGCTGACTTCCCTGGCTTCAGTAGGAACAATGATTTATCATACTATTTAGGAAAAATGGTTATACCATTTAAATCTAAGCTCATGTGATTACAAGTTTTCCCCATCAAGAGGGTTCAACCCCACCCCAAAGTCTCTCTAGTAACACTGGAGATGACAAAGCATTGTTTTGCGTTACCATACCCAGTAGTTTTTTGTGAGGAAAAGAAAAAGAAGCCAAAGAGAATCCTTGCCCTCAAGGTGCTTATAATCTAATGGGAGAGACTACCTACAAACAAACATCTACAAAGCAATCTATATACCAGGAAAATAGAAAATAATAAACCGAGGCTAGGTACTAAAATTAAGAGGGACTGGGGAAGACTTTCAGTAAAAGTGGCATTTTAGTTGAGACTTAAAATTCCTAAGAACACACTCTAAAAATGTGAAGTAGTTTTAGAAAGAAATTCTATAGAGGAAAGTGAAAGGAGGTGTGGCTCCCTTTCATCTAGGGTCTAGAAGATTTACATTATATGTGTGTATGTGTGTGTGTGTGTGTGTGTGTGTGTGTGTGTGTGTGTGTATAAAACCAACCAACCAACCTTTTGATTGTCCCACCTTTCTACCCAAGTCCTCCATTTTCTGATACCTCTTTCCCAACCTTGATTACATCATTGATTACCCCAGTCTCACCAAGATCCTCCTTAGACCCTCCTCCCAGACCACTAGACTACCTCTAGATCTTTCCCACAGACCTTTCTGTATATATATATATACACACACACACATATATAAAGTTCCATCTCACCTCCACAAAGGAGCTGAGATTCAATCTATCTCTGACTCTTGTCTAGCTGAGATTCTGGCCTTGTATTAACAGGTGTCATAAGTAGCAAGATTCCCTAAGAGTCAACCAAATATGGCTAACCTTTAATAACTTTGTTATTAATTTGTTTTACTTTGGCTGGAAGAAGTCTTGAGCCAAATTCATTTGGCAGGACCCAAGATGTCAGTATTTTGGTGTCCCAAGCACCCCAAATCTCATTATGGTCCCCAGACCTCAACAATTATATTATTTTCTAGTTGACATCTATTTTCTCTACCAGAACAGCATAAAATTTATCAAATGCTTTGCTAAAATGTAGATAAACTAAAATTCCATCATTCTCATTTACAAATTGAGTAACCTTGTCAAAAAATCAAATTAAAGTTATTCTCTCATGACTCTTTTTTTAAATAATTCATTTCTTTATTTTTAATTTTCAATATTCACTTCCATAAGATTTTGAGTTTTAAATTTTCTCCTCCTTCATCTCCTCCCTCTTTACCAAGGTAGCATGCAATCTGATATAGACTCTAAATATACATTCATATTAAACATATTTTCACATTAGTCTTTATTCTTAAAGCTATGCTGGCTCTTTCTAATCACTATTTCTCTTTCTAGATGTTCAGTTATTACCTCTGTAATGACTCACTCTAGATTTTCCCCAGGAATCCTATAGCTCACAGTCTCCATCTTAGATATTTATCCTCCTCTGATCTTGTGGTATATTTTTTGGTTTCCATGATCTTTCAAATATTACCGACAGTGGTTCAGTAATCACATTCACAAAGAACTAATGTTTTCAGTCAGGCCTGACTCAGGCTGGTCCAGTGGTTGAACTTTGACGTTTGAATGAAAAGAGCATAAAACCATAGAACATAGAATATTTAACACAAGGAAATTTATTCAGCAGTAGTATGGCATTCATTCATTTGGGTGCAGCTCTTGTTTGTATTGTAGCAAACCTGGTCAGCAAGGTATGTCTCTTGGATTAATTAGGTCTTGAGTATAATTTCTTTGCCTTTTTTAACAACAGGACCAATTGCCAAATATCTTCATAAGAATAGCATAATAGATATGATTCCTAATTCATCCCAACCTCTAGTGGCAAGGTCCTATAGGTTTTCTAAGGATCACTTAAATGACCGTAGTACTCCTAATCACTATCACCGGGCATTCCTGACCTTAAGGATATGAGCAACAGAGTGTGGATAGCACTAAAAAGGAAAACACTAAAAAAAAGAAAGATTGACCTAGGCAGAATCCTAGTCATCACTTCTACCCTTTAGAAGGACCACATTCCCTAAAACTTAGTAAACTGGGCTACATATGGGTGACAATATCAGTCAGTGGACTGTGACTCTCCCAATGTGAAGTTATGATGAAAAGTGCCAAAAGTATTAAAGATACTATAGAGATGATTTTATTTCTGGCATAACCAATCCCCATCAGGGTAGTAAGAAGTCATAACCCTTTTGAATCCAATCTGGGCTAGACCCTCATCACCTTCATCCAGGGACTCAGAATTGCCATTGAGTCAGCTAAGGGATCCCCTCTCTTCCAGTTAAATTCATACTCACCTTTTTTACGCTGAGACAGTTTCATTTCCCCATTTCTACTAGAAATCAGAAGGTACTTGCCGACAATTTCACCCCTTTGTCTGCCAAGCCCTCACAGGGAAGTTGTAAGAGGAAAGGAGTCCTACCAGTCTGAGGGAAACTTGAACCATTTTCTCAGGATGTATGGAACTCTCTGAAGAGGCAGGGATCTAGAAACTCATGTGAGCATGAAGAATTGGATAGAATAAGGAAGGGCCAGGCAGTATCAATCAGAATTATGTCTAACTACTAGATCTAAAAAAAAACATTAGAATGGAGAGCTTTCCCCCTTCTTAGTATGGCACTGATTCATGGCTGGCATGATTTCTGGGAGATGGGACACCCAACCATGGAAGTCATAGGTATTATGATGATGTTGTTTTGAGTCCATTTTAGGGCTAGCTAGGTGGCATAGTGATGAGAGTACCAGCCCCGGACTCAGGAGGACCTGATTTCAAATCTGACTTCAGATACTTACTGTGTGACCTTGGGCAAGTCAATTGACCCTGACTGTCTCCAAAAAAAAGTTCATTTCAGCATTCAACAATGTCACCCACTTGAGGATGGTAAGAGAGGAGAAAGCACAGCATTATAATGGCTGTAACGGCAGCAGGACCAATTTTGAACCTTCTCCATGATGAAGTGGGAAGACGGATGTGTTCTATAAGAACTTTGAAGGTGGCATGATAGTATACCTGACTGGTACTAGTACACTGGAATGCTATAATCTATGTAGGTTTTTACCTCTATAAGGCTAAATCTTTTGCTCTGAAAAAGAGAAAGGGTCCAGTATAATCAATTTTAACAGTTGGAGGCAAGTTGGGTAATGCTTTACTCAAGGTCTTTCAGAGATGGCTGTTCTGACAGGTATGAAGAGCCTGTTGAGCGAATCAGCTGTTTGGTCACCAGGGGGATCATATTGTCCTATAAGAATGCTAACTTAGTTTTTCAATTCAGCAGAAGGCATATGGTATCTCTGATGGGTACTGACATGTTTCACAAACAGCTTGTAGATGGGATGAAATTCCTTCATTGGTCCTGACTGTAAAGGACAGAGCTTTTGATAATTCATTCTAGGCTCTAGACCCGGTATTTCCAGGGCCATCAACAACAGTTAGAGAATAGTGGCCCTGGTGCTACCTTTAATCTCCGAGTCAGAGCTCCTTACCATCCAGTGGAATAATCCCACAGTGTTAACAAGGATCCTTTTCCTCACCAGTTGAGAGTACTCAATGTATTTGGCAGAAAGCAGAATTGCTTAGAGATTGTCATGCTCCAGTATCATGTCACCTGTCCTTCCACATATCCCTTTCCCTGCTTTGATCACATAGTTAGCCACAAGATCATCCTGAATCAATCTTGGCCTTGCCAAATGATTTGGGTTCACTCCAATGCTTTAGGCTCAGGATTGAAATGAGATGAATCCATATAGCATTTAACAAAAATAAGTTTACTCAGCAATATCTGATATTCAGTAAAGATATAACCTAGGTTCAAAGGGGTTCAATTCCCCTCCCTTCCATATTTGCCACAATGGCTTACTTGGTCAGAAGGACATGTTGACTCTCACAGCAGTGGCGAATTTAGCAAATATTTAAAGGCTTACTACTTACTTATGCATTGGATTTCTATATTTTAAACAACTGGGAAGCTACATGAATGCTTTGAGCCTTAGTCTCCTAAACCAATTCAGTTTTTTTTTTTTTTTACCACATTAAGTAAACTTTTATTTTTTTTTATTTTTTTATTTTAAATAAATTTATTTAACTTTTTACATTCATTTTCACAAGATTTTGGGCTCCAAAATTTTCTCCCCATTTGTG
>CM053770.1:491155858-491219621 GCA_028658325.1 Potorous gilbertii
GAGACATTTCTTCTTCATTCCTGCTTAAGGTAAGGGTACATGATGTTCTAGACTCTCTATAGGGAGATCTGTAGAGGGAAAGAAAACTCCTGCAACTCTGCCCTATATCCAGTGCTCATCATTGAGTCATCATTCTTTCCATCAATTAAGCAAATGTTCCAGGCTTGAAATCTTCCTATTGTTGTTCAGTTGTTTTCACTTGAGTCTGACTCTTTGTGCCCCGCTTTGGGGTTTTCTTGGCAAAGATAATGGAGTGGTTTTCCATTTCCATTTCCAACTCATTTTATAGATGAGGAAACTGAGGCAAACAGGGTTAAGTGACTTGCCCAAGGTCTTACAATTAGTAGGTATCTGAGGCTAGATTTTAACTCAGGAAGATGAATGTTGCTAGGCCCGATATTCTATCCACTGCACCACCAAGCTGTATGGGTACATATTTCTCTCTGGATATCAATATATCATACATATATATTGTATCTACACTATATGTTATATACACATATATATGCATATATTCATATAATGCCATATCTGTACTCGTCTATGTCCTCTCATTATGTATATACAAATATATGTATATACATAGACTATATGTGTACTCATATGTGTACATATATACATCATGTGTGTGTGTATATATATATATATATATATGTATATACGTGAACGTAACTCTACATATGCATGTGGATATTATTACTGTCCTTCCTTCTCAAAGAGGACCATGAAATGAGGGAGATGATGACATGACTTACACTTTGACTTGAGTGAGGGAGGGCTGTACAAGGTCATCAGCCTCACTTTCTCCTCCTGAGCCATCTGGGTCCAGTGGCCTGATATTTATCAGGAGGACTGGAGATGGCCCAGGATGCAATGGGAGACCCTGGCCCTTTCAGGCTAAGTCTTATCATATTCTCACTTTGAGTGAGATACACCCAATCAATGAATAGACTTCTTTATGGCCATAAATCACAAAACCCAACCAAACACAAAAAGACAAATTGTGAAATCAAAGTAGAGATAAAGTTAAAACAACAAATAAAAAAAACCTCAAGTGAACTGATAAATAAAACTAAGAGCTAAAAAAACTAACAAAATACAAAATATTAGCTAATATGATCAGAAAAATAGAAGAAAATGAAACTACCAGAATAAACAATGAAATAAAGGAAAATTCAGAACAAATAAAGAGAAAATAAAGGAAATTATTTAAAATAATTTTGCCCAATTATAAATCAACAAGACTGCTCACTGAGATGAAGTGGACTGAATATTTACAGAAATAAAGAATACTTCTACTATATAGGAACAAGAAATAGAGAAAAAAAGCAATGGAGCAAGCCATAGGTAAGTGGTATACACATACATAATGGGAGGGAGGGGAATGGGGTAGGAAATGGCATGGTGGACACCACACAGATATGTCTATGTATGCACATAGATGAGCATGGATATACCATGTCATATCCCCAACCCCCAACTCCTCCCATTATAATGTAAGTTCTTAGAGGCAGGGAATTTCTGAATTTGTTTTTATCCCCAGTGCCTAGGACATCTCTTTTCCCACATGAAGTGTTTAATAAATGCTTGTTAAATTGAATTCACTCTTGATGAAAGGAAGACGAGGGTAAAGGAATCAAATTCAGTTCTATTCAGCTATTACTTAAGCACATCCTTCCCACAGTATAAGACAAACAGGGTGGGCTTTGCTCAGGGTAGCAGTGAAGGTGACTGTCTCTCAGCTCTAGCCTAATTGAGCACAAGCCCTTCAGTGTTCTGAGGTGCCTCCAGACTAGATGGAAGCCTTTGGGTGGTGTTACTACCACCCTGAAAGAGTCTCCTCTCCCTCTGATGCCAGCAGGCAGTGCCGTGACAGGAGACTAGCTGCTGGGCACCAGGCTGCTTACTGATTTGGATGGTCTTGACTTTTTCTGCAAAGTAAGGGATTAAATCATCTGCTGAGGGGGTTGAGGGCTTGATGAAAGATCACTATAGCCTGAGTATTTTATTTATTTATTTTTAAAAATCTTTTAATGGACATTTATTTTCCCTCCTTCCTTTTCTTCTTTCAACTCCCTACCATTGAGGGAAAAAAGACAAAAGTTTTATAACAAATATGCAAATATACAATTAAGTCAAAAAATGACCTTGTCTAAAAACATGTGTTTCCTTTTGTACCTTTACTCTATCACCTATCTATCAGGAAGTAGACAGCATGAATCATCATTTGTCTGATGGAGTTGTGACTGGTCTTTTCATCCATCAGAATTCCTAAGTCCTTCAAAGCTATTTGTCTTTAAATGTTATTTGTTCTAATTCTACTCACTTTTCTCCACATCAATTCACCTAAAAATGACCAGGCTTCTCTGAAATCATCCCTTCTACAATATTGAAAGGATAATATTCTATTATATTCATAATTTGCTCATCTCAATATTTTTAAGGACATTTAAATTTATCTATCTAAAGGGAAAAAAATTAAACTTAGATTTTAAAAAGTAACATTGCTCAACTAAGCAAAGCATGACACGAAGGATGCTACACATGCATTTCCCCTTTCTCTGAAATGGAATTTTAGAAAATTTGCTGCAGCCTTTTCTCAGTATTTCAGGCCCTGGCACACAGTGGGCCAGATGGGGCATGTAGGCAGGCTGGCAACTTCCAAGCTAACTGAAGGACAGCAAGAAGGGTAAGAAGAATTTTCTTGACAATCAGTTAAGCTCTGAATAGGAACAATTTTCATTTTGCCAATGGATAATGGGTAGAAAGATATAAACACACATTTCTCAAAAGATAAATTACAAATTATCAACAACTAGATGAAAAATTGTTCCCACTTACTAATAAGAAGACAATGCAAACTACAATATGTCTGAGATTTCACCTCACATCAGACAAATTTGCAATGATTCAAAAAAAATAGAAACAACTTTGGAGGTACTTTGAGAAGATAAGCACACTTATACATTGTTGGTGGGGCTCTAAATTGTCTCAGCTGTTCTGGGAAGCAATTTGGAATTATGTTTAAAAAAAAAGTTATGAAGATGTTTGACCTCTATCAAAAGTGAAAATTTATGGAAGCACTTATATGATCTGATGCTGAGCGAAAGGAGCAGAACCAGGAGAACTTTGTACACAGCAACGACCACAGTGTGCGAGAGTTTTTTCTGGTAGACTTGGAACTTCGTAATAACGCAAGAACTTACTGAAAAAAAAATCCCAATGATGGTTTTCTAAGGCAGAATGCCTTCCACACTCAGAGAAAAGAAATATGGAAATCATTCGCAGAATGTAGCAGATCATGTTTGTGTGTGTGTGTGTGTTTTAGTGTATTATGTTTTGATTTGTTATATGATTTCTTCCATTTATTTTAGTGCGACTACATAGCATAACTATAGTGAAAATGTACTCAATAGGAAAGTATATGTAGAATCTATACAGAATTGTATGCTGTTGTGGGGAGGGAGAGGGGTAGTGGGGGGAAGGTGTGGGGGGTGATAAAATATTAATTTTAAGGAAGTGATTGTAGAACATTAAAAAAATTAAAAAAAAAGTGAAAATTTAATCTGTTCTTTCCACTGGCCAAAACTGAGACCAGGTTTCAGTCCTGGATTAAGGTTAATGTTAGAAACATTCCAATTAAACATTCCAGTTAAAAACTGCCTGTAGAGACAAAACAACCAACAACCACAAAATATAGTGAAACCCATCATTTCAGAACATATTTTTTCTGTACATCAATTTGATTCAATAGAATGAGCTATTGTATGTTGTTGGAACCAATCTTGCTGATTTTCTTTTTTAAATTTGCAAAATCCTCCGGAAACGTAGAATCAGAAAAACAGTTTTTAAAGCAATTAATTGCAATCCACTTGACATAGGTAAGTGTTCCAAACTAGAGAAACCCTTTTTGTAAAAAAAAAATGGAATGCATTATTACTTGTACTATCACTCTTCCCCCACCCCCGCCCCCTTTGCCGCTATACTCAAAGACCATGTCATTATTTCCATTATGTTTGGTTCCCAATTTTCAGGGCCTATTAACAGGGTTGTAAAAACTTGCCTCAGTTGAAATTTGGCAAGCTGACAGGGCTGGGTGCCAGAAGCAATTTTCTACCCTGAGAAAAAAAAGTCATAAATAATAGAAAAAACAAATGAAAAGTTAATAGTTCCAAATAGTCTAATGTATATGCTGTGTGTAAGCCTTCCAAATGTGCTTAGCTTTTTGTGTTCAGAAATGTGAGATAACAGGAAAAATTTGAAAAGTGCAGATGCTTTAAGTTTGCATTAGACCAAGGGCTTGGATGCTCTTTAGGGTGTCAAAGACCAACTGTACCCATCATTCCTTTCACTTCAGACTTTGAAGTCTGTGGGAGCTCCCTGTGTGTAAGGAAGACAGGCTAGGGATTAAAAAAAAATGAGATTCCAGGTGCCCATGTTCTCAATACTTTCATCATTCTAGAGAACCCTCCACAGAAAGGAAAGAGGAAAGGAGAACTCATTTTACTTTGGATGATTTTTAACCACTGAGTATATGGTGTGAGTCCAATATTTTCAGATGTTACAGTGCCACTCTATTAATAGTTTACTAGGAACTTAAACACTGTACAATTCTATGGACAAGTTTTCTCTTTAATTACAAACATCTGGCTGTCATTGAGTTGACAAACTTAAGAAAGTATTTTGATGCCCAAACTAAGATTAACTAGATCCTTTGACCTAGTAATTCTGAAACCTATAGGGGTTTAGGCAAAGTACATCAGTTCATTTGTGTGTGATCTGGTTTCTTTCTCTCCTTGGCTAGGAAATGTGCTTTTTGACCTGGGAAAATACACACAAGGTTTGTGTTTTTAATATATGTCTCATGAGAGGCAGAATGGATATAACAGGTCCTTACCATTTTTCACATGTATGTCATTTCCATCTTAATATGCTCCTAAAGCAAATTGTATGTAGAAGCCAAGTATTTTTATTCCTTGAATGATCTGGGATTTTGTCATTATAGCTACTTACTTCAGCTATGAAGAACATAATTCCTCCATTCTTTCTCATTTGAGTAACACTTGTCTATATTCTAGTTTGAATCCTCCATAGCAGATCTATCCAACAGGCTTGTTCTTTCTGTATTTTTGAGGATGTGAATCACAGGTTCATAGACTCTCAGAGTAGGAAGGGACCAGTCTAACCTACATCTCCCTCTCCACTATCCTCGACGACAATGTACCCTCTTTAACTTCTGTTAAAAGAGCTTCACTGAAGGGGAATTAACAATTTCCATTTTGAGATGACTTTAATATTTTTAGAAAACTTTCCATTTTTATGGAACTGAAACCTGGCTTTCTACAACTCCAGAAGTTGCTCCCAATCCTACCTTCTGAGGCCAAGCAAAGCAAATCTAATCTGTCTTCCACATGACAACAGTCATTTAAAAACTTGAAAACAAATGTCATGTTCCCCCTAAGTGTTCTCCACGCTAAAAATGCCCACTTTCTTCAGTTCCTCCTTGTATTGCATGGTTTCCATTTCTTCCACAATCCTTTTGAATAGATCATCGTCTGGTTTACTGACATCCTTCCTAAAATATGGCACCCAGACCTAAGCACAATACCCCAGATTTGTCCAGTTATCATTTGTCCCTCATTCTTCCTCCATGACTCACTTAGTCGCCTTTTCTGATCATCCTTATGTTTGATGGGGTCTGTCATTCCATTCCTCATAACATATTGATCATGTACAACCTACTTATGCCCACTATATTTTTCTCTTGCCCTTTGAATGAATCAATTCTTATGAGATAGATGGAATTCAAAATTGGCATTAGTGTAGGACCACCAGCAAAGTACTGAAGTAAAGGAGATGAGCTTCTGAAGAGGCATACATTTTGTTAAAAGCACTGAGAAATTTTCCAAATGCAGTCGAGCATCTCCTCAGCTCTGAGCTCATTCTCATTTGTCCATTTGGTTTTCCCAAATCCATGTATTGGGAAAATGGGCATTTGCAGTTGTTGTTCATAACTCAATATATTCTATATCAGTTTCAATTGATATCAAAAATCAAGTTACTCCCCAGTTTCCTTTATATTAATAATTCTCATTTCTTACGGTGTTAATTTAACGATTCTTGGATGTTAATTAAAATAAAACCTTGGATACAAGATGCACCTACCCTACTTTGCTGTGCTTATTCCAAATTACTCTTCCCTATACACTAGACCAATGGTGGTCTCACATTGACTTCCTACATTTGTTCAACATGAGTCCTAGACCTAGAATCCCAGCCTTCTTCTGAGAAATGAATGTCTATCCATGACTTTAGGATCATAGTGTTGGAGCTGGAAGGGACCTCAGAGGCATTCTAGTTGATCTCCCTCTTTTCACAGGTGAGAAAATGAAGTCCCAAAAAGGTTAAGATACTTACCCAAAGTCACTTAGATAATAAGTGGCAGAACTAGGATTTGAACTCAAGTCTCATGACTCCAAGTGTTCTTTATACTACACCAGACTCAGCTGCTACTTCCTCTTTCCCTTGTTGTGATGAAATCTTCCTTGGATTTCGCATGTCACTTTCTCTGTTGGTTTGTTGTTCTCTTCCTAAATTTTACTCCTGGGAAATTTTAAAAATAAATTATAGGTATAGATCATATCTGGGCAGCATAGCACATAGTGCCAGGACCTAGAGTTAGGAAGACTCATCTTCTTCAGTTCAAATCCTATCTGAGACACTTACTAGCTGTGTGACGTTGGGCAAGTCGCTTCACCTTATTTGACTCAATTTCCTCATCTGTAAAATAAGCTGGAGAAGAAAATAGCAAACCACTCCAGTATCTCTGCCAAAAAAAACCCAAATGGGGTCACAAAGAGTCAGACAAGACTGAAACATAATAGGTAATGTCTAGGTCTCCCCTAAATGTGGGTAACAGAGTCCCTATCTTCCTCACCATCACTCAACGTACAATATTGATATTAAGTATATAACAGCCTTAATTTTACCTTACAGAAAATGAATGAGATACCACAACTTCTAGGAGGCCAAGAACAGACATAGCAAGTCAAGGGCATTCATTAAGAACGGATTGTGTTTTTGACACAGTGCTAAACACTACCAAAGAAAAGGTAAAAACATGGAACCTGTCTTGGAGGAGCTCCCATTCTAACATGGAAGGGAGGATCTGAACTGAGATTTGAAGGAAGTCAGGTAAGCTAGAAAGCAGAGACCAAGAAGGAAAACATTTGTGGGAAGGAGGCTAGTCAAATGAATGTAAAAGACATGGAGGTAGAATGTTATGTGGAAGGAACTACAAGGAGGTAGGTCGATGTATCTGGTTTTGGTTCAAATCTCACCTCTTATGCTTTCTACCTGTACTGCCATGAGGAAATCACTTAACCTCCTTGAGCCTTGTTACCTGCTCTGCAAAATCAGGGGTCAATACTCCCTCTCTCCTCAAATTAGCTTGTATTTAGATCTTTGTATGTGATATCACCCTAACAGAATGCAACGTCTTTGAGGTTAGGGACTATTTTGTATGGTCTTGGGCAAGTTCTCTAGGCCTCAGCTACCTCCTCTATAGGATGTGAAGGTTAGACTAGATGTTCTCTAGGGTGCTTTCCAACAATATTGTCCAACAATAATTTGGACGATCAAGTAGAACTCAAGTTACGATTCTGTCACTGTGTGTCCCTGTCTTCTCACTTTCACCTTCACATCTTTTGTACCATTTACACAGTCATTCTAGTTTAGTCCTTCATCCCTTCACATTTGGATTACTGAATCGTTGCTGGTGGGTCAGCCTGCCTCAAATCTCTCTCCAACAATTCATTCTCTATTCAGCTACTAAAGAGATTTTCCCAAAGCACAGGTCTGACCGTGTCATCCCTCTGTAAGATAAACTCCAATGGTTCCCTTTATAGCCTCCAGGAGCAAAAACAAAATGCTTTCCTTGATATTCAAAGCCCTTCGTAATCAATCCCACCCTACCTTTCCACTCTTCTTACAAGTTACTCCCCCACATGACACATAGACACATGCTCCTGAATCCAGTGATGATGCTGCCCTCAAATAAAACACTCTAATCTCTCAATTTTGGGTTCCTCTGACAGAGGAACTCTCTTACTTCCTTTAAGTCCCTTTAAATCCTACATTCTATAAGAAACCTTCTCCAACCCCTCTTTATTCTAGCATTTTCCCTCTGTTAATTATTTCCTCTTTATACCGTATATAGCTTGATTTATATATATGTATGTGTGTGTGTGTGTGTGTGTGTGTGTGTGTGTGTGTGTGTGTGTTTGAATATTGTCTTCCCCTTAGATTGCTTCTTGATGGTAGGGACTGTCATTTGCATCCTTTTGGCTCCTTAGCATATAAATCTGCATACAGTAGGTACTTATTAAATTTTTATTGTATTGGACTAAGTGAACATTTAAAATCAAATATTAGCAAAGAGAATACAAATCAAAAAATCATACACCGTGATCAGATTGTATTTATACCAGGAATGTAGGGTTGGTTCAATATAAGCAAAACTACTAACATAATAGTCCGCATTAATAAGAACAAAAATGATGTGATCCTATTAATAAATTTGACAGAATAAAACACTCATTTCTGTTTTTAAAAATGAGAAAAAAGCACAGAAAGAAACAAACTTTTTCTTAGTATAGTAAATAGTATTTACATAAAACCATGGCTCTGCAGTTCATGTAATAGGAATAAACTAGAGATCTTTTCAATAAAATTAGATCAAAGCAACAATGTTCATTATCATCACTATTTGACATTGTTCTAGAAATGCAAGCTATAGCAATCAGTTAAAAAGAGAGATTGAGGAAATGAGTATATGCAAAGAGGAAACAAAACCATCACTTTTCCAGATAATATAATGGTTTACTTAACAAACCTAGAGGGTCAACTAAAGATTAATTGAAACAATAACTTTAACGGAGTTTTAAAATATAAAATAGTTCCATAAAACTCAACAAGGAGAGGAAAGAGAAATTTCACTAAAAATAAATACTGAATATATAAAAACACTTGGGAATCTATCAACGAAGACACATAGGAACCATATTAACCCAAACAGAAAATAATCTTTATGGAAATAAAAGCACATTTAAATTACTGGAGAAATATTAATTGCTCATGGGTAGGCAGAGTCAATATAATACAAAATGTAATATTACTTAAATTACTTCACTTACTTGGTGCCATATTAATCCACCTTCTGAAGAATTACTATATAAAGCTAGAAAAAATAATGAAATTCACATGGAGGAACAAAAGCTCAAGAATCAGAAGTGAAATAATGTAAAAAAAAGGGAAGGAGAATGATAGTAGCCTACTTGCACCAGGTCTCAAATTATACCACAGCCCAGTAATAATCAAAATGATTTGAAATTTGTTCAAAATTAGAGATGGTGACCAGTTGAACAGATTAGGCACATAACATACGAAAGATGCAAAAGAGCATAATTGCTTAGTTTTCTATAATCCCAAAGACCTCAATTACTGGAGGAAGGATTCACTATTCAACCAAAATCTACTGGGAAAACTGGAAATCATTCAGGCAGAAATTAGTTTTAGACCAACACTTCAACCTATATTTGAAAACAAGCTCCAAATGGATACATTATTTAGAAATCACATCCTAAACAAATAAGAGCAAGGAAGGAAGACATTGCCTATTGGATCTAGAGGCAGAGGAAGAGTTCATGATCAAACAATGGATCTCAGGAGACAAAATAGACAATTTTGAATGCATAAAATTAAAAAGACTTTGCACAAATAATACTGATGAAACTAAAAATAGAAAGGAAACAGGGTTTTTTTGGAGGGAGGGGGAATCTTTGCAGCAAGTTTCTCTGATAAAGGTCTCATTTCCACAATACATAAAGACTAGATTTATAAGAATAAGTGTCATTCCTTAATTGATAGATGGTTATAGTATATGAAAAAGTAGTTTTCAAGGGAAGAAATACAGGCTATTACAAGTCATATGAAAAAAATGTTCTATGTCACTAATAATTAAAGAAATGCAAAATAAACAACTCTTCCACTTCACACTCATCAGATTGGCAAAGACAGCAAAAAATGGAAAATGACAAACTGGATGATGAAAAGCAAAAAAGCAGTAATATTAATAGAAACAAACCCTTCACCTGTTCATATATTTTTAAATCTGATAGGAAACCTGGGGGTCACTCTTCTTGTAGTTGCTGACTACAACCTACTGCAGTGCAGTCCCTGTAGACAATAGTTTATATTCAGTCTATTAGCTTGAATCATGGAAAAACCAAAAAAACCCACCTCTCTTTGGTCAAACCATTAAAGCAAATGATTGAGATCTCCCAACCTATTTTTAAGGCAGTCAGTAGTTTCTAGTCAAGTCTGAGAATTGTCCAGGCTATATGGTCTATGGTTATATGGTAGTCCTGCTTTCAGAGGCTTTAGAAATGAGAAGCCAAATAAACAAAATTCCCTGGACTCTACTGGCAAAAATGACTAAAACGTTTAAGTTGGCTGAAAACTTGTTCAGTAGCATCTGACTATCCATGACCCCATAGACCATATTGTCCATGGGATTTTCTTGGCAAGGATACAGGAGTAGTTTGTCAATTTCCTTCTCCAGTGGATTATGGCAAATAAAACCCTGGCACTGTGCACTGTGGTGCCACCTATTGCCCAGACATGACCTATACCTATACTTCATTTGAACTTCTGTCTTCCTGACTCCACTGCTGTATCCTTTGAGTCATCTAGCTGCCCCTGGCTGAGAATATTAGTGTTAAATTTTTCTTTCCAGATTTTTAAGTTGGAGAGACCGCCCTCTGTCATCCAAATGCCTGTAGTACCTACTGAAAAATGAATTTATAACCATAGTAAAAAAAAAAATCTCCCAAAGATTTTAGGGAGAAAAATGAAGACTTTTTTTTTTAATGTTTTATACAGTCAGCATTGTCTGTTAGTATTGTGTCCTGGTACTGTTTTCCAGTGGTCTGATCAGCCAAAGGAAACAGGGTGGCAAGAGTAAGAACTTCAGTCAAAAAGTTTCAAAGTTTTCAAAGGATATAGTCTTAATTCGGGTTCCAGATAAGATAGAATGTGGAAGCATGTTAAAAATCTTATTTTTAGTAAAACTCAAAATTTCTAAAGTTTCAAGAGCTTTAGAGACTTTTCCCTTTAGGAAAGTGAATGGAACAAAAGTGAAAGATTTGATTAGGGTACTGGATTTGCAAGATTGCTCTGAAGATCATACTTACTCCCCTGGCTTTCCTTTAGTCCTAACTAAAATCTTGTCTTTTATTGGAAACCTTTCCAATCCCTCTTAATTCTAGTGCCTTCTCTCTGTCAATCATTTCCTATTTGTTATATATATATATATATCTTGCTTTCTATATATTTGCTTGCAAATTGTATCTGCCATTAGACTGTAAGCAGGTCAAGGGACTGTGTTTTGCCTTTTCTTCTACACCTAGCACTTAGCAGAGCACCTGGCTAGTAATTTTCAGCCATGTCCGACTCTTTGTGACCCCTTTCAGAGTTTTCTTGTCAAAGATACTGGAGTGGTTTACCATTTCCTTCTCCAGCTCATTTTACAGGCAAGGAAACTGAGGCAAAAAGAGTGAAGTGATTTGCCCAGAGTCATAGTGCCTGAGACCAAATTTGAACTCTGGTCTTCCTGATGCTCCAGGTCTGGCACTCTATCCACTGGGCAACCTAGTGGCTCTTATTATATGTTTGTTTCCTACAAATTGGTTTTGGAAAAGCATGATTTGTGGAATGACACCTCAAGGGTTATACATTTGTATCATTAGGAAAATAAGTTCTCTTTTGATCTAAATTTGATTGATTTGAGCAACTAATAAAAAAGTAGCAATTCTTTAACACTTTAAGGTTTACAAAGGACTTTATGCATGTAAACTTTTATACATCCAAACTTTCTATACATAAACATTCATAAACTTAATTTGTTTGATCCCAATACCATTGTAAATTAAGTTTTACATTTTATAGATGAGGAAACTGAGGCCAAGAGAAGTTAATTGATTAGTTCAGGGTCACACAGTCTTTAAGAGTGTATTTCAATTGAAACTTCATTTGAATTCATATCTTTCTAACTTCAAGTCCTTTATATTATCACGTGTCACCTACAGCTTCTGGAAGATAGGGACAGTGATCTTCTCCTTAAAGACTGTCTTAGGTATTCAAATAGGTATACTTTGGTTTGTCAGAAAATTAACTTAGTGTCTGGGAAAAGCACAAGATGCCTTAAGAAGTTTCACTGTCAATGAGAAATTCCATAGGAACTTGCCAACCTCTGTAAATCTTTGGCCTTGGAAAAGTCATAAAAACATATTAATTCTATGAAAAAAGAAAATGTAGGAATGTATGTCTAAGGAAATTTTAACCTGAGATGATGATAACTGGAAAATTGGTTTAAGAAAGAGCTAAATTCAAAGGCTTTGAATGTCTTAATTGGCTGTAAATTCTCATTGTGAAGATTTATGCAGACTAGCTACTGATTCAGTAGTTGTCAAGAAGTATCTAATAATGTTTTTCTTGTTTGAAGCAGTTATCCGATGATATTAAGCAGAAGGATCCATTTTACAGGTCAGGTCATTCAGGATCTTTTTTAAAAATGATTTTTCCTCTAACCTTCAAATATTGTCCATTATCATCTACAGGATTTGGGTAAGGTAGAAAGAAAAAAATGGCATGTGAAATTTAAAAGGAAAAGCTTTCAGATGAATTGCAGATACTCTGCCTTAATGTTCTTCCTATAGCCCTGGTGATTATTATGAAGGTAAATATCGCAAGGTTTGTGTTGGTTTTTGCTATGTGAAATAATTACAGGAAGGGCAATGTGATTGAGTTTTGCCAGATCCTTCTAAAAGCTAGAGCAGAATCTCCTAGGAAATCACAGCCAGGGGGACTGTGAAACTTGGAAACTGGCAAGTGGATTGACTGGAAGAGACACCTTGGCAAATCTGTCTTTGAAAGGATGTGGAAGGCCCATCTTGGGTAACAAATGATGTAGAATTTAAAACCTCTAAGGTGTTGATTCATGGATGAATGTAAGCCGGCTGCAACAGACAGTCTGAGGAGAGTGGCCTGGGACAGATTCTTCAAATTCGGAATTACTACGGGAAAATGTTTCCCAGAAGCAGATGACTTCATGCAACAGACAACTCAACCTAAGATGATGGAACAAGATCTCTGTTATCTAAATAGATTTTAATAACATGTTCATTGTTCCTTTCCGTCCTGTTTAAAAATTTTGTTGTTCATTTGTTTTCTTGTTTAGTCATGTTTATCATCCGTTGGCTTTCATGGTAGCCTGACTCTTTGGGAAGGCAGCTAGGCAGTGCTGTGAGTAGACTGTTGAACCTAGAGTCAAGAAGAGCCCAGTTCAAATCCATCCTGAGACACTTACTAGAGCTCTGTAACCTTGCCAAGTTACAACTTCTGCCTGCCTCAGTTTCATCTATAAAATGGGGATAATCATAGCACCCACCACTAAGAGTTGATGTGAGGATCAAATGAAAGCTTTGTAAAATACTTTGTAAAGTTGAAAGCGTTACATAAATCCCAGCTATTACTACTACAATGATGACTACTACTACTACTACTACTACTACTACTACTACTACTACTACTACTACTACTGCCTAGGAGCCAGATTTAAGACAAAAATTTGAGGCATTTAAACCAAGGTCCTTCTTGTCTGACTTCCTTGGAAAATTACTGGTCATGATAAGGGCTGGAGAGATAGAGGTACAGGAACTCCAAGAGTGGAGTTCCCTCCATGGACCATCTGGGAAAGAACTCACAGACTCAAGCACTGTTGGGGTCAAGATAAAGATTTATTATGCTTTTCAGTGGGTAAGAGTTCTTAGGGAACCTGCCACCTTAGAGGGTACAGGTAAAGTTTATTTAGGATATTCTACAGTAAAATATATGCCAAATATGCTAACTAGGTGATTCAGGGAGGATTAGGGAGTGGTTAATTCTTAAAGGAACATGCACTTCTGGTATCTACTGTGCAGGTATTTTACCCAGAGCTCACTGGGAAATAACCCAAGATGGGGGGATACATGGAAGTGTGGTTTTAGGCCTGAAAAGTCACTAAGTCAACTAGCAGTCAGGACTAAGGAATACCAGGCTTCTCTCATCAATGTCTTATTAGACAAGATAAATGGAAGGGAATATATGTATGTCTAAGTCTAGGATACATATGATTTGTCAGTGAGTAGTGTCCTTATGACCCAGTACACAGCCAGCTCAGCCAGTACATAGCTGGTTCAGACTAATAAATTCTATAGGCGCAGCTGGCTACTGTATCAGGAAGGGAGATAACAATTGTTGCTGAGGCAGGCTGTGTTCTTGGGCTGGGGAGAAGCTGCCTGGGATAGTGTTTTGAGGCCAGGGAGATATATGATTTTTAAAGAGAAATATGATTTTAGAACTGAGGTCTACACACATGTACCCAAGCATCCCATCAGTAATATTTTTTTTAATCTGTGACTGGGAGAACTTGGGTGCCACAAAGATGCTATTCGTGAGAGCTAGGCCCCTGTCTCTAAGTATGAAAAAGTTTACTTTTGACAAGTCACTGCTATTCAAATCCATACCTCAGGAGCTGGGGAAAACTTGATTTTTAAAAAATTAATTAGTTTTTTAGTTTTTCCCCTCTCCCCCCATCCCTAAGACAGCGTGCAAACTGATATAGACTGTACATGTACAATCATATCAAACATTTCCGCATTAGTCATGTTGTGAAAGAATCAGAAAAGGGAAAAAACATGAGAAAGAAAATACGGCTAACCATATTAGTTATGGGTTTTTTCTTTCCATTTTGGGGGTTGGAAGACAACAATGCTTAACTGAAAAAAAATTTTTAAAAAAGTTAATTAAAAAATCTTAAAAATCCTTGGTTTTAAAACTCTAATTGAAGAGAAAGTTTAAAATGTTTGTTACCTGAAAAATAAGTTTAAAAAATAAAGTTCAAAATGTTTGTTAGTTGAAAAGTTTAAAATTTTTGTTAGCTGAAAAGGTTTAAGAATGCTTTTAAAATGAAATAAACTAAAAATATTTAATTTTAAAAACTGGTTTAAAATGCTTGTTAATTAAAAAAAAGTTTGAAAATAAATGCTTTAGTTGAAATAAAAGTTAAAATGCTCGTCAATTGAAAAAAGTTAAAATTAAATCTTGTTAACTGAAAAACGTTTAAAAAGGTTTAGTTGGAAAAACAGAACTATAAAAAACGCTTAAGTGAAAGAAACTTAAAAATTGATGCTCTTAAAAAATACATTTAAAAATTCTTTTAATTGAAGCAAATGAATTTGAAAGAGCTTGTTAAATTAAAAATAAAAGTTAATTTAACAAAAGTTTTAAAAAAACTGCTCGTAGATTAATAGGTCCGTGAGCGTTCAATCGGACTTTTAAACTTTGTTTCTCGGGCTGCACGCCTTTTTTTTCTTTTCTTTGCGCTTGCGCCTGAGTCTCACAAGTCCCGCCCTCTTCGCAGAGCGCCCCTCCCCCGCGCCAAGGACTTCCGCCAAGCTGCCGCGGCAAAAACAACCTATGCCACAACTAGAGAGCCCGGGACCGCCTACGGGGGGCGGGGAAGCGACAAACCACGTGCTCGTTTGGCAGGTCGGAGGGCAATAGTTGGAAAACCCTTCCGGAAGAGGCTCTGCGCATGCGCGGTGGCCACTTTCCTCCGCTCAACCTGAAGCCGAAACCATGGCGGAGATCATCGAGGAGCACATCGAGGATCGACTTCCGGAGCTGTTACAGCTGGAACGGGTCGGGCTCTTCACTCGGAAGGAGATTAAGTGAGTTCGTCCCGGGTTTGGGCGAGGGAGGTGTCCTGTAAGGAGCGGCGGACGCTGGAGGCGGACCACGTGCGGCAACCGATGTCACGTTTGCTTCTCGCGGCGGGAGATGGCGTGGGCGGCGGTCCTTGCCTCGTGGAAGCTCCGCGCGCGGGCACTACCTGTCTCAGGGGCGGTGGGCGCCTAGTAGGCGTCCTGCTCGCGTGCCCCTAGGTGTGCCGCCCCGCGCCTCCTGCTGCTGGAGGACCCGGCTTATCTTTCCTGGTGTGACGGCGCCCCCTAGTGGCGGGGAGGCCTGTTTTGCCGCTTGCAGTAAGGCTCAGGGTCTGAGTGAATTCTTAGAGAGTGAGCCGCCTGGCTCCACCTACTGGTGCTAAGGGAGCTTTGCTTCCCCCATCAGGAGGGAGGGGTGGAGATGCACGTGGTACTTGGAGGATGCTGCATATCATGGTCATCTTCATCCTCCGAATCAGCAAGTACGTATTAAGCTCCAACTGTATTCCAGGCATTGTGCTAAGCAGTGGTAATAGGTTAAAAAGAAAGACTGTCAGGGATCTTACAATCCATTGGGACAGTATGCAAACAACCCTCTACAAATGAGATGTAGATGAATTATATAAAACATTTATTAAGCACTTACTGTATGCCAGGCATTGCCCTAAGCAGTGGGAATAGATACAAAGAAAGAAAGAAGCAGTCTCTGCTCTTCGAGGAGCTTAAGATGTAATGGAGGAGACAATATGCAGATACATATGTACAAATTGCATATAAAAATGTTAGATATAAAGCATTTTATTAAATATCTCTCTGTACCAGGCACTCTGCTCAGGACTGAGAATAGATGCAGAGAAAGGCATAAACGACCTCTGATCTTAAGAAACTTGTATTCTGACGTAGTACAATAGTACAGCAAATAGTACAGTGTAAGTGGGAGGTGATTTTGGAGGGAAGGTACTGGCCAAGTGGGAGGGAATACCAGAAAAACGCAGGGTGGAGAAAAACAGGGTAGCCCCGGTGGAGGTCAGTTAGTAAACAAGTTTGTTTAGCTCCTATTGTGTGTCTGTCAGTCCCTGAGTTAAAGTATTGCAGGCCAGGAGGTAGGAGAGCATTTCAGACATGGGGAACAGCCAGTAAGAGGCACGTTGTTGGGCATTGAAGTGTCCTGTGAAGACTACAAGAATGCCTGAGTTGCTGTGTTGTACAGTAAGTGGAAGAGAGTAAGAAGACTGGAAAGGTGGGAAGGGGCTTTAACAGCTTAACAGGATTTTATATTCAATCCTGGAGGTAATAGGGGGCCATTGCATTTTTTTGTGTAAGGAGATAACCTGTGATTAGACCTGAATTTTAGGAAGATACTGGCAGCAAATGAAAGATGGGCTGGAGGGTGCACAAAGCCTGTATTCCTTTTTTGCCTTATGTTGCCTGAGAAGCCGTGGATAGTTGGATGGTTTAATGGTTGCTGTATTGTGATTTTAAAATGTGACTTGAGTTTTAAAAAGTGTAATTGATTGTGTTGTCTCTGCCTTTTTCAAAGGGTTTATTTTAAGCTGTTTTATTTTCCCAGAGCTGTCATTAAGAAGGCCTCAGCACTAGAGTACAAAGTACAGAGAAGAGCTCTTTTTAAGGAAGACTTTATCAATTATATCCAAGTGAGTTGTTTGATGATTACTTCTTCCCTGAAATTTTATTCCTTTTTTTATTGACTAATGAATTTAGAAAAGGAAACATTGATAGCCGATAACTGGCATATGCTTTCATTGAGAATAAGTCATGTCCACCTAAAATTTACAAGAAGGGTTGATCAGGAGAATAAAGATTCAGTATCCCTTCTTTCAGTAAGGTATTTAATAAAATTTAATCCGAGGCTGCACATTATAAAAGGGACAGCAGCCATGTGAAACAGATCCAGAGGAATGAAAGGATTAAAGATCTAGAGACTATGAAATGTTATTGAGGTTTCAGGAGATGTACAGCCTTGGAAAGAAGAAAACTTGGGCAGGGATACGCTATGGGCTGCCAGAATGAATGAACACTGACTGACATCAGAACATATGAGTTCAGATCCTGCCTCCTACACTGCCTGGGTCTGTGACCTTACAAAGTTCTTCACGTTCCCTGGCCTTTCTTCTCTGTGGCAGACCTAGAATCAGCAGCTGGAGGTGACCTGGAGCAGGTTCTTGATCTTCATGAACTTTCTCCCCCCATGAGCTCCCTTTTGATAAAATAGACTCCTTGGAGAGGGATCTCAAGCCTCTAGGCACAGTCAGAAGCTGGGGTTTGGGAATGGTTTGGGAAGGCTGTGCTACCTCCCTTTGAGGTACCTTCTGATTGTTAGTCATGGTTTTGATTAGAACCAGCTTCCTTGACATTAGAAGTGATGACTACATGGGCCAGTTGTGGAGGGAGCCTGCTGATCTGTTTGATTCAGTTCTCTAGACATATTTAGCACCAGGTGTAGTCGGCTGAATTCCTGGTTTTTCTGAGAATTATTATTGCTGTAAATTGTGCATCTTGACAGTGAATAATCCATGTGCTACCATGTGCTTTGATCTTTGTAGCTGTTAGACCTTTCCTACAGCTTTTGGCTCTCTGGCTAGTTTTGCTTCTTTATATTTTGTAAGTTCAGAATTCTTCTGTCACTTCTCTCCGTATATTCTGACATGCCATGTTGTTTCTTCCCTGTAGTATGAAATCAATCTTCTGGAACTGATCAAGAAAAGAAGAGCAGTAAGTGAATGAATTTCTAGGATTGGGGAAGGGGAGGAAGGAAATAGCAACAAAATGTAGCACACTCTTGGGCAGCTTGAACTTGGGAGGGGCTGGATTGTGGCTGTGCTGTGTTGCCTGAGCCTTCCCTGGGAACCCAGGAGTGTTTGGTTTGGGTGCTTTTAGACTGTAAATACTATAGGAGTGATGCTAATGATTTTAATCCTCCCCACCATGGGTGCATTCCAATATTCCTCTTGACATTTAAGTGTTTGCGGTGTTGAATCAAGGCAGATGTGGGTGAGGTGGCCTCCCTTGGCCTCTGGATAGCCAAGCACGAGCTAGTGTCAGGCATTCAGCTAACTAGACAGAAGCCTTGGTTTACTAAATGGGTCACATAGAAAGGGAACTTAGCACATTTGCTTCAATCTGCTTGACATTTGTGGAACAGCAAACGTGATCTGTTCAAATGGAGAACTGTCTCTGTATGGTGGGGCAGGGGCTGCCCTGCCAGGTGGAACAAGCTCTTTCTGGTTTGGGTGTAATGGGACCAGATATTGGGAAGTCTTTTAAACCCACAAATGTTTATTTTTAATTCTGTTCACTCATTTCAACAAATATTAAGGGCCTACTGTGTGCAAGAGCCTGTGCTAGGACCAGGGATACAGAACCACAAAGAAACCAAGCCCTACCTGCAAGGAGTTTGTGTGTGAGCACGTGCAGGCGTGCATGCATACCCACACCAACACGCACATGCACGTATGCACACATGCACACACATACACGCATATGTGTGCATTCGTTGAAGGTGGGGCAGGGAGGCAAGGAATCTCCCAGGGAAGGTGCCATCTGAGCTTAATATTGAAGGAAGACAAGGAAGGAGGGCATTTCTGGCCCAGAGAAGGACTCATGAGTGCAGTTTGTTTGGAATATTGATGTCTTGAAGGGGTAGCTTAGGGATAAGACTAGAAAATTAAGTGGGAGCCTTGATGCCAGGCCAAGGACTTTGCTTTTTGTCATAGAATGGGGGTGAGAGGAAGGAGTTCTAAAGCTGGATCTGTGGAACTTTTTTTTTTTTAACATATTGACAAGTATATTTCAATAGAATTGGTTTCCTTTGTAGTTCTGTATATTTTATTTTATGCATGTAAAAACATTCTGAGGAAAGGTTCCATGGGCTTTCACAGACTGCTCAAGGGTCCATGGTACTCAAAAGGTTAAGAATTGTAGACCTAGAGACTGTAGAGGGTGAAGATATTGGTAAGGGGAGCGACATGGTTGGACCTGTGCCTAATCAGGGGAGGCTGGTAATCCCAGTAGTTGAAAGAGGGGGTGAGGGGGGCCTGGAGTGGGCAGGGCTGGGGGGGGAAGAGCAGTGTGAGCTCCAAGAAGGGGATAAATTTGAGAGATTAGGGGGCAGCAGGCTCCTCTTCCAAGCTGCTGTTTGGGCTGACAGTGGGGCTGTGGGGTCGTCTGGAAGGTTGAGGCTTTGCCCTTTGGTCCTCAGCGCACTGGATACGTATTTAAGAAGGAGGAGATCGAATTTTCGATTGTGCACAGAATCCAGAACCTCTTCCGTCGAGCCACGTCGAAGTGGAAGGTCAGCAGGTTTGGGGCTGTGTGGATAGTGGGAGGTGATGCTGCTTGTAAAGGGGTCAACTGAGTTTTAAAAACCCACCCAAGTGTCAGGATTTGTGCCCCGGCTGCCTAGTAAGTGTGCTTCTGCGTGAGTCCCCTTGGGGGTTATTCCTTCTCATATCCAGGCATGTTCTTGGTGTTTTCTGAAAAGAGACTGACTACATTTTATTCTCTTTTTATTTATCATCTGCTGAGTTGGGGGACAGAAAAGGAAGTGGGGGGTATGGAAGAGGGGGAAGACAGACCGTGACTTCTCCCATGCACATTTTCAAAAGTGGTACAGTGAATGGCTTTAATATGCCAGCTATTGCGTGAGAAACCCACATAGTCAATGGGGAAAGGCTGGCAAGCAGGGTCAGTGGTCTGACAGTCAGAAGAGCTGAATTTCAATCTCTTCTGCCATGACCTTTGTGTGAAGTTGGCAGATTCCCTTCTGTGCCCTAGCCCTAGGTGTCCTCCTCTGTGAAATGAGGGGTTGACTGATTGATCCCTCAGCTCTTTCCAGGTCTGAAGTTTGGGGAAACCACCTTTAGGCCTTCCTAGGGAATTGCTTGGGCTGTGCCTCTGCTATTTACCCTCTATGTGACCGTGGGCAAGTTCCTTGCCCTCCCTGGGCTTCTGCTCTCTCCTCTGTAAGATGAGGGGATTGGGTTATTTGGTCTCTGAGGCCCCTTCCGGCCTCAATCTTCATAAAATCTGTTCAGAATCAATTCCAGCTTATTTTGGTAGGAGATAGCCTTGCCTTTACCTTTAGGGGAAGGGATTTCCCCAGGAACTTGCCCCAGTTAGTTAGGGGCCGGGGCAAGATTGGAACCCATGTCCTTTGACCCCGAATTTAGAGCATTCTCTACTGTACGACGTTACCTTCTGCTCAGGTGAAAAAAAAGTGAGCCTCCTGCTCCTGTCCGAGGGATTTGTAGGTAACGAGTGGTCATACCAACGTCCTCTCCTGATCAAAATGATGCAAAAGAAGGGAACAGACATCTTTCTGTCTTTGAGGATTGGCTTGATTAGGGCAAGTGATGTAAAATTTGGAAATGAAGGTGATGTAAAAACAAAAGATGAAGATGTTTAAATTTCTTTCCTGTGACTCTGAAATAAATAAAGAATATGGTTTCTCTTATTTGTTCCCCATAGGAAGATATTCAGCTCTGGATTTCTCACATAGCCTTTTGTAAGAAATGGGTGAGTATGAGGCGTTCCTTTCCCCTCCCTCCTTCCCTCCTTTATTTCCCAGTGTTCCATTCCCTTTATTCAGTGTCTCCCCTACCTGCAGGCCATGTATGTGATTGCAGAGTCCCGGGATTTTTGTTGAAGGTTGGGAAGAAATTACTGTCACTTAGTTCAAGAAACATAAAGCACCTCTTGTGAGCAGAGTTCTGCTCCTAGAGCATGGGGAGGATATGGGCCGAACTGCTTTGTGGGATGCACTATTTGTTGAGGTTTCATGGCCCACCTTGATACAGTACTCTAGCGCTGATAAAAGTCCTTTTCTTCCCTGTGGCCTTGTGAATTGAGTAATAGGAAGTACAATTATCCCATTTTACAGAGGAGAAAGTTTCTGTGAGGAGAGAGGTAATTGACTTGTCCAACCTCCTATGGATGGCCAAAACCAAAGCAGAGATTAGACCACTAAGTTTGCTGCTCTTTGCTGTGCCCCATACAGCAACCTCCTTCCCCCTCTCAAATAAAAAGTGGACATAGAATTTGGGAATAGATTTAAAGAAGAGAAAAAAACCTAACCGAACCTATCTCCTGCCATTTTAAATTCAAGCCCTAATTCTTTTTAGTGAATGGATTTTCAAGTGAGTCATAAAAATAAATACATTTTTTAATAAGTTGGGATTTTTACCTTGGAGTTTGTGACATTGGGTTTTAAAAATGTTTTGATCACAGTATTTCAGTATCATTGGTTCCACTTGTAATTCTATGCATTTTATTTTAAGCATTTAAAATATGGCTCCGAGAAAGGGGTACATAGACTTCTCCAGATTGTTGGCAAAGGAATCCATGTGGAAAAAAGGTTAGGAACACGTGGTATAAATGAAGGTCAGAAAATTTGAACGTAGTTTTGATTTGCTTTAGGATGATAGGAACATGGGGACGATGTAGGTCCACCTTAGACACCTAACTTCTTTGTGACAAGTCATTTGTTCTGTCAGCCTGTTTCCTTGTCTGTAAAACGGAGGTAATACTAGCACTTATCTCTTAGGGTTGTTTGGAGGACATGAAATAAGATAGGCTGTCCCAAAAATCTTAGTGCAATTTAAAAGTTTTGATAGTTTTAAAATGGCAGTAAGACTTTGGGGATCCCCTGTATGTGCAAGTGCTTTGCACACTCGGGCTGTGTAAATGTCCGTTCTTTTTTATGACCTTGTTGGAGTTGATGTGTTTAGGTAATCCTTATAGTTTCACTATGACTTCTGGGAGCCTGGTCCCCAGGAATCCAGCAGCAGGTCTGAGGCCTCATTGTGAGTGTCTCCTGTGGCTTTGGGCCTCAGTAAGTGGGGGGCTGATCAGGCCAAGACTGAGAAGAAGAATAATTCTTTGCGTCTACAGCAGAATTGTTTTTATCTCTCTTACAGAATGGCAAAACCCAAATTAGTAAAATATTCTCCTCCTTGTTGGCCATTCATCCAAACAAACCAGGTACGGTGAATTAGGGCTCTTTTTGTATGCTAGTTTATTTTAGGAATACATTTAGAAGTGATGGTGGGCTGGGGAGTCTGATGGAGCTCTGTGGCCCATTTTGGATAGGGTGGGAAGGAGCCTGGCCTGCCTTGGCCACTTCAAGGACCTTACTTTAACAATGATAGGCAAATGTGACGTGACTGGATTTTGGACTCTCTATTGGACCCTCAGTTTCTTCTTGAGGCAGTCCAGCAGGGGTTAAGGGGCAGGGAAAATGACTGACCTAGATTTTAAAGAACAGGATTTTGTTTTAGGCCAAGGATTTGTTTTTCAACTTTCTGGCAGGTTTAATACATACTGAACTCTGCTAAGATAGTCACTCTAAGCTATGGCAGGATTTCAGTGGAGTTCTTGCTGGGTTGGGGAGATGTTGCTGATTTTCAGCAGTGGAATGGTTTGCTTTTTTTCCTCACTGCTGGACAGCGTTGTGGATCATGGCAGCCAAATGGGAGATGGAGGATTGCCTCTCTTCAGAAGGCGCCAGGCATCTCTTTTTGCGGGCACTGCGGTTCCATCCAGATTCTCCAAAACTTTATCAAGAAGTGAGTATCAGCTGAGGATCAGACACTGACAGAGTGCCTGTGTTGTAGTGTTGCCTGTTAATTAGATGGATATAGCCACACCTTTAAAATGGAGTCTTTTCTTAAAAAAAAAAAAAGTAAACCCTAATGTGTAGCAGGACGTTACATAACACTACAAAGGTGGCCAGTTGATCAAAATATTTAAAAAAAACAAAAATCACATTCCTGTTCCCTAGGTTAAAGACTCTGCTTTTTTTTTGGAGTCTAGTGAGTTAAAAACAAAAAGCTATCAGGAGAGCCTTGGTAGTGGTGCTGAGAGCCCAAATCAGGGCTGAATGGGAGACTGAAGGGTGGATACTGACCCCAGGGTAGGGCGGAGGTGAGAGCAGTCCTACTGGACAGCTGAGACGGCCTGGAAGCTTGGGCTTGTCTGTCCCTAGCAGGAGAGTGTGGTGCCCAGTCATTTCATCTCCTATTTCCTCCTCTCTGCTCTTTTCCTCCTTCCTTCTTGAGCTGCTCCCTCTTTTCTTTTTCTTTTCTTTTGGAACCACATGCTGCTTTGCTTATGATTTCCTCCTTTAGGGTCCATAAGATGTGGACAGCCAGGTGCTCACTTGATAAATGAATGTCAGTGTTTGTTGGGAAATTTCTTCCTGTGCTGGGGCATTAGGAATTCAGGAGGTTGTTCTGGAGGCTCAGTGTGTGATCTGGCCAGCAAGGCTCAGTTCATCAATGACTTTTCTGACCACTCTGCCTCAAAGGGGAAGGAGTTTTTTGGTCTCTGTCTTAAGGGCCTCATAATCGTCACAGCTGTATTGTAGTGTGCCATATAGTTATAATGACATCAGGACCACCTTTCCTTGAGGTCTTCGAACGTAATTTGGTAATTCTTTTGTTTATTATTATTAACACATTTTAATTATTACCCTTAACTCTGAACAAAACCAAATAGTCAAGTAGGCCTGTAAAATGTGGAATATAACTGCCACACAGACCCTTTAGTATTGAATAAATAGCTGTTGATTAACAAGAAAAGAAAAAACCCTGAGCTTTTGTTCTTTGTCCCCTCCTAGGCCTCTCTGAGGTCCACATCTGACTTTGTTTTTGTTGTGCTTTTAAAAAATAGTAATTCTGTAGGTAATTGTCAGTCATGTTAAACTGTAGTATCGTCTTTGAAAGCAAAGCATGAGAGAAGTATTGCCGCCTCATTTTACAGTTGAAATAAAGTATAGCTTTAACCCTATGGTTATCACATAATACGGGGTTGATATAATGACTGACTAAAGGTTGCAGTGTGCTTTGTGCACCTCATCTCATCAGATCATCCCAGCCACCCTGTGAGGGAGATTGTGTAATCACTGTCACCTTCATTTTAGATGACTGAGTCTAAGAATAAGAAGTGAGTGACAGAGAAGTCAGGGTCACACTAACTACTGATAGTTCAGATCAGGTCTAGCTGCCTTGAGGAAACTGGTTGCTTTGATTCTCTGTTTATTTATTTGCCATCTTGGTCATCACAGGGGTGGGAGGATGGGGTGCTGTTTTTGCCCAGTTTTCAAGGGGAAGGGAAAAAGTAGGTTTTCTTTTACCCCAAGTTATTTTTTGCCCCATTTTTAGTATTTTAGGATGGAGTTAATGCATGCTGAGAAGCAGAGGAAAGAGAAGCAGGAATTTGAACAAGCAAAAATGGATTTGGTAAGATCCTGAATCTGTGCAGCCTTTGTTCCTGTGAGCGTCAGAAGTGTCCCTGTGGGGGAGGGGGATCCCCTGTTCTATTTGTCATGCAGAGCTGAGATTGTTAATAGACTTAGAAAGTTACAGACAGAGAAGAGAGCCATCAGCACGGTTGGTTTTAACAATGGCTGTGATAGGAAAGCCCTCAGCAGCCCAGCAGAAATCACTGGAGTTTTCTGAAAAGACGACTAAGGATTTGGGTGCACGGGTGTGGGGGAGACTATATTAAGAGGTGATTGAAAAATAGAATTGGAAGAGAAGGTAAAATTTATTAGGGACTTTTTAGAAAAGCCCAAACAAAAAATAAAATCATTCAGAAAAGACTGACTAAAGTGCTGTTCCCAAACCTGTTTTTAAAAAGGTGAAGGGATGAGATAAGATGGGTTAAAACACACTCTGTTCAGCTTTCACTGTTTCTCTTGATGAACAGATCAGAGACAGGAACCATTTTAAAGAACAGTTTTAGGGGCTGTCTTGAGTTACACTGAGGAAACTGAGGCCAGGGAAGTTTTGATCTCCCTAGGTTTCCCTGGCTATTTAGAAACCAGGTCTCCAACTTGCTGTTGAGGTTTCTCCTGCTGTGCTTTGCTTCTCACGCGGTTTGGGTTTCTAACACTCTCTTTAGGATGAACTGGAGTATTCAGAGGAGATCCTGAATGGCGGCTTGGCACGGATTGTTTATAAAGAAGCTGTGACTAAGATCAAAGGTGTGCCTCCTACTGTGGTGGGGAGCAGAGGCTCCTGGGGGGTTATGGCAGACAGCCCGGGAGCCAGAGGGGAGGCTCACGCTTGGAACTTGGGGCTCCTCAGACAGCTGTTCGTTCTCAGAAAATGCTTAACTCCATTGGCACCCACTTGAACATTCACCTGGTATTTAGTGAGTGCCTAGTGCCTAGCACCGTGCCAGGCACCATCTGCTGGGGGACTTAGATGAAGTGGAGGCTTGAGGTGGGATGCCCCCAAGGACCGAAGACAAGTTGAAAGTCAACAGAGTCCAAAGCCTAGCAGAAAAGAGGACATTCCTTGTCCTGCAGACTTGCTAACATTGATTCTTTCTCTGTTGTCTTTATTGTTAGGGGCTGAATTTCATCTCTCATTGCTCTCAATTGCAAAGTTATTCACTTTTGCACAAGATCTTCAGAAAGAGATCTATGACCAGTAAGTGGAGGAGGAGGAGGGGGACATGTCGTTGGTGTCTGTTTCTGGGGTGTGCTGAACTCCTACAAAGCAAGTTTATGATGTGGGGTATATGGAATTAGAGGAAGCCAACATCATTATCATCGTCATCCTCATCACTCCATTGGTGTAGAGCTTTATGGTTCACAATTCAGTGCTTCGTTTCATTTCATTTCATATGTTGTTTCATTTGATCCTTATTAATCCTGAGAGGTGGGTACTCTGATCATCTCCATTTTACAGATGAAAACACTGAGGCATACAAAGGTTAAGTGGATTGCCCAGGGTTACGATGCCAGAAAGTGTCTGAGGCAGGAGTCACACTCAGGTCTTCCTGACATCAAGTCCTGCACTCTAGCGCTGTCTAGTCAGTAAAAGCAGTGACCACAACAGTGTAAACAGAGGCAGCAACAAAACAGTGGGAACTGAGTGCTGTGAAAGTGTCACGTCCCAGCTGTCTCCAGAGAGGAGACTGGAAAGCCACCTCTGACCTCCCATCCAGTTCTGACCCTCTGGTGCTACAGACATGGCCCAGCCCGCCTTCAGACAAGGCTGAGCTTGGACACGGTCATCCACTGGCTGTTCTGACAGGAGGAGCTCTCTCCAGTAAGGGCAGAACAGTGCCAACAGAAGCTTACTGTTCCTGCCACAGAGTCCAGTGGATGGTCTCCTCCACTTGGACCAATTCCATGATTGCAAAGCCAGCAACATTGCCTCTTTAAATAGCAGGCACTCAATTAATGTCCATAGCATCCTAGATTCAAAGCCAGAAGGAAGTTGAGACGTCAGATCCAATCCATTTTACAGACAAGGAAACTGAGGCACAGAAGTTAATGTTGCTTGCCCTAAATTATGTATCTGCTAATGACCAGAGCTGGGATTTGAACCCAGGTCATCTGACTCTAGTACATAGCAGATAAACCTCTGGGCCTGGAGTTGGGAACTAGCTGTAAGACCTAGGACAAGTTGCTTACCCTCTGTTTCCTCAACTGTAAAATGGGGATCATACCAGCATCTATCTCATGGGTTATTGGGAGGATCCACTGAGATGGCATTCATGAAGCGCTTAGTGCTACATAAATGTTTATTCCCTTCCTCTGCCCAGGGCTGTTAATGTAGTTCATTATACAAGTCTGAATTGGCACCATGGCTTGAATGTTCTTTCCTGGGGACCCTTGATTTCTGCCTATAGTGATAGTGCTGAGGTTGTTAAGTCTGTTGGGGTGCTGGCCCACAGTTGGGTTGGCTGTGAGCCTCTGTGTTGGTAGGCTCCTCCCCATCTTATTTTAGGACAGGACGGTGAGAGGAATCTCTTTGTTCCAGCCTGCAGGTTCTGCATGCTGGGGACCCCCTCACCTGGGACTTCGTAGCGCGGCGAGAACTGGAGCTTGAGTCCCAGCTGCCTGGAGAACTTGCGTCCAAACAAGGGAAAGCTGCAGAGGTGGCCCGCAGGGAGGAGCGCTGTTGTGCTGTCTATGAGGAGGCTGTGAGCTCTCTGGCTACAGGTTTGTCTTTTTGTCTGTGGTCAAGAAATAAATCTGGTTGTCTGTGCCTGAAGTGGGCTTGACCTCCCACGGTGAGTGCTGCTAACTGTGTTCTCTACCAGGAGCTGTTCAGTCATGGATTTCTTGGTGGAAGTGGGTGGTTCGGCGATGAGAGGGTTGGGTTTGGAGTCCAAGGACTTGGGTGTGAATCCTGATCTGCCACTTGCTCACTGTCTGGGTCATCCTGGGCAAGTCACTTCTCCCCAATGGGCCTTTGTTTCCCCATTTGTCAAATAAATGTGCTGGACTGGATGATCTTGAAAGTCTGTGGCTCCAGATCTATCACGTTAAGGTTGGGAGGTTTTAAACATTTTCCATTATCACTCCATGTCCCTCATTGGTGAGCATGATGCTCTGCATATGGCAGCAACCTTTGGCCTGCAGCCTGCTGTCTGCTTTTGTGTGACTCCTAAGCTAAGGATAGGTGTTACATTTGGAATTGCCCACCCTGGTCTAGGCACCTGTAATACTCCATTTTCACAGGACCTCTCAGTGCAGAATCTCCTTTCATCGCTTCAGCCCTGTGACTCCTGTCCCAGTTACTGAGGTTTGGTGACTTGCCCAGGGTCTCTCTGCCAGTGGGTATCAAGGCAGGACCTGACCCCAGGCATTCTGGTCTCTATCCACTAAACCTCTCCAAGTGCATATTTTAGGAGGAACAAATATTTCAACAAAAATAGTAAAATGCATATAATATAGTAAGGGGTAAAGTCTTATATAAAACACAGCATTTAACAAAGCAGAAGGAACCAGATGAATTAACAAGCAGCGAACAAGCTGTTCTGGTTCTGGCTTTTTCCTCCCCTCCCTTCTTTTTAGTTTCCCCTCCCCTCTCCTGCCATTTTCCTCTCCTCACCTCTCCCCTTCTCCCTTCCTCCCCACTCAGGCTCTCCTCAATGACTCTGGTGTAGCTGTGGAAATTTTGCTCGTAGAATAATGTTGATGATAGTAATGATGTTTGTTTTGTTTGGGAAGGGATTGTGGGTCAAGTGCTCCTTTTTACCATAGTTATTTTATTTTAGAATACATTGGAAAAGGCCTTTCCTTTATTCTTGCTTTTTGATAATGTTGTGTGCTGCATATTGAATTGCATTTCTTACCTGTGCTATTGGCCCAGTCTGCAGTTGCTGGGATGTTTTGTTTTCTAGCCTCTGAACCTGGGGTGATGGGCTGCTTTGAGCTGGTGAGAGCTTATGTTTTTCTCTGCCAAGAAGCAGCAGCTGTAGTTGAAATGGAGGATCTGGTCTCACTGATAACTGGTCTGTTTTATCTTTTAAAACAAATGAACAAAGCCAGCAGCACATTTCCTGTTGATATGACCAACCACAAAAACAAACAAGATACTGGGTTAAAAATCTCAACTCTGAAGCCCAGGGCTTCAGACAGAAATAAATTAGTTAACAAACCAGCACAGAAGATGGTTTTGACTTGTGTCCCGTTCTGGGTCATTTAGAAGTTCTGCCACCTTTGACCTACTTTTTCTTAAAAAAAAATTATAGTCAATGTGTGATGTTCTTTCTGACTTCATAGAGACCATGTGGAAGTGTTATGTCACCTTCTGCCTGGAGCGATTTAATAGAAAAACAAATAACAAGGAGCTGAGAGAGAAGGTAAGACACAAATCATATCACTTGGTCATGAGGCAGCTTGTGGACCCATGGGTACCCAGGAAAAAGCACCTGCCTCTGAGAATTGGTCACTTATTTCATAACCCTTTTTTTTAAAAATCAATTTATTTGTTTTCAGTTTCTACAATCACTTCCATAAACCTAGATTTTGCCCTGCTCCTTTCCCTCTACCTTCCCAAGACATCGTATAATTTTATATGGGTTCTACACATACATTCATACTAAATACATTTTCACTTTAGTCATGTTGCATAGAAGAATTAAAATGAATGAGAGAAACCATGAAAAAAACCAAAACAAAACGTAACACAAGAGAAAATAGTCTACTTTGTTCTGTGATCCAGTTCCGTAGTTCTTTCTCTGAATGCGGAAGGCATTTTGCCTCGAGTCCATTGGGAATTTTTTAGGTCCTTGCATTGCTGTGAAGGGCTAAGACTGCCAGAAAAATTCCTTGCATGCTGTGGTTTTTCCTGTGTACAAAGTTCTCCAGGTTCTGCTCCTTTCACTCAGCATCAGTTCGTATAAGTCCTTCCAGGCCTCTCTGAAGTCTTCCTGTTCATAAATTCTTATAGTACAAATAGTATTCCATTACACTCACATACCACAACTTGTTCAGCCATTCCCCAATTGATGGGAATCCCCTTGATTCCCAGAGTCTTGGCCACCACAAAGAGAGCTGCTATAAATATTTTTGTACATGTGGGACCTTTTCCCATTTTTATGATCTCTTTGGGATACAACCCTAGAAGTAGTGTTGCTGGGTTGAAGGGTATACATGTTTTTGTAGCACTTTAGGCATAGTTCCAAATTGCTCTCTAGAATAGTTGGATCAGCTTGCACCTAGCTCCACTAACAATGAATTAGTGTTCCAACTCCCCCACATCTTCTCCAACATTTATCATTTTCCTGTTTTGTCATGTTAGCCAATCTGATAGGTGTGATGTGGTACCTCAGAATTGTTTTGATTTGCATTTGTAATCAATAGTGATTTAGAGCATTTTTTCTTATGACCATAGATAGCTTTAATTCCTTTCTCTGAAAACTAACTGTTCATATCCCTTGACTCATAACCCTTTTCTTAGAGTATTAAATACGGTTTGATTTTCTGTATATCAATATAATTTAAAAACCCTTATTGTTTGAGTCAGATCAATCACTTTAAATTCTTTTTTTTTTTTTTAGGATTCACTTAGTCTTTATTTTAAAAAAATAAGTTTTTTTCAATTAAAAATCAATTTTTTTTCCTTATCACCTTTCTCATCAGGAGAAAAAAAAGGAAAAGCACTTATAGTCAGCATGCATAGTCAAACCAAACATTCCAGTGTTGACCATGTCCAGTATATGTGTCTAAGTCTGCACCTTGAACCTACACCTCTCTGTAGGGAAGTGGTTAGGATTGTGCATCCTGGATCCTTTGACCTGGGGGCTGATCACTCTGTGGGTCACAGTTCTTAAGGCAGTTGTTTTTTTACAGTGCGGTTGTTATTCTGTTTTTCTGCTTCTGCTTACTTCACTTTGCATCAGTTCATAAAATCTTCCTAGGTTTTTCTGAAATCATTTCCTCCATTTCTTACAGGACAATAGTAACTCCATCATATTCATAGGCCATCATTTGTTCAACCATTTGCCATTTGACAGGCAGCCCCTTACTTTTATTTCTGGGTTCTTGTTGTCAAAAATATATCTGCTTTAGATAGTCATATATACATGTCTCCTTTTCTTCTCTTTGTTCTCTGTGGGAAGAGGCCTCAGAATGGCATTGCTAGGTCAAGATATGTATGTGAATTAAGAAGATTCGTGTTTGGGGTGCAGTTTGAAATTGTTTTCCAGGATGCCTCCGCCACTCCCTATCCTGGGCAAATCATCCAGTTTTTCTGAACCTTGTTTTCTTCTTCTCTAAAATTAGAGGCTTGGCAGAAGGTGTTGCTGAGGTCCCCTGCAGCTCTGACCCTGGTTGTTCCCTTTTGTGATTTTGGATCCTAGGACCATGTCCTCATCTCTGCCTCCTCCCCACTGAATCCTGGGACCATACCTCTGGAGTCACTCTGGGCTCTCACAGGCCACTTTCACTTTATCTGGTCCTGGGCTCCTGCCACATTTCTAGGCCTTTTTTAAAATAGTTTTTTCTTTAATAATGTATTTATTTTCAGTTTTCAGCAATCACTTCCATAAATTTTTTTAAGTTTTTCTCCCCCTTCCTCCCCATGATTGTGTGCAGAACATAGAACATAGGTTCTATGCATACATTCTTATTAAACACATTTTCACCTTAGTCCTGTTGCATAGAAGATTTAAAACGAATGAGAGAAATCATGAGAAAAACCAAAACAAAACATAACACAAGAAAAAACAGTCTGCTTCATTCTGCATTCGGACTCTAGTTTTTTCTCTGGATGTAGATGGCATTTTGCATCAAGAGTTCTAGGCCTCTGTCATGCCCCACCAGCACGTGTCCTCCCCCCTGCTTCCAGCTCCTTTTTATATGTGGCCTCTTCCCATTAGAATGTTAATGTCCTGAGGCTTGGTGGAATTTTATTGCTCCTTTTTATTTTATTCCCAGTGCTTAGCAAAGTGCCTGGTACGTAGTAAGGGCTTAATAAATATCTGTCTGTCTATCCATTCATCCATCTGTCCGTCCATCCATCCATGTTATATTCCCCCTGTTTCCGCTGCAGTTTCACCATTGGGGAGCAGTAGCTTTCCTTTCTGAATTGTCAGGAATATTTCAAAGTGCTCTTGTTCAAAGTTGCAGGGCCTTCCACCACGATTGCATAGTAACTGAGACCTTGGTCATTTCAGAGGCAGGAGCGGGCCATGGATGTGTTCAGGAGGGCCCATGAAGCCAGGCTGCTGTCTGAGAACCTGTACCAGCAGTGGGTAAGGAGATGGGCTGATGGGGTTCTCTGGGGTGGTGAGCTCTGTTACAGCTCTTCGTAGCTGCTTTCATGTGGGCTCTTGGAGGTTCTCCTGGGGGCATCTGGGAGGAGGGCCCATGGAAGGCCGGCAGACTTTCCTTGTTTCTCATCTTCACCAGAGACTCCTTACAGCAGCACAGCATGATGAGGACTATTTGGGCCTCAGCACTTTACACTCTTAAGTAGATTTTTATTATATTTTTTTCACTTAACAAACATATTTTGTCTCCCTCCCTTCGTAACAAGCATGCACAGTCAGACAAAGGCAGTACCAGTATCCATGTTCGATTCTTCTGAGTGTCTCGGCTCTGACAGGCAGCCAGGCTTCCTCTGTTGTCTCCCAGGTCTTGTGGATGAGGCATCAGTGAGGGGTCCTAAGTCTTCCGTTGTTTGGGGTTATTTCTCTGGTTTTCTTGCCTTCATTTTGTCTCAGTTCAAAGTCCTAGCCGGCTGTTGTGCACTTGGCCCTTCTGTCATTTCTTATAGCACTGTTACATGCATATACCATTGTTTATTCAGCTGCTCCCCAAAAGACGAAACTCCCTTCATTTCCATTCCTCTGCTGTCACTGCAGAGGACAAATGCTGTGAATACTTTTATGTGCTTGAGTCCTTTGCCTCGGTCTGATCTCTTTGTGTGAGATCCGAGGCCTGGGGAACCACTGCCCTTCTCAGAAGTCAGCTTCTGAGGTCCTGTCACACAGGGATCCGCTTCCCCACCCTCTCTGGGCAGTCCTGATTCATTGATGTGTATGTGTCTCTGCTTAGAAGCAGTTGTGTGTGTACAGTATTAGTAAGACACTGGTAGGGTTTACATTGGACAGAGTAGAGGTATTCTAACTGACCAGGCTCCTGGCATTGCTGGAGACTGAGATGGTGGAGCCTTGGAGACCATCTGAGCTGCCCCGGAGGTTTACAGCCCCAGGAGTCGTAGGCCCAGAGAGATGAAGGTATTCGCCCAAGGTCTTACAGTGAGTGGCAGAGCTGGATCAGAATTTTTGCCTCCAGCCTAAGCACTCTGTCCCCTGCCCAGCCCTGCCAGGTCTGGCCCTCCCACATTTGCAAGGTCCTCTCCTTGTGAGCTGAGTGGGGCTACTGCTGGTGTTCTTACCCCTCTGGTCTCCCAGGCCCCTGTTAAGCCAGGCTCCTGGGTCTTCTTTCTTCTCAGGCCCAGCACTGCGTTACCTCTGCTAAACTGCTTCTCAGGCTTATCTGTTTTTTTTTTTTTGGAGGCTGGGGGAGGAGTCCATGGTTCTAGTATCATCTGTTCCTCAGCAAGCCATCTTCCCATTCTTAGTTGTCATGACTTTCTGGAGTCTCCTGTTCCTTTCTCGCCATCTCTCTCATTTTTTGGTTATGTTTATTTGGCTCCCTCAAAGAACAGACAAGAGCTGAGAGAAAAGGAGACCCTCCCACTTGACTTCTGTGTGTGGTGGTGGGCACTCCAGTTGAAGTTTCATGGGTGCTGGGGGAGGTTTTGAACCTTACTCTCTCTCTTTACTCTGGACACCGAGGAGGTGGTTGTGATTACAGCTCCAGTATCCTTTTATTTTGTGTAGTTTGACTTGTTGCTGGGCCTAGGCCTCAGGGAGGTCGCTCTTGGAGTGGCCTTGGCTATGACGGACTGCTACCCTGATTCAGCCACCAGGTGGCAGCTGCAGCTGCAGCTGCTGATCCGGATAGAGAGCGGCAAGGTCCAGGAGCGTTTTGAGGAAGCCATTCGGCACCTGAGAGCCAAGGTCTGTGAATCCTGTTGCCCTGAGGGTTCTGGGGCCGTGCCCTCTGCACGCATATGATTGATGAAGGCTGTCTTCCATGTTTTGTGAAGTCGATGAGGTTCCTTAAAGTTGTCTCTTCCCTAGAAAACTGACTGCCCGCCCCCCTCCAGGTGGCCTCACCAGGCTCAGAGGTGGCAGATGATCTGCTCCCTCAGTGCTGGAGCTATTTACCTGGTACTTACTTACCAGATGTTTATTGATTGGCTCCTTCCTGATCCTGGAGTGCCTGTAGTTTGCAACTCATAGCCATGAGTCCTACTCTTCTCAGTTTGTTTTTTTGTTTGCAGGATTGTTTGCCATTGTGGAGTTTGTGGATGGAGTGGAGCGAAGGGGCCCACAGTGAAGCAGACACTGAAGCCCTCTTCCAGGTGTGGGCTTGGGGGAGGTCCCTGATGGCACCCATTGAGCTCCTCTCTTTCTGCTGCTTCTGCACTTGTCATAAGCTTAGTGATCATCAGCAGAGACTAAGAATAAGGCAGGATGGGAAAGAGGAGAGAGCCTTGGCCTGGGTTCCAGTCCCACCTCTGAACCTTAATTCCCTGGCTGACAAGCCATTTGTACTCTCCTGGACCTTGCTTACCCTCTTCTGAGGTCTCCTTTGGCTTAAGAGTTAGCGTCCTGTGAATCAAACTTTAGGTAAAACCCTTCACACTTAGTGAAGCTGAACCAGCCAAGTGAACCTGAAGCAAGGCAGGAGGAAGAGGAGTGTGTGTATGTGTGTTTGTGTGTGTGTACATGTATATGTATAGGTATGCATGTGTATGTATGTGTATATATATGGCATGCACATCCATGTGTGTATGTATGTAGAGCGTGTGCAGGTATAGTTGTAGTCAGGATGATTCAGGTTTTGTTAACCTGGCTTTGCCTCACATTGTACGATGAGCCTCCACATTTTCTGGTGTTGGCCACATTTGTTTTTTGAGAAACTACTACAGTCCATTTGTACATGAATGTACATTAGTAGTGACGTCAGCTAGTTTCTGACTGCTCAATAGATGCGCCAGTTGCTTTCATTCTTTGGCCATCAAGGGTGGTGCAGGGCTACTGCCCCAGGCAATTCTCCAGACTGGGTCCTCTGAGGCCACCCTATTCCTGCTAGCAGGGCTCCTGGACCTTCCCATGGGTCTGCAGTTGAACCTGGCCATGTGTCATCTAATCCCACTTCAAGGGTGATGACCTTGAGATAGGGACTATTTGACTTTTTCTCTCTCTCCCCAGTGCTTAGCACAGTGCATGGCACCTGGTGAGTGCTTGATGGACTATTTTTTTATTCTTTCATTCAGTCACTGGCAAACAGGTTTTTTCTGTGGCTGCCAGTTCAGTCCCTCAGTGGTCTGAGGCCTCTAGCTCTCCACTGGGTTGACTTTGGGGTGATATTTCTGTGAAATTTTCCTTATGTAGATTGTTTCTGGTTTCTTCCACATGCCAGAAATCTCTCCTTGCTACTGTCCCTGCTGATTCTGTGGTCATGAAAGAGAAATACCTCGATTGGGCATATCGGACTGGTGGCCACAAGAAGGCAAAAAGAGTCTTTATCAGGTTTGACAAACTGTTCCTGCAAGTGTCCCATGTGGCCTGTCCTGTCACTCTCTTGGCCTTTCTCCTCTTGGACAAACTTTGCAATTCTCTCTCATATCTGCTCTTGAAAACGATGACTTGTGACCTTTTGGGCCTCATTATGCAGTCTGGTACAGACAAATACATGCAGTTGTGAGTGAGAGACTAGACTTTCTGTAAAATTCTGCTTAAATAACAAAAACCCCAGAACAACAACTCTAGGTCCAAAATGAGTAATTTGAAAATTGGTTCTTGAAACAGAAATGAGGGATACAAGAAAGAGGGGCTGGGGTCATCAGCCATTTAAAACACTGGTAGTCAGTGCTGGTGCTGGCTGGGTCTGAGCCCTGAACTTATCTAGCCATCCTGGCTGCCACCCGGGTGCATGGACTGTGTTCACTATAGGTTCTTCCACAGTGATGGGCACGTGGCAAAAATAAACATTTCTTCTCTGTAGTTTACGTGAAAACCGCCCATTTTCAGTTCAATTCTTCAGGAGGATGATCCAGATAGAAAAGGAGCAGGTATGTGAGTGGGGGCATTGTCACTGCTTCCTAATTTTTTTGAGAAGCCTCCAGCTAATTGTGGGTGGGGGAGGGAGAATAAGAGTGAGAAAGAGGCTTAACAAATGTGGGTCCCTGGAGTCCCCTGACCTTGCCCCTCTGTAGTGCTGACTAATTAGAGGTGTGACCATCAAAAGAGAAGAATCAGAAGCTAAAATACATGGGAGAAAAACACGGGAGTCAGGACCTGGCTTTAGGAGAACAACATCTATGAGAAAATGTCTATAAATTAAGTGACCTCCATTTACATTATAGACATTTCCCAGGTGAATTTAAAATGTAATTGTATTTGCATACAAAAGCACCAAGGTGTTATTAGGATCACTGTGCTAGGAAAGCAGCCTCTTTCTACCTGCACATGGAAAACAACCCTGGAGCTGAGAGAGGGAAGGACAGGATTCTGTTAGATGAAGGCATAGTTAATGATACAGATCAGCTTATCTTGAGAATATGACAGAAGAAAACAAGTTTAAGATGAAGTAATTGGGGTTTAGGGGATTTGACCAAAAAAATGAGCTTCTTTTCTGGGAAAATACATGATGCTGAGTCAGGTCCCTGCAGGAGGATTGTTCTGTTTCCTGAGCTCTCCTGTCCACTTGTTTTGTTAGGAAACCTGCAAGATGTTGAACTTAAGAGAATACTATGAGAGAGCCTTGAGAGAGTTTGGTTCTGTGAATTCTGGTAAGGAACCTTTTCTTTGTTGGAAGTGTGTGTGTGGAGGTGGAGGTGGGGTGACTGACTCTCTTGTAAACATATTTTTAGAGTCTGAGTCTTGTCTGTGGAGAGGGGTAAATTTGTACTTAATTTTTTCTGTGTCCTGGGTCCCGTGGGCCATCAGTCTAATGAAGCCTCTGAGCCCATTCTGAGTCACATTTTTTAAAAAATCCCTAACTACATGAGGATTTTTTAAAGGAAACTGATTATAACAAAGTGCTGTTGTCAGAGTACAAATTGTGTTGTGTTTGTCCTTCATTCCCAAAGAGGACCATGACATCAAGATGATGACATGACTTGCAGTTGACTTGGATTTGAGTGAGGGAGGGCTGTGCGATGTCACCAACCTCACTTTCTTCTGAGCCATCTGGGTCTAGTGGCCTGATATTAATCAGGATGACTAGAGATGGCCCAGGATGTAAGGTGAGACCCTGGTGAAGGAAGGTCTTATCACATTCTCACTTAGAGTGAGATACAATATTCAATGAGTAGGCTTAAGTAGTTACTCCAGGGATGGCCCCTTTAATAAAAAAAAAAAAATCAAACTGGGAGGGGAAGACCCTCAGGGTTCCAGGGTAAAAGAAAAACAATTACTACTTAGTAATTACATTGACTCTGTACTAGGTGGGTGCGGACTTGTCCAGTCTACGAGCTCCAGAGTGAATTGGGTTAAGGCTTGATCTTCAGAATACACATATATAAAAAAGAAGACCCTTAGCTTAAGAGCATCATTTTTTGAGTGATCTGAGCTCTTATGGCCTCCAGAACTCTTGGGTCTGGTGAAGGCCAGTGGCCTGCTCTTTGCTGGGACAGCATGCCTGAGGTGGGGTGCATACACTGGTGTGACTGATTTTTCTTCTTTTAAGACCTGTGGTTGGATTACATCAAGGAAGAGTTGAACCACCCTTCTGGCAAACCAGAGAACTGTGGGCAGATCCATTGGAGAGCCATGAAGATGCTGAAAGGAGAGCTGGTGGAGGAGTTTGTGGCCAAATACACTTTACTCCAGATTGGCCAGTTGTAGGAAGAGTGTAAACAGCTGGACTTGTGAACTCTTTTTTATAAACCCTTGTGGTAGATCGACATTTCTGGTGGATCTACGATTTGTACAGAGATTTCTGCGTTTGATTCACAGTAAATATTGAACTCTGCTGTCTGACTCCTAACTAAGAGACTTGCTCCTTCTCAGATTTCCATTTGACGTCTTTCTCTGGAAGAGAGAATTTAGTGAAAGACTGTTGTCCATTCGGAGCAGAAACAAACGTCTTCTATCCCATTGACCTTTTCCAGAACTGACAAAACCTGAACATCAATCATTCTTCTTTCCTGAGTGGAGGGAATAAGTTTTTGTCCTCATCTTCTTGGTCCTGTCCCTTCTGGGTTTTATTTGTTAATATTTTGAAAGGTAACAAGAACATTTCTTTTCTGAAAAGCACCCCAAGTGTATTTGAGCTCAGGAAGTTTAATGGAGGAGAAGATACACTCTTGGCAGTCCTATCTTTTGAAAATACTTAACAAAATATTACAGACCTAGAAGAAGACAGTTTTAGGGCAGGGAGTCCTCATGCTTAGCAAACTGCAGTTCAGTAAATATTAACCACTTGTGTTACATAGTCACAAGTCAATGAAATGCCAGTCCTGAAGAATCAAGATTGGAAATTACTTAAAGAAGAACAGAGAACACTTTGTGGGCATAAATAGGGTACAACTTGTTATCCAGGACAAATTGTACACATGGAATGTTGCAAAAAATTTTGGAATTGTAGGATGGGAAAAGGTGATGTTGAAGTTTGGAGCTGGGCTTAAAGAGGGGAGCCTGGGGTTTAGAGCCCATAACTGGGAAGATGGTGGTGGGAGGGACATTTACTATGGAGAAGAGAAGGCTTGGAGGAGTAGTGAGGGGGATGGAATGTGATAACAGTCTTCAAGTATTTGCGAGGCCATCCTGTGGAAGATATATCATATTTGTTCTGCCAGCCCTTAGAGGGCAGAACTAAGTAATGTTTGGAAGTTAGAGAAGGCAGATTTTGACTCTTAAGGGAAATTTTCTTAGAGATTCTAGGGCTGTGTAATCTTGGCATGGACAAGTAGTGAGCTCTCCTTTATCATGGATCTTCAGTCCCAATTAGGTAACCAGTTGTTAGAAATGTTGGAGAGGTAATTTTTGCTTCAAATTGAGAGTTATACTAGATTACATTTAAAAGTCCAGCTCTGATTCTGAATTGGGGAAGTTGTGAGAAAGGAGACATCTTGGGAATCTTAAAAAAGTCTGTGAGATATTCAGCTAGACATTTGCAAATACAAGATTCAAACTCCAGGGAGAGATTTGGGTTCAATACATTTGGAAATCATGGACACAGGTGATACTGCTGTGGTAGTGGATGGCAGTGTGGAAAGTTGAAATTAGAGTCAGTTAACTAAAAGCACAAGCCCCTTATGTCTGGTGCAAAAGACTTTAATACTCCATCTGAGAGAATTGGGTCTGAACTGTATTGTATGGGGTGACTCCTATCACTCAGCCCCCATCATTTGGGTCTAGTAGCAGCTGAAGATCACAATTTATAGGCTGGGTCAGAACGGGAAGTAGAGCACTGGGAGAAACAGCCTTCGATGATTTCTATTGATTGGGCTACCCAACCTACAGTGTAGGATACAGGGTTAGTGGGGAAGGTATGGGGTTTAGGAGGAAAGGGGTTGGTGAACTCCTGAAGAAGGTCCTAATGAGACTTCTGGAGGAATTAATTATCAGAGGTGAATACAGAGTATAATTATGGGGTCATACAGAAATATTATAATTTTTGGAAGCTACAGGGCTCCCTGCCTCCAGTTCCTTCCCTTTAGAGGCACTAGATAAAAGCACATCTGACTGTCACGCCCTTTGCTGCTGCTTTTAGGAGAAAACCTGTTTGTCCTTCATTCTCAAAGACGACCATGACATCAGGATGATGACCTGACTTGCACTTGACTTTGATTTGAATGAGGGACGGCTGGCAAGGTCACCAGCCTCACTTTCTTCTCCAGAACCATCTGGGTCCAGTGACCGGATAGTCAATCGAATGCGATGTGAGATGGCCATTTTAGGCTAAGTCTTATCACATTCTCACTTTGAGTGAGATACACCCGTTCAATGAATGGCCTTCTCTAAGTAGTTGACCCCTTTAATGAAAACAAAATCAAACTGGGAGGGGAAGATTCTCAGGGTTCCTGGGTAAAAGAAACTTACTATTTAGTATTTACATTTACTCTGTGCTAGGTGGGCAGGGACCTGTTGTCCAGTCTTTGAGCTCCAGAATGAATTGGGCTCAAGGCTTGGTCTTTGAGCAAGAAATCTAGCCAGTAAACCCAAAGGAAAAAAGGCAGCTTCTGGCAGCTACCTTTTTCTGGGTAGAGCACCCTAGGCAAGGTCAGAGAGGAGAGGAGAGGACTAAATAGTAACTCTTTCTCTTTTACCCAGGAACCCTGAGGGTCTTCCCCTCCTAGTTTGATTTTTTTTTTTTAGTAAAGGGACTAACCCTTAAGTAATTACTTAGAGAAGCCTATTCATTGAATGGGTGTATCTCACTCAAAATGAGAATCTAAGATCTTTGCTGAAAATGGTCAGGGTCTCACATTGCATCCTGGGTAATCTCCAGTTGTCCTGATGAATATCTGGCCCCTGGATCCAGAGGGTACTAGCAGAGAAAGTGAGGCTGGTGACCTTGCATAGTCCTGCCTCCCTCAAATAAAAGTCATCTGCAAGTCATGTCATGATCTTGATGTCATGGTCCTCTTTGAGAATGAAGGATAAACACAACCTTTGAGTAGCAGTTCCTCTCTTCTCTGCCCTTGCCTGGGGTGTTCTACCCAGGGGGAAGTACTCTTCCATGGCCAAAAGTTACCTTTTTTCCTTTGGGTTAACTGGCTAGATTTCCTGCTCAAAGACCAGACCTTAAACCCAATTAACTTTGGAGCTCGAAGATTGGACAACAGGTTCCTGCCCACCTAGCACAGAGTGAATGTGAGTACTAATAATAGAAAACATAAAGTAGTTTTGAAAGCTCATCATCCCTTGGCCCCATTGGACGATCCTCTTCCACTTGCCCCATGCTCATCTGGGCTTCTGAACCTCTTTGGGCTTCTGGGATCATTTGAACCCCTCGGCATTGTCCTTTGCCCCTGAAGGTACTGCCTTTACCTCTGCCCCTAGAGGCTCTCTCACTTGCCAGGCATTCTCCCTCCGGCATTTCCCTAGTGCTGCTTTAACTACTTGGTATTTGTTCTCTATGCTACATGTGCTACATTTGAAGTGGCCCCCACTGGAATGAAAGCTCTGTAAGAGTCAGCACCTAGCATAGCTTGGTATGTAGTGACTTAAATGCTGGTCGGTTATGTGGGTCATTCAGTTCTGCCGCTTCAGCTGGACAGACCATGGCAATTGCCAGTGGGGCCCAAGTCCTGAAAAGAGGAGGGGGCTGGACTGGATGATTTTAAAGGCTCTTTTCATTCTGGGTTTAGGATGAATGAGGTTTTTGCAAATTCTCTCCTTCCTGCCAAAGTCCTCACCTAGGCAGAGGATGAAGACACGCGTTTGGAGGAGAGCACAAAGCTTCCAGGTTTGGCTCTGTTCGAGGCCCAGCCAACGTCCGTCAATCAGAATTTGTCCAGCAACAGCTGCCGGAGGCTGCTGTAGGTGCTGGGCCCAAGTCCTGGTCGCGAGGGTGCGGATCTGTGGTGGGAGACAGCTTACTACATCGGAGATGCCAGGTGGTGGGGGAGAGGGGAGCTCCTCTAGATAACAAGCGGGGCTTTGAAGGAATGGGAAGGCTGAAGGTAGGGGTCAGGAGGGCGTGCCCTCCAGCCCCGGGACTGGAAAGGCTCGAGTGCCCAGTGCAGATCCGTCTGGCCGGACGGGGCGACGCACGCATCTGGAGGAGCCGTCCTTGCGTCCTGGGCTGGCGGCAGCCGGCAGGTCCAGGCTGTGTTCCGCTCCCTTGGCGCGTCTTCCAGGCCTCTGGGCTGGACGGCGCCCGAGGCTCCTAGCAGCCCGGCCAGGGGTCGTTCTCTGAGGATTGACGAAGCTGGCTCGGCCTGGCCCCGACCTCTAGGCCAAGGCCAACCACCTGCTAAGGCTAAGCCCCGGCTCGGCTCCTTGGGAGGCGTCACCCGGCCGGGACATCCTCGGGGATTTCCGCCAATGGCCCGGCGCGTCAGACGGACCACGCCCCGGGTCGGCCACGTGACCCAAGCCACGCCCCTGATTGGCGCTCCTTGTTGCCTTTCGGCCGGCAGCATGGGGAGGTCGTCACGTGGGGGCAGCGGCGGCGGCCGAGGCGCCTCGGGGACTGGCGAGTATGGAGCCGCGGGCTGCGGGGGTCGGGGGCTGCGAGGGGCCGGCAGCCCCGGAGGGAGAGCCGCCGCCGCGGGGCGAGCGGGCCGGGGAAGAGGAGGAGGCGCTGCCACCTGAGCCACGGCTGGAGCCGGAGCGGCGGGAGGAGCCGCCCAGCCCAGCGACGGTAAGGCCGGACCCCCCGCGCCCACCCGAGACCCAGACCGGATGGGACCGAGGCCGCGGCGCGGGGCCACCACAGTCCCGCCGCGCGGGCCCTCAGGGCCGGGGAGGGAGGTGCAGCCCCTCTGGCCGCGGCGGGAGGCCCATCGCTGGGAGGGAGGGCGGGAGGCCGAGGGCCGCAGACCTGAGCCGTCCCATCCGCGGGCCCCTAGCCCTCTGCCCCTCCCCCATCCCGCGAGCACCTCCTCCTGCCCTTGCTCCTTAGCCTCTCCCAACTTTTCCCCTGCCCCTCACTTGCCTTCTCCCCGCATCTCTCCTGGTCTGTGCTTTACCCGCTCCTTCCCCGCCGCTTCTGATACAACCTGTGAAGCCCACTCCCGACTAGATAGTGGCCTTCGGGGACCCTGTGCCCCCAGGGGGCAGAGGCGGGGGCGGTAAGAAGGCTTCTCCAGGCTTCAGGTGGCCTCTACTGTGGGAGAATCGGCCAACCGGCAGGTACCTCGAATTTTTTAAGTGCCCACTCGTGCTGGGCCCTGTGCTCGGCTGGAGGGGGCGCGTTATCTTGGGGTTCCCCGAGGTTGGTGAGGAGTGAAGGGATGCCAGGCCCGGAGGCACTCCCTGCGCTTCTCTGGTGAGATTCCTCCCAGGAACAGGACTGGGCTGCTGTGCCACGGGTCTGTAGGTAGATCTGAGGGGTCTGTGAACTTGATACTTAAGTATAATTGGTTTGCTGTGTAATCCTACTTATTTTCTTTTATGCATGTGAAAACATGATTCTGAGAAGTAGTTCATAGCCTTCACCAGGTTGCCAAAGGCATCCAGAGTGCAAAAAAGATGAGGAATCTCCTTTGAGGAATCTGCCCTTAAAGCAGGCAGCCCACCACGGAATGCCAGGAGTTCCATTTCACTCCTTGGAAGTCTTTGAAAGCATGTACTGGTGGTAGGAAATTATTCAGTCCTAGGTCAGATCCTGACCTCAGGGGGACCCTGCATGTACACCCTAAGACATTAGTCATCTATCTGGTTACCTGCAGATGTTCAGATAGCAAACCTTGGCTTTGCATGCACAACTCCACATTGTGCCTGGCTTAGTAGGTCTTTGGAAGGGCTCCTTAAATGGACTAAAGTCCTATAGTCCATACTCATTCTGCTCTGCCCTAGTGAGAGAAACAGCAATGAATAGGTAGAGACTATTCTTCACCCCAAGAAGACAAAAACTCCCCAGATAAGAAGCCAAGATGGTGGTCAGCATGCAGTTTTGTTTACTTTCTGCCAGGATGAGGAGAGCAAAGGTTCTTTACCTTTCTTATGCCCTTCACCTCTTGGACTGATAAAACTGAAGGACTCGCAGAATCATTGTTAAATGCATAAAATAAAATATACGGAACTGAAACCAGTTATTGAAATTCAGGGATCAAAGTGTTTTAAAAAAACTAGTGCACAGCCCTTAGGTTGATAACCTTTATTGTAGAGAAAGGATAAGTGAGGAGTGGGAGGGAGTGGACTGTTGGAGAGTAGATTTTTTTCATCATTCCGTGGCCAGACTGGGCAGGGAGAAGCATGTGCAGAGGCTTGTATCATTAAGAGATGGATGGGATCTCCAGGGGCATCTAATCAGATGCCTCCTTTTACAGATGAGGCCCAGAGAGGGGAAGGGATGGCCTGGGTCACATGGGTGCTTATCACTTCTCAATTTGAGACAGTATCTTGAGGAGCATTGAGACTTTGAGGGACTGTTGGAATGGAAGGAGGGAACATTTAGGTGGGCTTGTTGGGTAATGGTGTGGGAAGAAACATGCTGGTTGCCCAAATTACTTTTACAAAAATATTACTGTTAAGTGATGATTATTTTCTTTCAGCCAAGAAACAAAAGTTCCAAATTGTTTTTCCTTTGTTCAGGTCAGCTTGGCTATGTCTGACCACATCTATCAAAAGAAGGAAGGAGATGAGGATGGGGTCATGAGATGGAGACCAAAACTAGGCAAGTAACCATTACTGGGCAGATGTTGAGGGTCAGAAGGTGAGGGTAAGTGATAGAGACAGAGGTGTCCTCAGTCCCTGTGCCATGCTGTGCTGGTTCAGCGTGGCCCTAGAGACCAGAACCAGAGGTAGTGGATGAAAGCTATGAAGAGGCAGATGGAGATTTGTTACCAGGAAACCCTGGCTAACCATGAGCTTCTCAGAAGGATAGTGGGCTACTGTCTGATAGCTTTCAGGCTGTAGCTGGATATGACCTCCTATCGGGTGTGCTTTGGGGAAAGTTTCCCTTTCATTAAGAGTTGGACTAAAAAGTTGCTGCTAAGTGCCATGGTGAAGTTCCTTCCAACACTTTGTGGTTCCTTGAGAGCACCTTATTCTAGAGGCTCCTGAAATTAAAGATACTACCCCCTCTGCCTTGGGATCTGAGCTGAGATCCTCAACCTGTGCAGCCTGAGGTGGATGCCTTGGCGTCTCCTTGTTTTCTCTTTTTCCCATATCCTGTCTAGCCTGTCTTCTTTGCTGAGCTGTACACCACCTCTTTTGTCGATTATTTCCCCTCAGTTGTCTGCCAAAGCTGTATCAGATATCTAGAACTCTCTTATCTGCCCCAGATTTTCTTTCATCATTTAGATGGCTCCTAAAATCCAGCTTTTACCACAAAGACTTTTTGAAGTCAAGTAATACTGATGGTTTCTCCCATCTGCCCATCCTATGTTTTTTGTGGCTAGGATCTTCCGAGGGTCCCTGTTCCCAAACTGTGTCCTAATGTGCTCTCTCTCCCCATGCTAAATGAGGAGGTGAGGGGCAGGGAAGTAATGAGATGAGACCACCCACACTTGAGCATTCTTTCTTCAAGATACAATGCTGCCTTTCATAATATGTTTATCTGTGCATGCATATGTGTACATTCAGAATCATAGAATTTAGCCCTAAGGAGCCTAGAAATTATCTTAACTGATGGTATCCAATTTATTCAAGTGTGACATCAAAAAATGTAGTAGAACTTTAGATGCACTTTGGATCCTTTGGGAAAACTGGAGGATAAAAAGTCTACTATTCAGTAATACTTTTAAACAAATAGATACTAAAACAGTATCTGTGTAGATTTGAAAAATTAGTAATATTTAAAGGTTTGAGACACTGTTTAATCCACGGAAGCATATTTACCCTATTTAATAGTGAGCAATGCTAGGGATTTAGATCTTACTTTGAGGGGCTTTCACAAGATACCTTGCCCCCTCAAGGCTCTAATGCAAATGAGGAACTGCTGATTTTGTCTAACCCCCTTTTTTATAGTTGGGAAACTACTGTTGGTGACTTTATAAGAGATGTGTACACATAAGATTTATTTTTTGGGGAAAAAAATCAGACTGCCTTCCAAAGCCAAATAGAAATAAATTTGTGTTATCCTAATCATCACTTTCCCCTGTCATTGCTGTTAATTGGGAATTTGCTGTCCTTTCCGTTAGGAATTTGCTTTCATTTGAAGAACTCAAAACAACCTGATGGCCATTCTTGTGTTTACCAGACATTTATAGAACTTTTCCTTCTCTCTTTGCCTGCATTTCAGCCAGTGGGGCCCAGAATGTACTCATCCAAAGGGAGAATGACCATCCTGAAGATGATGAGATGCAGGATTATGAGGACTCTGAGGAAGACTTGAACTGGGAACTGGAAGATGGGATGGAGAACATTATCCCTACAGAGCAGAAGGCTGAGCCTCCTGTTAAGGAGGATTGGGACAATGAGCTGATTGCTGACCAAGGGAATCCGTACGGTAGGTGTGGTGTTCCCCTTGGGCCCTGGAAGAACTGAAACTAGTGTCTGATTTCCCAGCACCTCCCATGTATGGGTGCAAGCCTGTGACCCCCCAGCTTCCTATAATTACAGGGGCTTTTCTCCTTTATTTTTTGAAACTTCTTTTAGGTGCTGACGACATCCACCATGCCAGCATTCAAGAATTCTGTCTCTGGGCACCTCAGGCCCAGCAAGGAGACATGATCTATGACCCAAGCTGGCACCACCCTGCCCCCCTGACTCCCCACTATTCCAAAATGGTGTTTGAGACGGGGCAGTTTGATGATGCTGAAGACTGAAACTTTGGGATGCTTTCCTGCCTTGTGGGCTGGGTTGGAGGGTTTCCCCTTGGCCTTCTTCCTATCCATTGAATTCCCTCATTCCTGTTTGGGAGGTGGAACCTTACATTGGGAAACAGTGTTGGGATGGATCCTGGAAGCTGCTGCATTTTCATAGACTGTTGTGTTTAAAAAGGGAAAGAAACCCTTTCTCTCCAGTTTTCTTTTGGGTTTTGTTGGCACAATATTGCCTGGAACTAGAATGGGCACTGTGGCATTACAGGAGGGGGAGGATCCTGCTGGGGGATTTTTTTTTTCTTAAATAAAAGTTGAAAAATCAGAAAGCTGCTTTTGTCTTTCCCCACCCCCTTTAATTTGCTGCTTCTGAGCCAGCTTAAGTTCATGGCTTCCTGGTGCCTGTCTCTCTTACACATATTTTAAAAGAAATCATTTAGTAAAACTTTGGAGATTTACTAGCACTGCCTTTTTGCTCTGTCTTGTTGCTGTTGATCAGTAAAGGCTTGGGATTATATGTATAGTGTCTGTGAAGTCAGTGATTTGATTGTAGGTTTCTGCTGCTCCCAGGGCGAATGGGATGCTTAGGTTAATTAGTTAATAGTTTTTTTGAGAATGGTTTTGATGGAGGGTCAGGTTTTGATGAGGTGGGATGTGTCAAAGAATTTCAAAGATTCAGGCTGACTCCAAGCCAGTTAGATTTATTCTGGTTGAGTACAAGAACACACCTGTTCAAATAATGTGAAATGGATCTGGGGGCAGTGGCTAGTTAGGGGCAATGGACATACTGTTCAAGATGGCTCATAAGGAAGTTAGAATATTGGGGCTAGAGGCAGCTTTATTAGGATTCCGTCAGTATGAGAAAGCCTCCTCTCTGCCTCTGACTTCTTAGCTTCTTCTCAAACTTGGCTCATGAGGCCCTTCTGAAGTACCCTCCACCGCACCCTCCAACACCTTTTATTATTTCATGTGTCTTTTAATATTGACATATGTTAGAATGTGGGCACTTAGGTAGTGAAGTGGGTAGGGTGGTGAGCCTGGAGTCAAGAAGACTCATCTTCCTGAATTCAGATCTGGTTTCAGAGATCTACTAGATCCTGGTTGAACTCCTGGGTCACAGACACAGGGTATGAAGTAGCACTGACACACCAGAGCTTTTGGAGCTACTACCCAAGTCACAGTTTCAGGGTGGAAAAGAGTACTTGTGCTTGACCACAGACCAGAGTACAGGCCAGAAGAGTAGTAAACATACCTCTCCTTAGATCATACCAACTTGGAAGAACTGAAAATTTACAGACCCCCGTGAACTGAAGAGAAGAATTATGTAAAAGACAGAATAATCAACCAAAAGGAAAAGGGGGTATAAAAACTCACTGGAAAAAAATAAATCCCTAAAAATTAGAATTGGGCAAGTGGAAGCTAATGATTTTGTAAGACATCTAGAAACAAAATCAAAAGAATGAAAAAAAAATAGAAGAAAATGTGAAATATCTCCTTGGAAAAACAACTGACCTGGAAAAATAGGTCTAGGAGAGAGAATTTAAGAATTATTGGACTACCTGAAAACCTGATCAAAACCTGATTTAAGGAAAAGAGCCTAGACATAATCTTTCAAGAAATTATTAAGGAAAACTACTCTGATATCCTAGGACCAGAGGATAAAATAGAAATGGAAAGAATCTACCCACCACTTCCTGAAACTTCCCAAAATGAAAACTCCCAGCAATATTATATTCAAATTCCAGAGCTCCAAGGTCAAGAAGAAAATATTGCAGCCGGAAAAAAAAATTCAAAAATTGCAGCATCATAGGATAACGTAAGATTTAGCACCTTTTATGTTAAAAAATTGGAGGGCTTGGAATATGATATTCTGAAGGGCAAAGGAATTAGGATTACAACCAAGAATCACATACTCAGCAAAACTGAGTATAACCCTAAAGGGAGAAAATGGATATTTAGTAAAATAAAGGACTTTCAACCATGTCTGATGAAAAGACCAAAGCTGAAAAGAAAATTTGACTTTTAAATGCAAGACTCAAGAAACATATTTAAAAGGTAAACAGGAAAGAGAAATCATAAAGGATTCAATAAAATTAAACTGTTTGCATTCCTACATGGGAAAATATTTGTAACTCCTAAGAACTTTATCATTATTAAGGCAGTTAAAAGGAGTATATATAGATGAGTGGACATGGGTGTGGGTTGACTGATGGGATGATATCTAAAAAAATAAAATTAAAGAGTGAAAAAGGGAATGCATTTCGAGAAGGGGAAAGGGAGAGGTGAGTTGGGTAAATTATTTCACATAAAAAAAAGCATGATAAAGCTTTTGCAATGGAAGGGAAGATGGAGGAGGTGGGGGGCCAGTACTTGAACTTACTCTCATCAAAATTGGCTCAGAGAAGGAATAATAGATACTCAGTTGGGTATAGAAATCTATCTTAGAGGAAAGTAGGAGGGCATAAGAGAAGGAAAGGGGGGCTGATAGAAGGGAGGGCAGATTGGGGGGAGGTAGTCAGAAATAACAATTTTGAAGGAGGGACAAGGTGAAAGGGGAGGTAATGGGAAAAAACAGGATAGAGGGAAATACACTAATCATAACTGAAAAAAATGTTGACAAGTTTCTCTGATAAAAGTCTTATTGACCTCAAATATATAGAGAACTGAGTCAAATTTATAAGCATACAAGTCATTCCCCAATTGATAAATTATCAAAGGATATGAATGGGAAATTTTCAAATGAAGTAATCAGAGCTATTGGTAGTCATATGAAACATGCTCTAAATTACTATTGATTAGAGAAATGCAAATTAAAACAGTTTTGAGGTCACACTTATCAGATTGGCTAATAGGACAGAAAAGGAAAATGACAAATGTTGGAGAAGATGTGGGAAAAACCTAGACACATGCATTATTGTTGGAGTTGTGAAGTGATTCATTCATTCTGGAGGACAGTTTGGAACTATGCCCCAAAATCTATAAAACCATACATACCTTTGACCCAATAATCCGACTACTAGGTCTGTATCCTGAAAAGAGAAAACAAAAAGGAAAAGTACTTATATGTACAAAAATATTTATAGCAGTTCTTTTTGTAGTGGCAAAGAATTGGAAATTGAGGAGATGCCCATCAATTGGAAAATGACTGAACAAATTGTGATATGTGGTTGTGATGGAATACTATTGTGCTGTAAGAAATGATGAGCAGGATAACCTCAGAAAAACCTTGAAAAACATAGATGATGCAAAGTGAAATAAGCAGAATCAGGAGAACATTGTACACAGTAACTGCAATATTGCATGATGATGGACTATGAATGACTTAACCCTTTTCAACATACAATGATCCAAGACAGTTCTGAGGGACTTATGAAAAATGCTGTCTGCTTTCAGAGAAAAAACTGATGGAGTCTGGATGCAGATCACAGCATACTTTTAAAAATTTTTATTTCTCTTGTTTTTGTTTGGTTTGCTTTTTCTTTTACATGACTAATATGAAAATGTTTTGTATGACTGCACATGTATAATTTGTGTCAAATTCCTTTAATCAAATTTGACTGATTCTCGAAGGGCTGCACTTGAGCACCTAGAGGGCTACATGTGGCCTTGAGACTGAAGTTTCCCCACCCCTTAACCCTTATGAGATTGATTTATTCAAGAATATCTTGTGATTACATTGGAGGCTTTGTGACTTCATTTGAGGAACCCTCTCTTCTGTTGGAAACTGGTAATTTCTTTTAAAAAAATATATAAGAATATATAAGAAACTAGTGAACACAGTAGTTTCAAAGTTATCCTACTGGTTAGTGTCTCCCTTTGAACTTCCTTTTCTTTTCTGGGTCATTTTAAAAGAATATTTCAGTGACTCATTTTTTTTTTTTTGGCATCACAATCACTAACCCTCTTTCAAATCCCTTCCCCCAAATTAAAAACAAAAACAACCCCTTCCCCTCAGTTATTAAGCTATCTCTTTCAACAAATACTGATAGTCAAGCAAAATGAATCCAAACATTGGCCATAATTAAGAATTTACGTCTTATTCTGCAACTTTAGTATATTACCTCTCTGTCAGGAGGTGACTAATGTGCTTCTTTTCCTCTTCACAGTGGATGTATCTTGGACAATGTGCTCCACCTCTTTAGGCTTCCCTCTCTCGGCTGACCTCTAAGGTCTCTTCCAACTCTTAGTCCCATAACGCTTTCCCTGCTCCTCCCCAATATGAGCCCAAAGTGCTGAGTGCCCTGCTAGGTGTTAGGGAGACAAGTCCACAGTGAAATGAGCCCTATTTGCAAGGAGCTTGCATTGTAATGGAGATATCCTGAGATAATCAGGTGGGATGACTTGCCCACACAACTTGTGAGTATCTGAGGGCAAATTTGAGCTCAAGATCTCTTCTTGACCCCAGGCCCAGTACTTTATCCCCTGCACCTAGCCGAAAACCATGTACAGCATAAATAGAAAGTTGACACAGACAGACAGTAGTTAAATCCAAGATACCATGGGAGGTGGTTTAAGGGAAGGGTGTGTGTGTGTGTGTGTGTGTGTGTGTGTGTGTGTGTTTTCATCCTTTGTTGCCAAAGAAGACCATGCCATCAGAGAAATGATGACATGGCTTGCACTTTGTTTTGAGTGAGGGAGGGCTGTGCAGGTCACCAGCCTCACTTCTCCAGAGCCATCCGAATCCGGTGACCAGATATTCATTAGGAATGACTGGAGATGATCCAGGATGAGGCAGCTGGGGTTAAGTGACTTGCCCAAGATCACACAGCTAGTGAGTGTCTAGTGTCTGAGGTGAGATTAGAACTCAGGTCCTCCTGACTCCTGCACTGGTGCTCTATCCATTGCACCATCTAGCTTTCCCTTAAGGGAAGGGAGCCTTTATCTGGAGGATATAAGGAGATAATGAAAACCTGGCTGGGGAAGCAGTCAGTATAAAAGTAGAGAGATAAAAGATGGGAGTGTGGTTGGTGAGGTTAGGAAAGGGCAATACATCTGAATGGCTGGTGTGTGATAGCCAACAAGATGAAGTAGATTGGGGGTAGGTTGTATTACAGGGCTTTGAAACCCAAACACAGGGATTTATGTTTTTTTACAAATAGGGAAGCTGAGTCCCAGAGCACTTAAGTCGCTTGACCAAGTAAGGTTTATCCCATTCGATTCTTCCATTTTACAGGGGAAGAAAATGAGGCTAGGAGCAGGATTAATTATGCTCAGGGTCATCTTTTGGATCTGAAGGCAGATCCTCTGATCCCAGATTCAATATACTTTCCCCTCTACTAAACTAGAAAAGAAAAATCTTTTAATCCCATCCAGGCCTGAGCAGTTTTTTTTTGCAATCACTTGCAGTTGCAAGGAGAATATTTTTATTTTTCCCCAAGGAGGCTATTATGGTTTAAAAAATGATGTTCCAGAACTACTTCCCATTAGTTGGTGTCTATTATGTAGCAGACTAGTTAAAGCCAATACCTTGTCAATGCAGCTCAAGTTCCCCCTAAGGCTTCATTCACCTTTTTCAAGAGTTTTCAAGAATTTCTTCTTGGCTTGAAGTTCCTCCTGCCTGCCAGCAGGGGACAGAAAAGACCACATGATTATGCCTCCAGTTCAGAATGGGCTTGGGTGGAAAGTCATCTGATCTGGGGCTTTGGGAATCCTTCACATTCACACACATCGGGGATCCCAGCTGGTGGGAATCTGCAAATCCCTCGCTAGCCCCAGCTGAACTGCCAGCTGATTTCCCAAATAGAATTTTCTTAGGTGCAGAATATGAGCTTTTTCTACATCAGCTCAAGTACAGAATGAGGAGACACTGTCAAGGCAACAATTCATTTTATTAATTAAAAAAAACCCTTTTTGCTCTCAAAGTAATAATAAAACAGCATCTTCAATAATATTAGTTGTCGTTTTCAGACAAGTCCGGAGGAAAATGATCCTGATTTGCAACGAGTTTGGCACTGAAACAATACTAATATTATTAATAATAGCCCAGGGACTGAACTTCTGGCATAAATGGCACAGGTGAGGAAATATATCCCACAATTTTAAATTTTAAATTTAAAAAATAATTAAAATTGCTTTCTTTTGTTTTTACATCCCCTTCATTTCCAGATACAGGGTGTCCTTAAAGTCTTAATGTGGTTTTATGCTATTAAGACTCTGTCTTTGAATATATCCATATCTATTCATCTATACACTTATGTATATCTATATGTAATTATATTTATATACACACAAAGATCTACCTATCCATCTTTGTCTCTCTCCTCTCTCTCCCTCTCCTTTTTCTCTCTTTCTCTCTCTCCATCTCTCCTCCCCTATTCAGCAAGCCAGGTGGACACCTCTACAGCTTACAGTTTTAAAGAGTTGCCTAAAGCACTGAAAAGTGACTTGCCACATATCACACAGGCAATAGATGTCAGGACTAGAAGCCTAGTCTTCCTGATTTTAAGGTCAGACCTCTATTTACCTTGCCATGCCTCATCATAATAATAGAGGTGGTAAGGTGGAGTGGAATGGTTGTGTGTGTTGGGTTTGGAGCGGGAGGGGGCCTGAGATTGGATTCCACCCTGGGCACTTCCTCATTGAGGAAGTCACTTGACCTCTCACTAGGCCTTGGTTTCCTCCTGTGTAAAATGAATGGGTTGAATCTGATGACCCCGAAACTTCTTTTCAGCTTTGACCCTATAATCCCCTAATCTTAGAACAGCTGATATTGATGAAGCACTTCTAAGGCTTCTAAGCGACCTAATGCATGTTCATTTGCTCTTTGTTGCAAGCCTGCGAGGTAGGTACTATTATGGTCACCGTTTCGTAAATGAGTAAAGTGAGGCTCAGAGAGGTGTTTTGGCCAGGCTCCCATAGCTGGCAAGCATGTGGGGACTGGACACCAAGCCTCCCTGACTCCAAGTTTAGCCTTCTAGTCATGCTATCATGCTCAGGTGGACACCAGATGACCCAGGAGTCTGGAAACTCCTGCTCAGGCCTGGGTGGGATTAGATGCTTTCTGAGATCTCTGCCAACTCTCCTGTTCTGTGGCCTGTGATCCCTCCCAGGTCTGACCTGGTATATGCTAGCAGGATTTAGAGGACTGAAAAGTCAATGTGGCTGTCCAGTGTGACATTGTATGCTGGAAAGCTAATGGGATGTTAAGAAGGGTTTAATAGTATCCAGAAAGGAATGGGGTCATGATAGTGAAGCAGCACTCTGACCTCTTCAATTTACTTCCATTTAGTTCAGTTCAGACATTCTACTCCATGCCAGACACTGGCAATGCAAAGTCCATTGGAACTGTCCTGTTCTCAAGGAGCGTACGTTTTACTGGGGAGGAGGGTATACATGCAAAAATAAACATGAATTATGCACATGTAAGGAAGTTGATCTTTTACGAACCTAATCACAGCAAAGGGGCCAAATTAGGAGGCATAAATCTAGCCAGGTGGAGGCTTCAATAGAGATAATACAAAGAAAGGGACCAGGGCTATGGGAAGGAGGCTATTTGGGACCGACTGAGTCCAGAGAGCTTCCGGACCAAAGCCTTGTTGCTGAACTATCCCTCACCCACCACCTCAAGGTTACAATTCTGCATTTCCTTATTTCCTAGAGTACAGAGGGGTGTTTATATGAGGAAATCCATCTGAACAAAGGGTCTGTAGGAGGGTTAGGCAAGAGACAGAAGTGCTTGAAATACCCAAATCTAATCATTCTTCCCCTCCCCCTTCCCCCCTTCCCCCCCCCCCCCTTGCCGCATTACTACATACAAAAATAAATACCAAATAACTTGCTGGGGAATGAACAATTGGGGGAATCATGAAAGGTTTCTTCCAGCAGGCAGTTAGGGGTGGAGGCAGGGAGGAACCAAATTCCAGACATGGGAGTAAGACAGCCTTTGCCAAGGGACAGAGATGGCATGTTTTATTTGGGTTATAGTGGAGTGATGTCTAATCAGTATGGAAAGGTAAGATTTTGAAGGATTTTAAACGACAAATGTAGGACTTTGTTTTTTATATTAATGACAATGAGCAGCCCCTGGAACTTCTTAAGCAAGGGAGTGACCTAGTCAGACCTGTATTTTAGGAATATAAATCTGGCAGCTGAATGCAGGAGAGACAAATAGGAGGCTCTTACAATAGTGTGAGTTCTTGTTTTCTGAACTTTTAAAACTATGCACCTAAAACAATTTAAAAAATGTGTTGATGTACCCCCAATAGATGCACATTTATTTATTTATACATCACATGAAGAAATACCTCAGACATTGTGGGTTCGGTTCCACTGTGCAATAAAACCAGTATCACAAGAAAGTGGTTACATGGATTTTTTTTTGATTGCCCAGTGCATAAAAGATTTATGTTTACACTATACTGTAGTCTGTTAAGTGTGTGATATAGTATTATGTCTAAAAATACAATGTATATACCTTAATTAAAAATACTTTTGCTAAAAAATATGCTAACCTTCATTTGAGACTTCAGCAAGTCATCATCTTTTTTGTGGTGGAGGGTCTTGCCTTCATGTTGATGGCTGTTGACTGATCAGTATGGTGACTGAGGATTGTAGAAGCTGTGGCAATTTCTTAAAATAAAACAGTAATGAAGTTTGCCAAATCTTTTGACTCTTCCTTTCACTTGAACACTTAGAGGCTGTTGTAGGCTCAGTAATTGGCCTAATTTCAATATTGTCGTGTCTTGGAATAGGGAGGCCCAAGGAGAGGGATGGAGAAGGAGGAATGGTTGGTGGCCACTCAAAAACAATGACAATAGTAACATCAAAGATCATTGATCACAGATCACCATAACAGATACAATAATAATGAGAATGTTTGGAATATTGAGAGAATTGCCAAAATGTCACATAGAGACGTGATGTGAACATGTGCTGTTGGAAAAATGGTGCTGATAGATTTACTTGAGGCAGGGCTACCACAAGCCTTCAATTTGTTTAAAGGAAAAAGAAAGAAAAGCAAAAGCAGTATTTGTGAAGTATGCTTGTGATGTACTACTATAGTAATATGTATTTAAAAATACATGTGATATAAAAATAAAATAAATTTAAATACTTCTGAATTTCATTTTATTAATTTTACAAATCCCTTTTTACTCTTGAAAAATATTAACAATAATAATGTTTCAGTGAGAGCAGTGCACTTTAATACTTTTCTAGCCATATTGTATATTACTACACTATTTTCTATTCCTGCACTCTCCAGACCAGCCAGCTGACCTTATTGTTTCTCACACATAATATGCCATCTTCTATGCTTTTGCACAGAATGGGACAGCATGACTGGAATGCACATGCCTCTTCTCTCTGGCAGCTAGGTGGCTCAGTGGATAGAATTCTGGACCTGGAGTAAGAATAGACCTGAGTTCAAATCTATTCTCAAGCACCCACTAACTGTGTGACCCTGGGCAAGTCACTTAATTTGTTTCCTTAATTCTTGTGTATGTGTATTCAAGAAGACACAAAGAGGAAAGAGATGAGATCTTTTTTTTTCTTCCCTAAGAAAGCAGCTTTCAATTTTATCTTCTGAAGGGAATTTCAGAGAAGAGAGTTAATATCTTGAGAGATTTTGAATAGAGTAATTCTGAATTTCTAGACAAGTGAAGACATTAATTATATTTTAAAGGTTTTAAGCAACTCTGGTGACAAATCTTTCTGTGTCTTATTACTCTCATTTGTTAATAAATTATGTGTATATTAACTTTAATGTTTAATACACATACACAAGAATAATTATTAATTGGAAGCACATTGGTAGGGGCTAAGGAGCTAGTGTTAGGAATTTAGCCACCCACAGGGTTATCCTTAGAACTCAAAGTAGTAGCTACCCCTAGGGGAACTCTAATCTGAGAATGTATGTAGGAGTTGGGGAAAAGTGACCTCACGGTGGAATGCTATACTTATATTGTACATATTGTGTCCCTTGTAGGATGTAAAGTACTTGAAGGCAGAGAGTTTTAAATTTTTGTATATCCAACACCTAGTACAGTGCCTAGAAATTACTTAATAATTGTTGCTGATTGATTAATTATTATAATAAACCTGGCAACTGAAGCCAAGACACAACACATCGGTGCTACCCTTTAGAGGACGAGCTGAGGGATAGAAAGTCATTGATTTTGATAATAGTGGAGAAGATAGTACTTAGCACTTTTGTTCCAGTGTGGCATACACAAATCACCAGGGTGAGAATGGGGGCTCCCAGTGAATGGCTCTCTGTGCCATGAATGGAACTGAGAGATAGGAGGAGGAATATTGGCCTCATGCTCAGGTTTTGATCTGAGTCAATGTGTTTTAAGGGATAGTGACAAGGGTAGGTAAGTAACTGGGTTAACCCTGAATGCCCTATTACCAGACTAAGTGGTATGGGGGAGGGAAGGGGAAAGGGCACCTAGGCTAAATTTGTCTTCTAAGAGTTGCTTAATAATATTCCTCAAGGATTATTTCCTCTGTGAAATTTGACCATATAGATCAATGAAGAGAAACTCTAGGTGAATCAGTACTTCTTAAACTGTGAGTTGTGACCCCCACAAAATATTTGGCAACAGTAAAAAGTTTCTGAATGTGCAATGACCAAAAATTAATTAAAAATGATGAATCCAAGGTGTTTCTGGCAGTGGTTGCCACTTCATTGCAGCCTTGGTTTTGAACACAAAGCATGCTCACTTTGCACTAGGCATGCTATCACACCACATAGTGCCAATGAATGCTGCTGAAATGCAAATAGGGGTTGAGAATGGAAAAAAGTTTAAGAAGCCCTGTTTGCGGGGTGGGGTGGGATTTTTAGCCCTGTCCTCTGCCAGGGTCTCTACTGAGGCTGTAAAGAAGGATAGCCCTGATGAAGTTAAGATCACTCTAGCCCCTGGCTTCAGAGTTTAGGCTACTCACTCAATCAATAAAAACTTATTAAGCACCTACTATGTGCCAGGTCAGGGTACTAAGGGCTGGAAATACAAAAAGAGGCAAAAGATAGTTTCTACTCTCAAGCAGCTTATTTCATATCTTAAACCCTCTAGAGTTCTAAACTGAGTATTTAAACCTATGTTTTGACCCAGGCAGTGAGAGGTAACCTAACATGGGAGAAGGACTCAGGATTTGGAGTCAGGAGGCCTAAGCTGATGTCTCAGCTCTGCCTTGCTTACTAGCTAAATGACCTTGGGTAAGTTACTTCATTTCTGAACTTTGGTCTTTTTTTACTGGAGGAGTAAGCACGCTGTAGACTTTAAGGCAATATTTGAATGTGAGCCACGTGATTCCTTGGCCAGAACTCAGCAAAGTTTGTTTAAACTGGATTTGGAGGATGGGTCTGCAAGGTGGGGTAGAGGGTGGAGTAGGGCTTAGGGACTATGAACTTGGTTTTGCATTAATTTTTTTGTTTTGGATAATTATTTCAATATAGCTGATTTCCGTTTTGACTCTGTATTTTATTCTGTGCATTTAAAAACATGATTCTGAGGAGCTGAGTCCTTTATTGAAGCAGCTCTTTTTCCTGATGCTTTTCTGCTGCCTTCCCTAGTCTTGGGTATATAACCCCACTGCCTTCATTCCTGATCTCACCTTGGCGATTCCTCAGATACTCTCTCAGTTTGAATCAAGGTTATGTATCCCTTTGGACCACTTGTGTCAATACATCTGCACTCCCCAAAATCTGATCTTCAGTTTCATATTTGGTGAGTGTTTGATCCTCTTCCTGGCTTTCAGTCTTGCTCCTGGGATCCTCTAGCCATGGTGAACTCACTATTCCCTGAAGTAGTTCCTTTTATTTTGGAAAACTGTTTTTTTTTTTTTAACAAACAATTCCCCAGCAGCAGCCCAATGCTGTTTTCATGCTAACCAAATCTGATGGCAGAACTCAAGGTAACCTGTGGGGCATGAAACAAGCCAAACTGACTAGGGGGTGGAATTTTCCACTTTTTGGGTGCTGTTTTGTGTCCTAAACGATTGGCAATGTAATTCACTCACCGTAAGCCCTGGAAGGAGAGCATTTAATCTCTGTTGGCTCCCTGCCATGCTGCAAAGGTATTTTGCAAAACACAGATGTCCAGGGCTCAATTGCCCAAATATTTATGTATGTATATGGAGCATGTTGCATGGTACGTATCAGCTTGAAGTAAAAGGAGGATGAACTTCCCTCCCCTGGCTTTCCCCTTTTAGGGTGCTCCCTGCTTATCAGCATTGACCCGCAGAGAAGGGAAGTAGGCATCCAGGACTGGAGCAGATTTTCATATTATTCATCTTTTGGGAGTGAGGGTTACTTTGATTTTCCCCAAAGGAAAATTTTCCTTTGACATGGACTCTATGCCAGTCTGATGTGAACAATTTCTAACCACACCCATGGGCTGATCCTTATCAGTTGCAAAGTCAGTGAAAGAAGCTGGAAAATAACTGATCTTAGCCACATGTATGCACAGGGTCTAGAGAGACCTTTTGTCCATTGGGCACCACTACTGTCTGTAAGAGTCTTCATTTGGGCCAGCCAGGATGGACAGGGGCTATATTTCTCTAGAACTCTACAGAAGGGGATTCTACAGCCTTGCTTAGTGACCTTTCTGATATCAAGGAGCTATCGCCTGCTACATCCAGCCCAAATGACTCCTATTGACATTTATAGAATTACAGAGGCTCACATTTGGATAGGACCTCAAAGATCACCCAGTCCAGGAGTTCTTAACCCTTTTTTGTGTCCGGACCCTATCAGTAGTGTGGAGAAGCCAATGGGCAGACTCCTCAGAATCATGTTTTTAAATGCATAAAATAAAAGAGTCACAATGGAAATCAGCTGTATTGAAATCATTATCTAAAACAAATAAACAAAGAACCAAGTTCCATAGTCCTCAAGTCAAGAACTTATGAAATAATCTAACCTCTAGGAATCTTCTACAGCATTCCTTGATAAGTGGTCATCTAGTTTCTGGGGGAAGATCACCAGTTATGGTGAGCCCAATACTCCCTGAAGCAATTTCTTCCTCTTGGGAAACTTATTGTTGGGATGGTTTTCCTTATATCTAGCTAAAATCTGCTTCTTCACAACTTTGAATCAGTCAGTCAATCATTTAATCAATCAACCAATGATTTCTGGCCCCTCCCCCTGGGCTTCTAGTTCAGCCTTCTGAGGCCAAGCAAAACCATTCTGCTCCCTCCATCACTTGACATCACTTCATATACTTAAAGAGAGCTATTATGTCCCCACCTATACCTTTTCTCCCCCAAGCTAAACAAGCATCTCCAAATCCATCTCTATCTTCCATAGGGCATAGTTTTTATGAGTCCTGGCAGAGAGAGACAGAGACAGACAGAGAAAGCCTGACCATTAAGTATACTTCCTTTCTGAAAATATACTTTCTCGTTCTCACCAGTTTCAGTATTATTATTATTTTTTAAAATTAAAGTGGTCATCACTTGATTCACTTCTTAAAGAGAGGCCTGAATGGGTATTGCCTCACTCAAAATGAGAACTGGAAAACACCTTAGCTTAAAAAGGCCAAGGTCTCCCACTATATCCTGAGCCATCTCCAGTCATCCTGATCTATATCTGGTCATTGGACCCAGATGGCTCTGGAGGAGAAAGTGAGGCTGGTGACTTTGCACAGCCCTCCCTCACTCAAATCCAATTCAACTGCAAACCGTGTCATCATCTTCCTGATGTCATGGTCCTTTGAGAATGAAGGATGAAAATCACACAACCACAACACATATAATATACACACATATACATAATACATACACACATATACATATATATTACATGTATATGTAATATATATGTATATATAAAAAGATACACCCATCCTTTCCTTGTGAAAGTCCTGAGGAGATGTTTATAGAATGAACTTGTCACATATGTCAACTTATCAGCAGATACTCTAATTGCCTCTCCTTGAATTATCCCCATTACACAAGGTCCCTTAAAGGCTACATTTAGTGCAGTGTTATATTCCCATATTTCTCCCTGAAACAAAACCATCTCTTTGACACCAATATTCTCCTGGTGATGCTACTAGATGGCAATGAATCATGGAGTGCTACCATCTCTGAGGAATCAGCATTTCAGGTCATCTAAAGGATAATGGAGAGACGCCTGGTGGGTGTGAGTAGGCTCCAGCTTGTCACCAACAATGAACTGTATGCAAGAAGCAGCATTTGAGATTGTCGCCCTAGAGATGGATGATCAAAGCTGACCACATAGGAAGAGGGATGGATTACTGATCTATAGCCTGGGTGCTGCCTGCCTGCCCACATGATATCAAGAGACCTGGAAGGTAGCCTCCAGTGTGGGATGGAGGAAGGACCTTCCTCAGTGAGGTCACCAGATCCACTGAGGCCATGCCAGATGAGCATAAAGATCTCTCTTTAAAGATCCCTCACCTTTCACATTTCCTCCAGTTTCTTCTTATCCTCATTCATATTCCCCACATGATGTGTAATTTTCAGATTGAACTGGTGAAGAAATCTGATTATGGACACCTGCTTCTCTATTTCCTCACTGCTTATTAAGCTCTGTAATATGACTTCTGTCCCCTGTCATAGACTGGAGCATACCACCCCCCCCCTCTCTCTGTCTTTCTCTGTCTCTGTTTCTCTGTCTTTCTCTGTCTTTCTGTCCTATCTGTTTCTCTCTCTGTCTGTCTCTCTCAGACATCACTGATGATATTTTACTTGAGAAGTCCAAGGATCTTCCCCCGCCCCCAGGCCTCTTTTTCTTTGACTTTTTGTGGCATTTTCCAGGCTTGATTCTGCTTGATCTTCTCCTCTTTCACTTGTGACTGCTCCCTTCTGTTTCTCCTTCTGCCTCTCTACCTGATTTTTCTGTTACCTTTGCTGACTCCATTTTTATTCCCAGATCTTTAAGTATGGTTATTTCTGTTTATTGGAACCCTTGAATGGACTCTATATAGTCTTACCACTTTGCCTTTTTTAATGCCATCCCCCACCTGAAATGCCCTCCCCTCTCCCTGCTAGGTGGTATAGAGGGTAGAATGTTAGGCTTGAAGTCAGGAATATCTGAGTTCAAATACAGCCTCAGATACTTCCTGTGTGAACCTGGGCAAATCATGGCACCTCTGTCTGCCTCAGTTTCCTTGACTATAAAGTGGGGGGTAAGAATGGCATCTTCTTCCCAGTGCCCTTGAGAGAATCAAATGAGATAATATTTGTAAAGTGCTTAACTCTGCCAGGCACATAGTAGGTGGTTAATAAGTGCTTCCTTTCTTCCCCTCCCTCTTGCACCTCTCTAATTCTTACCCCTGTGTCAGACCTTCCTCTTCCTACAGGAAAACTGTCCTGACCAACAGGACATAGAATTATAGAACTGGAAATAGAGAGCTGGAAAGAACTTTAGATCACCTTCCAAAGCATCCCTCCTCTGCTTTAATACTTTTCTTCCATGATAAAATAAATATTTACTAAGGCAGTTGTGACAGTTCAAAAAGACCTCTTTGGGTTTTGGATTTTGCCTTTGAAATCACAGGGTTCATTTACAGAAGGGTGCCCTTGTTCTGGATTTGCCCCAGAGTTTGTTGGTCTGATGTCCCTATCATGTACTTACCCCATTCAGGAAGATTCCATGCCCCATGCTTGAATAGGATGTTCAAGCTTCCTCAGCCAGTACCTAGAAGGTATCTCCCTGTGACATTGGGGAACCAATCAGACACGTCTCAATAAGAGCCCACCTTTATCTCTGTGGTGAGTCACAGTCTTGGGTTGGTATGGAGGAGAAAAGTACCCTGGTGTCATACAGATCATTTTCTCCACCTCCCTTCCCCCATTTCACAGATGAGGAAATTGGGGCCCAAGAAGGTAAGATGACTTGGCTGGGGCTACACAGGTAAGCAGCCATCTTAGGATGGATTTGAACTCAGGTCTTCTGCTGCAGAGGCCCTGGCGTCTCCCCCTTTGGCATCTGGGATCCAGATGTATCCATTGACCTGAACCCCTCTTATCATTCCCATCTTCTCTCATTTTCCTGCTCCTAAGTGTTTCATTTCAGACCCTGGGTCTGCCCTTGTGTACGTTAAAATATAGTGTAATAAAGATTTATTGCTTTCTGCCTAACTGGCCTACCTGTGAAAAACTTCTTCAAGTCACCAAACCAGGGCCAGGTTGAGACAACAGTCTATTCCACTTCCTGATAGCTACAATTGTTAGAAGTTTTTAAAAAGCTGGTTTGTGGCTTTTTGTGATCTCTGCCCTTTGCTCTTTGCTCTGCCCTCTAGAGCTAAGAAAGAAAAGTCCTTTCCCATGAGCCAACCTTTCAAATACTAGAAGAAAGTTGTCATGACCCTTGCTGTCTTCCGCTTTACAGTTCTTTTTGCCATTTCATGTATGGGTTTGTCTTGATGTCCTTCACTATACTTCTTTATATATCAGTTCATTTCTATTAATGCCAATCTAATTCTATTAGTCTATTTCCAATCAATCAGTTGTGATCAAAATTCCAAATAAGGTCTCAGCAGCCCATAAGTTCATTGAGTTTATCAGGGAACGATGGATACAGCTAGAGAAAACTCAGCCCTAGGAGAAAGTGATATCTGAGCCTTCTTCAACTGAAGACTTTCCAAATGGTATTCCAGCTTCTCCTCCAAAAGCAACTTTCTATTATCCTTGGGTTGAACCAGTCACTCTATATAGTTGCTGAGTGATGGGCCTTAAATGATCACAGTTATTGTTATTTACCTTTACACTTTGTATTTATTCGTCTTCAAGGCTGTGGGGTGTTCAAACTGAATGCTTGCATCTTGGGCTTTGATTGAAATTTCCCAATAGCATGCTAATCATTTGTCTGGGCTCCTGCCACCCCAAAGAGCTCAGAGAATGGCACAGCAGCCAGGCACTGCTTCTAGCTACGGGAGATGGCTTCTCTGTGGACAGCGAGTGCCCAACCTTCCCTAGTATTGCTAATGTATTCATTTCTCCCTCCTTATTAATTTGTAACCAACAACTTTTTCTTTCTTTCTTTAAATTTATTTATTTAACTTTTAGTATTCACTTTCACAAAATTTTGGGTTCCAAATTTTCTCTCCATTTCTCCCCTCCCCAACCCCCAAACGCCGAGCATTCTAATTGCCCTTATCACCAATCTGCCCTCTCTTCTAACATTCCTCCCTTCCCTTGTCCCCATCTTCTCTTTTGTCCTGTAGGGCCAGATAACTTTCTATACCCCATTTCCTGTATTTCTTATTTCCTAGTAGTAAGAACAATACTCGACAGTTGTTC
>CM053770.1:491225797-491259033 GCA_028658325.1 Potorous gilbertii
AATATTTTTGTACATGTGGGATCCTTTCTCATTTTTATGATCTCTTGGGGATACAGTCCTAGAAGCAATATTGCTGGGTCAAAGGGTATGTACATTTTTGTAGCCCTTTGGGTATAGTTCCAAATTGCTCTCCAGAATGGTTGGATCAGGTCACAGCTCCACCAGCATGAATTAGTGTTCCAACTCTCCCACATCTCCAACATTTATCTTCCTGTTTTGTCATGTTAGCCAATCTGATAAATGTGATGTGGTATCTCAATAGTTGTTTTGATGCATTTCTCTAACCAATAGTGATTTAGAGGATTTTTTCAAATGATTTTGTGGATAGCTTTAATTTCTTCCTCTGAAAACTACCTCTTCATATTCTTTGACCATTTATCAACTGAAGAATGAAAAACTCTTTTAATAACTAATAATAGGAGAAATTCAAATTAGGTCAACTGAGATTTTAACTCCTGGCTATCAGATTGGGGAATACACACACACACATACACACACACACACACACACACACACACACACACTATCTGTATCTCCAATTCGATATATAATATGTGTATGTACATATACACACTTACATATACATATATATGTATACACACATATATATTATATATATATATTTGTGGACTGTGGATTTAATGGATAGCAGGAATTTATAATGAGTCAATTTCTGCTACTAATGCAGGTGGGCACCCCCTGTGCAATTTTTAGTCTTAGATTATTACTTAGGGCAATCAGAGAATTTAGGTCACTTGCCTTGAATTGTGCATTGTGTTGGTGGTGTTATTTGAACTCAGGTCCATCCTGATTCTAAAGTTGTCTCACTGTCTAATACATGGTGTTTCCTCTCAGAGATGATCAAATATGGAAATAGCCAATGTTGGAGAGGTTTGGGAAGACAGACACTTTAATACACTATTGGGGCTGTTGTGGGTTGGTTCTGTCCAACCCATTTGGAAAACAATTTGGGACTCTGAGAAAAGTAACTATTCATACCCTGTGATCCTACAACTGCATAGGACAGAAGTGGGGTGGGTTCAAAGACAAAAAGGCCCCATAAATGCCAAAATACTCATAGGAGTTCTTTTTGTGTTATCAAAAGATTAGAAACAAAGTTCTATTAATTGTGGAGTGGCTGAGTAAATTTTGGTACATAGACATAGTGGAATGCTATTTTATTATAAGACATGATGAACATGAGGAATTCAGAAAAACATAGGAAGATTTATATGAACTGATGCAGAACAAAGTAAGCAGAAACCCAGAGAGCAATATATGCAATGTCTATAATAATGTAAAGGAAAAACTGGTAAAGTAAACTTGAATTCCAAATAATGATGAAACTTGCTACCAGGGAACACATAATGAAACATATTTCCTCCCTATTAGAAAAGAAGTGGAGGACTTTGGATACAGAATGTTGTGTCCACCTCCAGTTTAGTTCACTATATTGGTTGCTTTTACTTAATTTTTTTTTTTTTTGTTCTAAGGGAAGGTTTAGTGATGTGAGAAGGGGTAAGACAAAGACAGAAATGATTTCGATATGAGAAGAAAAGGTAGCAATAAAACAAACAAGAGAAATAAAACCTTTCAGGAGCTTGTACTTAATAATCTTTAAAGTCTCCCCCAGCTATAAATCCTATAAATAATTTGCCCAAGGGCACACAGAGATCAAGTATTAGAACAAGATATAAAGCCAGGTCCTCAGATACCCAGACCAGTGCTGCACCAGTCTCTTTCTCATGGAGGGAGCTGTCCTCCTAAAGATTTACAAAGGACTTTTCCTATATTTCCTCATTTAACCCTCATAACAACTCTGTTCTGTTATTATCCCCATTTGGCTGATGAGGAAGCAGGCAGGCAGAGGTTAAGTGACTTGCCCAGGGTCACACAGCTGCTAAGTGTCTGAGGAAGGATACAAAACCAGGTCTTCCTCATTCCGAGTCCAGCACTTTATCTATGACACTCTAACTTTCATATTTTTTAAAATTGTGAATTGAATATCATTAAGAATTACAAATATTTCAAGACATGAAGAATAATGGACTAGAAAACTGGACAAGTACATTTACAGATTCTGACACATTACCTGTGTGATGTATATGTATGTAGATATATGCATACATAAATATGCACATATATGTATGTATATGTACATGCAAATACATATACATATGCATGTGTGTAATCAAAAATATCATCCAACTTGATCCCCTGTTTCCTTCACTGGGCTTGGCTTTGAATGACTTTTGCCTTTTTTTTAAAAAATAAAATCTCTCCAGAGGAATTAAGTAAAAGCCAGAATGTTTTTCTTCCTTTTAAAAACTGACTTAATTTGACTGTTGCCCAGATGGAACTCTCCCGGAGGGCAATGGGCATTTGCTTGGGAGCCTAGATGGAATATGCAATTTTTTTTTCCTTAGGGGAGAGGGAGGAGCATCAGTCCATTAACCTTAGAAACTATATTCAGTGCCCAGGCATGGGGGGTTGGAGGGAGGGATTTACCTAGACTGCTCTAGAAACATGAGTTCACCTTGCTATTACCTCAGAGCATTTCCTCTTGGTATGATCTAACTGTGCCCTTGATAAGCTCTAACCTGAAGTCTCTGAGCTTCCAGCCATCCAATGAAAACTTGATGGTTGCTCCCCTCCAATTTCCCTGGGCTCTCAGGACTTCCCCTTTCCCACACCTCATAGATATCCCACATCTGCCAAATTTGCCTACTTTCTTTTTCCCAAATAACTCATTACAACCTACCTGAGCTTCTGTTTCTTCACCTGTAAAATGAGGGAGTTGGACTACTCAACCTCTGAGGTTCTTTGCGGCTCTAGATTTAAGATCCTATGTTAGTCTATCCGCTGTAGTCAGAGGACCTGGGTTCAAATTCTGCCTCAAACACTTACTAGCTGTATAATCCTGGCAAGTCACTTAACCTCTCTTAGCTTTAATGTGCTCAACTGTAAAATGAGTTAGGTTAGCTTCAATGACTTCTCATGCCCTTCCAACACTCAATGGATGATCCTAGGATAATTTACTAATACTACTATTTCTTACTACAATTTATATGCCGCTTTAAGGTTTTGAAAGTGTTGGGCACGTTTATCTCACTGGATCCTTTCAATAATCCTTGGAGGTATATGATTTTTATAAATGACCAAACTGAGGTTAGGTGACTTTGCCCATTGTCATAGTCAGTAAAAGTCAGAGGCAAGATTCAAACTTAGCTCTTTCTGACTCCCTGTCCAGAGCTCTAACCACTGTGTTTCCTACTTTCCTCATCTAGCTATGTCATCTTGAGTTGGTTTACCTTTTAATTGTTTCTGTTGTGAATTCACTAGCAATCAATTGTAAACATTTCGAGACATGGAGAGCAGGGAAGGTGACTCTACAAGAAATTAAGAACTTCAATGTAGAGTGTTTTTATTTTTTTTTAAGAAATACATATAGGCATAACAAAATGGTAATAAAATGCCCCCCCCCTTTTTTGGCATCCCCTTCTCCACTTTTTCCTCTAAGTACCTTTTAAATGCTTTATTGAAGCTCTTTTTTAAGGCAGCCAGATGGCATTGTAGATTAAGTAATGGACATAGAGTTGGGAAGACAAATTCAAATTTTGCCTCACACCTTTATTAGTAATGTGACCCTGCATAAAGCACTCATTCACTATGGGCCTCAGTTTCCTCATCTATAAAATGAAGGACTTAGACTTGATGACCTCTAGGGTCCTTTCCAGGGCTAAATATACTATCCTTTGAGATATGATCTATGACAGGTAAATGTCTAATAGGTGTATTACTAGGTGATCTGATGACCCAAACCCAAAAGAACTATGGGCTTGGGTCAAAAGATTATTGGGTCATAGATTTAGAATTAGAGGGCACTTGACAGATCATGTAGTCCAACCCCCTAATTTTACTGATGAAGAAACTGAGACATAGAGAGGTGACATGACTTTTCCAAGGTCACCTGGATTCTCCAACTTTAGATTCATTGCTTTTTTCCATTGTGCCATACTGTGTCTTTCATATCCCTCTGGTCTCTAAAACTGTTCCTTTGGAGGTAGCTGGAGGTGACAGAATGGGGGCCTATAATGAGAAAGGAATCATTTCAAATCTGACCTCAGTCGCTTATTAGCTGGATGACCCTGGGCATGCCATTTAGCTTCTCATTGCCTCACTTTTTTGAACTTTAAAATGAGGTTAATAATAACACCTACCTCACAGGGCTATTGTGAGGATCAGATGAGATAATATTTGTGAAAGTGCTTAGTACATTGTCCAGTACATAGTAGGTTCTATATGAATCCGAGTTCCCTTTCTCTTCCCCCTCCCTCTAGTATTACCATGAGCCTACGGGACACTGAGACAGGAACTATAATGAGAAGCATTCATCTGCACTTGTTGGTATGTTGCCATGTCAGTGTTCTTGTGTCTTTTCCTTGTACACATTTTCAAAATACCATGATGTTGTTATTCACTCCCAGCACGTGATAGTAGCCCAGGAGTTCCCAGACTTTTAGTGCCAGGGCCTCTTGATGTATTTAGAGACATCTCTTCCCAACAGCTTTTGTTTATGTGGGTTAATGTATTGATATTTACTGTATTAGAATTAAAGCTACCACCACACCATCAATACATGAAATCATCAGTTACAACAAATGGAGAAGTTTTGAATGCTGTGGATAAGTTCACTTATCTTGGTAGTGTACTTTCCAAGAATGTACATATTGACTGTGAGGTTGATGCACACATTGCCAGAGCTAGCTCAGTGTTTGGGAGGCTCCAAAGAAAGGTTTGGGAGACAAGAGGTAGACTGATTACCAAACTGGAGGTCTACAGAGATGTTGTGCTGACCTCATTGTTATAAGCTTGTGAAACATGGATAGTCTACCAGTGCCATGCCAGGAAACTGAATCACTTCCACTTCAACTGTCTTAGGAAAATTCTGAGGATCACCTGGCATGATAAGGTACACTGAAGTCCTTGCCTGAGCTGAACTGCCAAGTAGTCAAACTATGCTTCAAAGAGCATAACTCCAACGCATTGGCCACGTTGTTCGAATGCAAAATATTGCTTGCCAAATTAGCTTGCCAAAAAGACTATTTTATGGAGAACTTTCATGGGGCAGGCGATCACATGGTGGCCAGAAGAAACAATACAAGGATACTCTCAAGGTCTCTCTCAAGAACTTTATATTTGACTGTGCAACATGAGAGACACTGGCACAGGACTGCTTAGCATGGTGTGCCCACATAAGAAAAGGTGTGCTGTGCTCTTTGAGCACAGCAGAATTGAGACAGCCCAAAGTAAATGCAGGATGCACAAATTTGGAGTATTCACCCCAAATACTCACATGGACTATCTGTGCCCAACCTGTGGTAGAGCATTCTGAGCTCATATTGGTTTGAGCAGCCACAGTTGGACACACTGAAATTTCACTTTACAATGGTGATGTCATTTTGGTCCTCTTAAGACAAAGGACAACAACCAATTAGAATTAAAACAACAGTAGTATTATTGCAAAGAGAGTCTTGACTTCATGGACCTTCCTGAAAGGGTCTCAGGACAACCACTTTGAGAACTGCCATCTCACTACTCAATTACACAAACATTTATTAAGCACTTGCTGTGTGTTAAGCACTATGCTAAGCACTGGGGATACAAAGAAAGGCAAAAAAAAGTAGTCTTCAAGAAGGTCACTTTTCTTTTTGGGGAGAAGCCACATACATGCAAATGACATGCAGAGTAGATCAGAGTAGAAGGTCACCTTAGTCAGGAAGGCATGAGCTGTTGGAGAGGACTAGAATCAAGTCAATCATTAGACATGAATTTATTAATTTCTAGGCTCTGTGCTAAATGCTGAGGATGCAAATACAAAAAATGAACAGTATCTGCTTTCAAGGAGCTTACGTTTCTAATGAGGGAGACAACAAATCTATAAATTGGTGCATACAAGATATATACAGGGTAGAAGGAACATACCACTAGTAGCTGGGGGTTCATTCATCAATGTTGGCTGATCAACTGAGACAACCGTTCAAGAGTAGAGTTGTCAGTTGAGTTTACTCCTATTGGGACATTAGAGAAAAAGGAATTGAGGGAAAAATTATTTTCTAGGTGAGCTCTCATTCATTCATTCATTCATTCATTCATGACCAGATATGGGGTGGTCACTGTATGTAGATCCCTGAACCAGGAAGAATGGGAAGGAGAGGAACATGAGGGGAGTATGGCAGTTGGCTATTGAAAGAAAGATGAAATTGTTGTCTGGTCTCAGGAATTTATCAATTTCATTCATTTAACAAACATTTTTTTTAAACATCTGCTATATTCTGAGAGCACTCTGATTGGTCCTAGGAGATACACAATTTAGAAAAGACAAGATCATCATAAAACTTACAGTCTATATAGGGGTATAAGATACAAATATATATTACCTTACATAATAGAATGTGATAAATGCATCAGAGAGTTTTAAAGCAAAGGTCTTGAGGATAGAGGAGGAAGGTTTGTTACTAACAAGAGAGATAGGAAGTTCTTCATAGAGGAGGCAACTTTTATGTTAATTTTCTAGAATGAGTAGGAGTTGAGTAAACAAAGACACAGAGGAAACACATAGTCAGTTGGAGATGCCAATGGGACATCCAGAGGGAGATGAGTTATAGGCACTAGGAACTGAAAGTCTAGTATTCAGAAGAGTGACCCAGGCTGCAAAAATAGATTAGAGAGTCATCAACATAGAGGAGGTTATGGGAGTGAATAAGATTGCCTAGGAATAGTGTAGAGAGAAGAAAAGGATGAAGGAAAGGTCCCTGGCGAATACTCACATGAAGGAGTATAGTTTGGTTATATACAATGAGTTATATGTGTGTATAATAAGATTAATAATATACGTATACTATGTTAAATTCTTCCCATGCATCAGGCATTGTGCTACATGCACAACTGTGATAAAAGAATTTTTGGCTTAACTTTCTTACTGTCATTTACTTAAGATGGGTAGGTCAGCCAGCAGAATCAAGCTGACACATCAAACCATAGCCCAATATTAATGATTAGTTTGCAAATTCCAACTATAACCCTAGTGTTGAGTGATCAGTTTACTGTTTTACCTGATATAGATCCTCCCCTTCTGCTACTTGTTCTTTGATGTGTAAATGATTATCTTCTTCTGTCTGCTATAAAATTCCATCGTGCACATCCTGACTATGTAACTAAAACCTATATAATAGCTGCTGAATCTGTTGGTCATGGCTTGCTGATTTTTGTATAGTGAATTTATGCTCTGAGCATATAAAATACCTGGTTTCCCCCTATATTTCTGCATCTGTTGATGATTATGATTGGCAACATTTTCTGTCAGTGAGTCCTGGGATAATTTGTGTCACATAAGCAAGCCTAAGAATCCTTATTTGAAGGGAGCTTCCACTCTAATGGGGGAACACAACACATAAAGGAAGAGAGGGTTTGGAAATGGCCAGAAACTGGCATGGAGAAAGCAAAAACTCCCCTATCAGAACCCAGGGTCACAGAGGCAGTGTCCAGTTTCTGTTGGGATGAGGAATAATGACCAGAGTGCAGGTTGTAGGGTTTGGAAATAGCCAGGAAGTACAAAAAAAGAGAAAACAGAACGGCATTCAACAAGTGCAAACTGGGTATGGAAAATTCATTCATTCTGTGTGCCAGGCACTGTGTAAGGTACTGACTCAAAGTAATGCTGGGTTGTGAGCTGGGGGTGAAGTGGGGGAGGTGAATCACAGAGGGGTCCTTGGATTAGCTGAATTTTGGGGTTGTGCTTCAACTACCCAGGGAAGAATGAATGCTGGGAGAGCTCGGTCTCCTGCAGAAGCCAGGTGCTTCTAGAGTGGGATGGGTGACTCAGTCTCCAGCTGTTGACCAGCCTTGTTGCTCCTTTGATGATTCTCATCTTTGGGACAAGCTGAAGAACTGAAGACTCAGCCCCAGGGTTGGGGGGGCGGGCATTACACATCCCTTGGCATTGCTCTGTAATCCAGGGGCTGAGTCACTCCCTATTGCTCAATTGCCAGAAGAGCTGTACCGTATTTCCCAGAGTACTGGCTGCTCTCTATTGGGTCTCTCCCCTCCCCCCTGCTTTTAAAGTTAATAATATAGGGTATGGCAAAATTAAGATAGTTTGTATCTGTAGATTCACCTAAAAAACCAAAAACAAACCCAGATTCCCCCAGTGTACAAAGTATCATCTGATCTTCTCAGATAAGTTCTCTATGTGTACTGAGTAACCCAGTGGTCTGAATATTAGATTGGTAATTAATTGAATTCAAGGCAACAAGCATTTATTAAAGGCCTGTTCATACTATTAGATGACTGGGGATACTAAGAGGAAAAGGGAGAGGCAGCTAGGTGGTGATATGGATAGAGTACAAGCCCTGGAGTCAGGAGGACCTGAGTTCAAATGCTGCACATACTAGCTTGTGTGATTGTGGACAAGTCACTTAATCTTCTTTGCCTCAGTTTCTTCATCTGTCAAATGAACTTGAGAAGGAAATGGCAAATCTCTCCCTTTGTCAAGAAAAGCCTAAGTGGGATTACAGAGAGTTGGACATAACTGAAGATTCCTTTTCAGGTCTAAATCTACAGATTTTATAGGGACATTCTAGGAATATAGGTTAGCCCGTGCAAAGGTGTGGAGGTGGGAGATGTGGTGTCATATTTCTCAAGTAGGCTGATTTGTCTGGAAAGGTAGTATGTAGAGTGAAATCATTTGACACACATTATGTCATTTGAGTCTTACAATGACCCTGTTGAGGTTTGTAACTTCTCTTTTATAGATGAGGAAACTAAAGCCTTGGAGCTTTGTCCAAGATCATACAACTGGAAGACTTGTTAAATGACTTGTCCAAGGTCACATCTAGCAAGTATAGGAGGTGGGACTTAAATCCCGGTTTCTCCTGACTCCAGGGTCACTGCTTTTTTGACTCTACTGAGATCATGCCTATCTGGTGCCTCCCTACATAGAATTTACTTCCAAGGATATTATTCACAGAATCCATAGAATTCATCCAAGGATGAATTCAAGTCACCTGACCCAGATGAAGTACAACCTTTAGGTGCTGAAAGAACTTGTGAGTATGATCACTGGGCCACTATCATGACTACGTGAAAGATAATGAAAAATGTGAGTACCACAAGATTAGAGAGGAGCAAAGATCAAGAATTTTAAAAAATGAGTCTGTAAATAATAGACCAATGAACTTGACTTTGATTCCCAACAGTATTCCACAACAGATCATTAAAAAGGTGGGTAGTGACTATTTAAAAAGGAAAATATTAATTACAATGGGCCAGCATGGCTTCATCAAGAACAAGACATGTCAAACTAACCTCATTTTCGTTTATGACAAGATTACAAAACTGATAGATGAAGGGAATGCAGTGGATATAGTTTTCCTAGATTTTAGCATAGCTTTTGATAAAAATATCTCATACTATTCTTGTGGAAAAGATAGAGATGACACTTTCTACCTTTGTCTTCTATCTCTTCTACTTTATCCCTTCCATTTGCTGTGTAAACTCCTAATCTTCCCCACCTTTGCACTGGACCACAACACACAGAATATGCCATGGGGAAACTTTACCCCTACTCTTTGCCCTCTGATTTCTTTACAGCTACAGACTGTTCTTGGGGGCAGTGACTGCTGAGTAAGAGCTCTAATTCTCTTCTTTTCCTTTTGGGTAGGACAGAGTGAGTCACACAGGATGGGCAGGCTTGGATGGATTGTGTCTTTTATCAGAGATCTTATTACATTACCTTTCTTTAAAAAAATGTATTTCAATTAAAAAAATATATTTTTCTCTCTCACTTCCTCCAGTGGAGGGAAATACCTTATATCAAGCATAATCCAAGACACATTTTCCACTCTGGCTATATCCAAAAAGGTATGCTCCAATCTGTGCCCTGAGTCTATTAACCTCTCCATTAGGAGTGGCTACCATGCTTCATCATTTATCCTCTGGAATTGTGTGTGTGTTTTAAATATTTTATTCATTACAAGATCGCTCCTCCACTACTCTCAACCCATGCTTCTTCCAACCTTCTTTACTTTTGTACTGGAACCACCCTCCTTCTAGTCACCCAAATGTTTATAAACTTAGCATCATCTTGGATCCCTGTAGTTCCCCTTCTCTGAAATTTATGATCTTAAGAGAGTTGCCTAGGGCACTCAGAGGTTAAGTGACTTATACAGGGTCACACAACCAGCATGTGTTAGAGGTAGAACTTAAACCTGAGTCTTCCTAGGCAGGAGGATAGCACTGTATATGCTATACCTTTCTGCCTGTCAGTACACATATGTAATTTATAAATATATATATGTATATATATATTTATATATACATACATATTAGGGGAGCGTGCCCAAATTATTTTATCTATCTGGGTCTGTATCTTCATATCTATCTATCTATCATCTATCTGTCTGTATTTCTCTCTCTCTCTCTCCAGGTCTATATCTCCATCCATATGTATGTATGTATCAATCTCCTGAAAGAGGCACATGATCAAAAAAGTCTGGAGACTACTGGGTTAGATGATAATATCCTAAGAGGGATACAGAATTGGTGCCAGTCAAGAGTTCATTGGCTCAATATTAACCAATATGAGATCTCCTGTAAAGTACTTAAGGGGTCTGTGCTTGGCTCTGAGCTATCTGACAATTTTTTATCATTCAAGGGTACTCTGTGCACCATGGTGCCACGTAGCTGCCAGTGACTCAGCTAATGACAATATGCTCAAGATGACAAGTTGGAAGGGGAAAATGGACATGGTGATAGAGTCAGGATCCAAAAAGCTCGATAGGCTAGAGCAGCAGCCTGAATTTAATCTGATAAGATTCAGTGGGGATAAATGGGAAAATTCTTACATGTGAGCAGAGAAAATTGATTTCATAAGTAAAAGATGGGGGAGGGGAGAGAGTTATGTTTACAGAGTGGTTCTTCTGAAATGGATCTGAGGGTTTAAGTGGTCTCTAAGCTCAACAGAAGTCAGCACATATGATGCAGTCAATAAAGCAAACGTTATCTGGGGTTCCAATCAGAGAGTAGAGCTTCCAAGAATAAAGAGAGGGCATTCCCTCTGTTCTATATCCTTATCAGAGCACATCTGGAGTGTTGTGTTCAGTTATGAACATATTTAAAAGGATGTTGATAAACTGGAGAATGATTCAAGGCAGGTAAGCAGAAGGGTGAAGAGTCTAAGTCATATGATGATGGGTTGAAGGAACCAGGGACATTTAGCCTAGAGGAGAGGAAACTTTGTGTTGGGGGAGCATTTGAAGGGCTGTATCATGAAGGGGAGTGTTAGCCTTTGTTTGACCACCGAGGGTGAAACTAGGAGCAGTGGGAGGAAATTGTGTAGAGGCAGATTTCACTTTGATGTTGGGAATGATGTCATAAGAAGCAGTGCTGTCCAGAAGTGGAATGGGCTGCTTTGGGAGGGGTGGAAAGTAGGTTCCTCTACTCTGGGGATCTTTGTATAGAGGAGGAATGATCCTCTGCTGGGTATTTTATAGAAGAGAATACTTCCCTACATTGGGACTGGACTAAATGGCTGCCGAGGTCCTGGCCAACTTGAAAATTCTATCGTTCTCTGAAGGAAGGTCTGAAGCCTTGGGAAAGACTAGACTCCAGAACAGTGCCCAACCCGAGGGGCACTTTGGACTTACCTCTGTCCTAGAGCAGTGATGGGCAAACTCAAGTAGAAATGAGGTAACTAAATCATACCTAAGCACCTCTGTTGCTGCTTATTGACTTAAACATCCTCCCCTTGCATGTTAGCATTATCTGTATTCTGTAGTATTTTTATTTATTTTGTTAAATATTTTCCAATAACATTTTAAGCTGTTTCCAAACTCTGACCATGTTGTGGCCAGCTGCACATCTAACACCTCTGTCCTGGAGTACTGGAATGAATATGACCAATGGCAGGTCCTTTCCTTTTAGTCTGTGCTTTAAACATCATGTTTACACAGCATTCCTTTTTGATCACACACCTGCCTGGATCTGCATGGAGTCTTACAACTGAAACCAGTTGTCCAAGAGGAAGGTCTGATGTGGTATGGAAATGTACTTGAGAATAGCTTGAACAAATGAGATGGTAATGATCTCACAATTCAGCTCAACTGTTCAACGAGCATTATTAAGTGCCTACTGTATGCCATGTAGGACATATCAAGGCAGAAAAGAGATAGTTCTTGCCTCTGAGAAGTTTATATTTTATCAAGTAGAAAAAAATATGTACATAGACAAGTTAATGCAAAATCAAGTCAGAGTAAATTAAAACTAATTGAGGAGGGAGGGAGGTGGAATACTAGTTCATAATCAAGAGTTGGGGGTGGTACTGAGAGTGCATCAGGAAAGGTTTCACATAGATTTCCGCAATGGTTGAAGCACAACACAATCTCACCATGAGCATATCAGAGCCCCTCCAATATGGACTATTTCTGTCTTTTATCATCTTTGCCAATTTGCTGGGTGCGAGGCAAAACCCCAGAATTGTTTTGATTTGCATTTCCTCTTATAATTAATGACTTGGAGCAATCTTTCATATGATTGGTTAATAGCTTACAACCCTTGTTTGGAGAACTGTTTGTTCCCATTCTTTGAGTACTTAGCTCTTCCCAACCCCTCATTATAAATATGTTTTATTGCTGACTTTTGTTTTAACAGTAGGTCATTTCAGATAATTCTGCCCTGATAAAAAAGAAAACCAATTAATTGTTTAGAATATTGATAGATAGAATGTTGACACTTGACAATGTATAGACACCATTCCTCCCTACCAGTCCCCTGTCTCTGCCAGGAGGAAGTAGGTAACTTTTATTATCTATCCTCTGAGATCATTGTTCAACTCCCAACTTTTTACGGAGGAGGAAACTGAGGCTCAGAGAGAAAGAGAAAGTGACTTGCACATGCTCAGACAGGAAATAAGTGTCAGAGTTGGGATGTGAACTCCAGGGTTAAAAATAAGGTGTTGCCCCTAATGGGAATCTCTTTTGCTTGTGTATGCAGCCGTTGTAAATGTGCTCAGAAGGAGATTACTGAAGAAAAGGTCTCTGAGTCCTTCTGCAGTCATAGGTGCATCCTTGAAATCAGTGGGGCCCCCTTTAGAGTTCTACCTCTGAAGGGAACAGTATTCATTTATGGGCATAGTAGTTGTTATATTTATCATATGTACATATGTCTGCCCTCCCCTCACTCCTCAAGCAACCCAGTCTCACTTCTTTATAGCCACTGGCCATGTAAACTTTTTTCACATTTATTTTTAATTTATAGAATAAAACAAGCATTTCTATAACATGGTATGATAAAAAAGATGATTTCACATGAAACTGCAACTCTATTATGTATAACTTGCTAGTATGCTTTTAAAATAGAATAAAGTTGTCATAGAAATTTTTCTTTTTTCTTCTCTCCCTTTCTCCATCCCCCTAGAGATGGCTACCCTCAGCAAACATTTTTAAAGAAAATATGCCAAAAACCATGTTAGGTACTGGGGATACAAAACCCCAAATGAAATAAACCCTGCCCTACGGTCATACCTGATTTTTTGTGATCTTGTTCGGGGTTCTCTTGGCAGATACTGGAGAGGTTTGCCATTTCCTTCTCCAGTTCATTTTACAGATGAGAAAACTTAGGCTAACAGGGTGAAGTGACTTGTCCAGGGTCACAACACTATTATATCTGAGGTCAAATTTGAACTCAGGTCTTCCTGACTCCAGGCCTGGTGCTTCATCCACCGTGCTACCCAGCTGCCATGTGTGTGTATATATATGTAAGTGTGTATATATATAATATGTGATTTAACATACTGTAAGCTCCTTGAGGGCACAGACTATCTTTTGAGTCTTTTTGTATCCCTTATGCTTAGCGCAGTACACATGGTAGGCATTCAATAAGTGTTTATACACACACGTACATATACACATACATACACGTGCACATCTATACCTATAAATATTATAAATTCCTTCAGGGTAGGATCTCTTTCATATATACATACAAATACGTGTGCATGTTTATATATATACGTGTGTGTGTGCGCACGTGCATGTGTGTATTTTACTCCTTTTTATAAGTTGCACTCTTCTGCACTGATGGTTTATAAAGCTTTTTGGGATCCCTTCCCTTTTGGAAAACTTTTTTTCTGAGTCTTCCTTAATAAAGAAGTTGTTTTATTTATCTTTTGCTTTTATGGGCTTGGAGTTTTCAGGGCATATCTAGACCTAGCTCCTGGAAGCTCTAGTTATCTTGTGGTTTTGGCAGCTCTGGCTTCTCTACCACACCCCAAGACCTGGCTTTGTAAAAAAAATGTTCCCCCAAAGCTCTCTGAAGAATGTGATCCAGGAGGAGAACATGGGGGAGGCATGATGCATCACTTAGTCCAGTCCAAAGGTTAGGAGAGAGAGAACCCATTCTTGCCTGTGATTGAAACTGAAGGAGATAAACATATTGATCTGAACATAGACCTCTATTGAATATAGGCTGCATTCCTAAAATGATATCTCTTTGGAAAAAAATGACTGTTCTGTAAAAAAAAAAAAGATTACATTACCATAATAAATGTATTTATTGTAATGGAATTAGAAGAAATCTCAGCGACTAATCCCAAACCTCTAAAGGACCTCCCCACATTACACAGCAAATGGTCATTCAGCCTCTATTTGAAACTTCCAAAGAGGAGGACCCAATCACCACCCAAGAAGCTCATTTCACTTTTTATCATTCATCTCCAGTCACCACTTCTGACTCTTTAGACTCTTGACCTTGCCCCTACAGGTACTTTTGCCTTTCCTCCCCACCCATTTTTTTTTCTTGAAAAACTGATATCTAGCCACATATCCTCAATATTATACCTGTGAGGGTTTTTTTTTTAACTCAAATGTAAAGCTATATTTATCCATGTTGAATCTCACCTTATAGTCAACCTGATGCTCTTGCTGTCAAAATGTGACACCTGCAAATTTGAAAAGTCTGCTGCTTATGCCTTTATCCAAAATATTGATAGAATTATTAAATTGCATAAGCCTAGCCAAGATATTTGGGGCATTTTCCTGGAGAATCATTTCATACATTTCTTTCTATTCAAATAAAGATTATATAGACTCACCCATACCTGAAATACAGTCCTTTCCTCATTTCTCCCTCTTAGAATCTCACCCTTCATATGTGCCATCTTTTATGGGAAGAATCTTGACCATATCTGTCTATCTATCTATCATTTAATCCATTTTGGTTTATATATTGGATTTCTTCCTCTACCCCCTAATCATAGTCTTAAAGAAATATTTATTTTTCAACTTGGAACAAAAATAATTGAGGGCATGTTATAGTCTGACTGTCAATACATACATGTGTGTTAGAAGAAAAGGCAATTGACCCTCACCCTCAGAATGTTTGGGTGGAAGATGGACATAGCAGGGATGGAACCCTAAGGATACCTGGGGGTGGATGGTTGTGTTGCCATTTGGCAGGGAATAAAAGAGGTTCCAAAACTGAGACATGGAGATGGCAGTTGTTCTCTTTCTCTCTCTCTCTCTCTCTCTCTCTCTCTCTCTCTCTCTCTCTCTCTCTCCCTGTTAGATTTTGCCCCTTTGAATGTTAGCACCTTGGTGCAAAAGCCTCTTTACCTCTCAATAGTTGCAGTTCTCCCTCCAATAGAATGTGGGTTATTATAAAGAGTACTATTGGCTGTACATTCAGAGAATCTGTTTTCAAATCGTGGCTCTGACATATAATACCTGTGTGATCTTGGGTAAGTAATTTCATCTCCGTGGACTTTAATTTCCTCAACTGTAAAATGAGAGAGTTGGATGGTATGATCTCAATTCTAGATCTACGACCCTAAGTTCCTTGACAGCAGATGATAGTTTTTTGATTTGTCTTTCTGTTCTTCAGACTTCAACAAGTTCCCATTTATGTTCCCTCTTGTCCTATCCCTACTGTAAAGTTTTTGTTTTGTTTAAAAATGTTTTTTGATATATCTTTTTATTTCACCTTCTTTCCCTCAAATATTCATTCTTCTCCTCTCCTTAGAGACCCATCCCTTATAACAAAGAGGAAAAAAGAAAGGGGAAGCAAAAAGCAGTATAGCAAATCTAACCAACCTATCAATAGTGTCTGATAGTATACACATTGTTCCATGCCCATAGTTCCCCACTTCTGTAAAGAAGGGAGAAAAGCACATTTTAAAGTTCTTTAGGACCAAGCTTGATTAGTACAGTTGAACAGTGTTCAGTTTTGACTTTGTGACTGTTTGTTTTGTGATGTTCTTTTCATTTGCATAGTTGGAATCATTGTGCCTATATATATACATATATATATATATATATATATATATATATGTATGTATGTATATATACATACACACACACACTTGTGTGTGTGTGCGTGTGTTTGTGTGTGTGTGCTATGACAGTTCTGATTTCATTCTACATCAGTTCATATGTCTTTCCATGTTTCTTTATGTTCTTTATACTCATTGTCTCTTATCATATGATAATATTCCACTGAAATGAAAGAGCTTGTCTCATTGTCTGATAATACTCCATCATATTCAAACCACAGTTTGTTTCAGAAAAAAGACACCTGCTCTGTCCAAAGGTCTTTCTTAAACAGAATCAGTTCTCATTTTTCTGGAATAGTAGAGGTATTAATGCTTAAATACAAGAGGATCGACATGAAGAACTGTTTTAGCTAAAGGGATTAGTTATCTTAGGGCTCCAGATTTGTTATTTTTAAGGAGGATCTTGATTCCTGTGTTCTAGGAATGTTCCTGGGGAGAAAGTTAGACTTCTGGATTGCCTGCACAGAATATCAGGACTTGGTGGGGGGTAATGGGGAAGGTTGAGGGTGTTTGGTGGCTCTGGAAAGAAGTCAGGAAGAATGGGAAAAAAACAACTGGGAACTCTCTTCAGTGAGTAGAAAGAAAGTCTGGGCCCCAGTCCTCTCCCTTTCCTGGATGTGCAAAGCTCTCAGACATGTTTGCCCTTGGCCACTGCTGCTGCTACTGCAGGGTTGATTTTGGCAGCTCTGATAATTCTGTATTCCAAATACCAGTTGGGCAAATACAGACTGAATGGTTTATATCCTGCTTGACTCTGCTCCCTGTTCTTCAGTTGAGAAAATAGCGTAATTGTACCTGGAAGTCACATCTGGCCCCATGATCCACAATACCAGGTAAGCAAACTCCATAGGAGGCAATGCAGCATAAGCTCATGGCCCATGGTGGGCTAGCCATTTGAAGGCATGAAGGGAGGAAGCGAGAATATCTGAGTCCCTGGATCATTCACTTGGTGGACTGCTTACTCTAGGAAGAACATAGGATCCAGGGTTCAGATCTGAAAGGATTTTAGAGGCCAGCTAGTCCAACACACTCATTTTATTTCTAAAAAGAAAGAGTTAGGCTAGAAGTCTTTAAGAGCCCTTTCCCCTCTAAAGCTATGATCCCAGGATTCCACTGAATGGTTTAGTCATTCTCCAATCAAGGGGCATCTATTTTGTTTCCTATTCTTTGCTTCCACAAAAGGACTTCACACATTTTAATGTGTATCATAGCTATTTGTGCTCATGTCTATCTCCTGGCCAGACTGTAAACTCCTTGATGAGCATGAATGGTGTCTTAAGTCATTCATTTTTTCACCCCAACGCTTAGCACTGTGTCTTGCACATAGTACACACAATAAATGTTTACTGAATTGGATTACGCTCTATGCCTTGGAAAACAAGTAGCCTCTCAGTAGCAAGGGATCCTCCACTTTTTTGTGGGACCATAATGCCTGATAAAAATAGCTAGTATTTATGTAGTGGGACAGCTAAGTGGCCCAGTGGATAGAGAGCTGGGCCTGGAGACAGGAAGATGAGTTCAAATCTGACCTTGGATACTTACTAGCTATGTGACCCCGGGCAAGTCACTTCGCCCTGTTTGCCTCAGTTTTCTCATCTGTCAAATGAGCTGGGGAAGGAAATGGCAAGCCAAGAAACCCCAAATGGTGTCAGGAAGAGGCAGACATCACTGAAATGAATGAACGATTTATATAGAGCCTTAAAATTTGCCAAGTTCTTTACAAATATCTCATTTTTTCCCTCATAAAAACCCTGGGAAGTAGCTGACATTATTATCCTCATTTGACAGATGGGGAAACTGAGGCTGACAGATTAAATGAGTTGGCCAGGGGCACACAGCTCAAAAGTGTCTGCGGTCCACATCAGTGAGATTTTGGAACATTGAGACGCTGCCAAAGAAGCAGACACTTTAGTAGCTATTTCTAATTCCAAGTATTTGCTGGTCCTGTCCCCCATTGTTTTTCCACTGGTCTTGCATCTTTCCATTGTGTTTTTCTTTCTAATGAAGCAAAGTTGTTATTGTTGTTGTTTTTAGCATCTTCTGCTTCAGAACAATGCCAGGGCGTGGAGGTCATGGAAATGGAACATTGAGCCTGGAAAGAAGATTTGCAGGAACATGAAAGCTGGCTTCAAGTATTAGAAAGATTGTCATCTGACAGAGAACTGGACTTGATTCTGTTTTCCCTCAGAGTACCATAACCAGTAAAAAGAACTCAGAGAAGCCAATTTAGGCACAGTGGAAGGTGTCCATACTTATTCATTTGAACTGTCCAACAACAGAATGGGTTCTGCTTCACTGAAGGTCACCAAACTGAGTTTGAATGACCACTTGTTGGGTATGTTATAGTACAGATTCCTTTTCAGGTTGACTGCCGAGGTCCCTGAGACTCTATGATTCTCTGACTTAGCATCTGTGGCTCTGTTGTTCAGATGGGGTAGTCAGTTTCAATGATTCAATGAATCATTCGACCTTTATTAAGCACCTACTATGTGCCAGGTACTGTTCTGGAGATGTGCAAAAGACAGTTCTTGCCCTCAAGGAGCTTACAAGTTAATTGGGTGGACAACATACAAACAAACATATACAAAACAAGCCATAGGCAGGGAAACTAGGAAATAATTAACAGAGAGCAGACAATGGAATTAAGGGGGATTGGGAAAGGCTTCTGGGATTTTAGTTGAAACTTAAAGGATGCAAGGGAGGGAGGTAAGCAGAGCAGAGGAGGAAGAGTATTCCAAGCTTTCTTGCTCTCCTTTTCTAAGACCCTTTCTTGTTTTCAGTATCTGCTGCCTTTGTGTTACCAATGCTGTGTTTCCTCAGTGCCTCAGTTATGATACCCAGCTTGGACCTTCCTTCCTTGGTCAACATCCCATGCCTCAGGTGTTTACTTTCTTCTTCCTACCTTAATTTACAGGTCCTGGGTCCCTTCCCTTCATACTTGCCTTTTTGCTGAACAGACAAGTCTCTTCCCTTCATACTTGCCTTTTTGCTGAACAGACAAGTCATTAATAGTGTTAGTAGGTGTTTCCAGGGCAACAAGTTTACATTCTAGAGATAATAAGAGTGTGGCTATGAGGCTTGAAGGGACCCTTAGAGGTCATCCAGTCTAACTCCCTCACCTAACAGCTGAGAAAATTGAGACCCAAAGAGGTAAATTCCTTTCCCCAAGACCACACAAATAGTCATTTTTGACCCAGATCTTCTGAATTATACTACCTATATACCTTTGGTTAAGTCACCTAACTTCTGTGGATCTCAAAGGGGATACCAGGCAATCTGACTTCAAGTACTTACTAACCCTGTGACCCTGGGCAAGTCACTTAATGCTATTTGCCTCAGTTTCCTTATCTATAAAATGAGCAGGGGAGGGAAATGGCAAATTATTCCAGTAGTTTTGCCAAATGGCTAACTACTCCAGAGTCTTTGTCAAGAAAACCCCAAATGTGGTCACAGAGTCAGACATGACTGAAAAAATTGAACAACAATTTCCTTATCTATAAAATGGGGAGGTTAGATTAAATGATGGTATCACTCCAAATCTAGCATTTTCCCACTTCATGAAGTGGGCCTTCTAGATCAGTCTAGATAGAGACACAAAACTTTCATCCAAATGAGTGCTGCTAATTGTGAAAATTCTATAGATGGTGGAAAACCTGTAGGGAAGATGCCTTTTGGTGTGTGTGTGTGTGTGTGTGTGTGTGTGTGTGTGTGTGTGTGTGTGAAGGGTTTGTTGTTAGAGCCCTCCTCATCATGCTGCACAAGCAACTGCCTTTTGGGTTCATGGATACTTTTCAAGACAGACTGTTTATGTTCATGGTGGTGGGGGGAGCTGTTGATAAGCTGCTACTGCTCTATGTGGGAACGTTTATTGTTATTTGAATCACCAGTGACATATCAGAAGGTAGCTCTTTTTCACTGGTCCAGTAATGGGAGTCAGGATTTATTAGGGCTGCCAAGTTTAATAAACCTGTGTTTTACCCTTTTAAAGCTGTTATATTGAGGCTTCCTTGCACGAGGTCTCCTTTCTACCATTACTTCATAATTTATTCAGAATTTTTTAAACTAATCCATTAACAGAGCTGTGAAAATGCCAGAGAGTAAAGTTTGTTTAATGATTACTGATCTTTTTTGCTTTGTTACAATAACTTCTGTAGAAGGAAACAATTACCTTAGGCCTTGATGTCTAGCCTCCAAGTGTGGTCTCTTTCCTGTTGGTTTAGGTGGAACATCATTTTCAAGCTCTCTTGCTTTCCCTGAGATCTGCACCAGCCACATTCTCATCCTCAGGTCTATCTGGAATGTGGAGCTCTGGTCCAGAGCATCCATTTTGGGAAGATGTGGTGTTAAGAAAAGTGTCTTCCTTTGAATTATGTAGAAGCATGCCCTTTGATAAAAGCTTTTAACCCTGGCAGAGGTCTTAGAGATCATTGAATTTCATTGACCTTGTCTTACAGAAGAAACAGGGATACAGAGGAGGGACTTGCCCAAGTCACACAAGATGAAGAAACAGGCCCAAAGAGAGGAACTGACTTTCCCAATGTCACATAGGTAGTTAGTAGCACAAACAAGACTCCAACCCAGGTTCTTTGATTGTAAAATCAGAAAGTTGTTCCATCCTACACCATGCTGTTTTAGAAGAGATTTTCCTGAGCTCTTAATAAACTTATCAGTTTCTCTAGGATGACTTGACAAGTCATCCATCCATCCATTCACCCTATCTATCCACCCACCCACCCAGCATTTATTGAGAGTCTACTACTTGCTTAGGGCAAATTACCTATATAACAACCATGTCAGTAGGTAGATTCTGCCACTACTATTACCGGATCTTCATGATAACAGTAACTTACAGTTACAGTTTCTGTATCTTTGAAATACTGTAACTTAAAATTGCTGTTACTATATCTCTGGAATCTTGAGCAGTCCAAAACTTGGCTATCCTTGTCAAAAGAAGTCATGAATACTGCCTCCTCATGCTAACATCCAATATCTCTGCTCTCTCCCACAACCAAACTCCTATAGAAGACGTTGCTATCCTTCTCACTTCCCAATCCTTAACTCCTTTCAATTTGGTTTGTGACTTCATCATATGATGATCTCTTTGAATTAAAAACATTTTTTCATTTATTTTCTCTTCCTCTCATTCCACATCCCCAAGGAAAAAAGAAATATAGCAAGAATCTCTTAATTGCCAAATATGACAGCCTCTCCTCATTTCTCATCCATCTTGACCTCCCTGCAGTATTTGATATTACTGATCACCCTCTCTTCCAAGACACTTCCTCCTACCTGGATTTTTTTTTCTGACACTGCTCTCTCCAGATTTTCCTTTCATCTGTCTTGATATTCCTTCTCATTTTCTTTTGCTGGATCAGTATCCATGTCCTAACTTCTAAAGCTCTTTTGTTCATCTTGTCAACTCGTATGGGGTGTGTGTGTGTGTGTGTGTGTGTGTGTGTGTGTGTGTGGATTATCATCTCTATGCAGACAGCTTCTAGATATCCAGCCACAATCTCAGTCATGAACTTTAAAAAAACCCATTTATTTTTATTTTTTAACATTCACTTTTATAAGATTTTGAGTTTTAAGTTTTTTCTTTCCCTCCCCTTCTAACCCCCCCCCCAAGATGGCATGCAATCTGATGTAGCCCATGAATGTACATATTTCCACATTAGTTATGTTGTAAAGAAGAACTACAACCAAAATGAAAAATTTCAAGGAAAAAAAAGAGAGAAAGAGAGAAAGAATAGTATGTTTCCATCTGCATGCAGACTCCACAGTTGATGCTTTGGATGTGGATAGCATTTTCCATCGTGAGTCTTTTGGAGTTGTCTTAGATCATTGCAATGTTGAGAAGAGCTAAGTCTATCAGAGTTGGTCATTGTACAATGTGGCTGTTACTGTGTGCAGTATTTTCCTGGTTCTGCTTGTTTCACTCAGTATCGGTTCATGTAAGACTTTTCAGGTTTTTCTGAAATCAGCCTGCTCATCATTTCTTATAGAGCAATAGCATTCTATTACATTCATATACCATTAATCTGTTCAGCCATTTTCCAATTGATGGGCATGCCTTTAATTTCTAGTTCTTGGCCACCACAGTTAGTCATGATCTCTTGTCTTGTCTTACCAATTACCTACTGGTCATTGTCAATCGATAGCTCAGTCAATCAACATTTATTAAGAACATACTATGTGTCAGGCACTATTCTAGGCACTGGGGGTACAAAAAGAAAATCATCCCTATCTTCAGAGAGCTCATATTTGAATGGGAGAGAAAGCATGCAGACTTTGAACTATATGCACACAGATAGAGGGTATCCTTAGGGAGGCGTTGCTTGACTGAGAGGGTGGGACAGGGACCAAGAAAGACCTCAGAACCAAGATACCCTTTGCACTGATTTCAGTCCCTTGTTGCATCTCATCTGAGCTATTGTAGTAACCTCCCAATTATTCTTCCTACCTCCAGCCTTAACCCACTCAGAATTCGTTGTTGGTCCTTTGATCTCGAAGAGGACCATGACATCAGGGTGGTTATACCATGACATGCAAATGAATTTGGATTTAAGTGAGGCAGGGCTGTGCAGTCACCAGCCTTACTTTCTCCTCCATAGCCATCTGCATCCAGTGACCAGATATGGATCAGGATAACTGAAGATGCCCCACTTCCCCACTCCGATCTCTCTTCCACACAGCTGCCAAATTGATATTCCAAAAGCACCAACCATATCATCCCTCTGCTTGAGAAGTCCCAATGACTCTCTTGGTGCTAGGATAAAATGCAAACTCCTCTATTTGGCCTTCAAAGCCCTTGCCGGTCTGGCTCTGGCTCATCTTTCGAGGTCAATAACATCTAGCTGTACTTTATCCACTTTCTGTTGGAGCCAAATTGGCTTACTTGATGTTGCACATGTGTGACATTCCATCTCTTATTTCTGGGCCTTTGCATATACTGTCCCTCAAGCCTAGAATATCCCTCCTCATTTCTGCCCCCAGCATTCCTGTTGTTGTTGTTGAGTTGTTTCAATCATATCTGATTCTTTGTGACTCTGGGGTTTTCTGGGAAAATATACTGAAAGGGTTTGCCATTTCCTTCTCTAGTTCATTTTACAGATGAGGAAACTGAGGGAAACAAGTTGCCCAGGGTCACACAGCTAATAAATGTCTGAGGCTGGATTTGAAACTTAGGCCTTCCTAACTCCAGACCTGGCATCTGTGCACTATACCAATTAGCTGCCCCACAACATCCCTAGTTTCCTTCAAAGCTTAGCTTGAGCATTACCCATATCTTCCTTTTATCCTCCTCCAGCTGTCAGAGGCCTTCCTCACACCCCAGATTGATTTTTTTGTCTATTTCATATATATATTTGATATGATACATATGTATATAGTATATATAATATAATGTTACGATGCACTTGTTTAACTTTGGGATTTCTGACAGTCCTTCCTCCCCCTCAGCTGACTTAATGAAGTCTCCATTTTCTGCAATTATCCATTTTACTTTGAATCAGGAAAATAGTGTAATGCAGTAGAAAGGTGACTAAACTGGAGATATTAGGAGGAGTTTGGGTTTGAATCCTCACCACTTCACAGTTGTGGGAGTGTGGGCAAGCCACAATAGGAGCCTCAGTCTCTTCATTTGTAAAAGAGACATGGCGGTGAGACAAGGGGGATGAAAGGGACTGAGGAAGGACAGTAGCAGAAGAACCAGGGGGTCTTTGCACTATGGCCAGGGCTTTCTGCTTGGCTGCTTTCCAAACTTTTACTGATTTACTTTGGGCAGTTGGATGGCTCACTGGAAGAGTGTTGAGCCTGGAGTTGGGAAGACTCATCTTTCTGAATTCAAGTCCATCCTCAGACATTGACTAGCTGTATGACCCTGGGCAAGTCACTTAACCTGTTGGCCTCAGTTTTCTCATCTGTAAAATGAGCTGGAAAAGGAAATGTCAAATGGCTTCAGTACCTTTGCCAAGAAGACCCTAAGTGGGGTCACAAAGAGTCAGGCATGAATGAACAACAACATCTTTATTGATCACTGAAATAGAAAGCTCACTGTTCTTGGAGACAGAGAAACTAGGTGCAAATCTTGGTTCTTCTGCTCATCAGATGTGTGGTCTTGGGGGAGGGACTTCACCTTCCTGGGCCTCAGCTTCCTCCTTTAGAAAATGAAAGGGTTAAACCAGATGATCCCTTTGAGAGGTAATGTAGTATAGTGAGTTCAGAAGTAGGATTGAAGAGAACTTGGGTTCTGAGCCTGCCTCAGCATAAGTGCATGACCTGAACAAGTCACTTCTTTGAGCATCAGTTTTCTCCTCTGAGTAATAGCATCTCCTACCTTTCAGGGTTTTTGTGAGACTCAAAATGAGATCATATTTGTAAAGCGTTTTGTCAGCCTTATGACACTTATTGTGAACTATTTTGTGAATCTTTTCAATATTCACATGCGATGATCTCACAAGCTGCTCACAAGCAGTACCGACATGGTGGGATTGTGGAGAGACTCCGATGGGCCAAGGTTTTGTGAATTGATTGCTTAATTAATCGTAGATTGTGAGCTATTCTTGTCTTCCCCAATGTAGGCCTCTGATAGGAGAGGGAGCAAAGGGTCTGGGAACCCCAGAAAATAAACCAAACCAAGGAAAGCTTGCTCTCCCCAGCATGCTGCCTACTAAAATGCTCTCTGAATAAAGAACATCCCTTCCTAGGAGATGGCACTGTCCTCGAAGACAGATTGTTCCTGGGGGCTCACCTGTTGTTTCCAGCCTGCAGCTCCAAGTTCTGTCTGTCTTTAGTGCTAGGGCTTGGGGAGGGAAGGCTGAGGGTTTCAGGAGAGGGTTTCAAAGGACAAAGGAGTCTCCTGAGAATTGACTCATCTCATGGCAGTTGACCCTCAGCCTTGCTTGGGGTAGGAAAAAGCACTGGAATTAGAGGGGGCACTGTAGACATGTTGTTCTGGGTCAAGAGGATAGAGCTCCAGACCCAGACTCAGGAAGATCTGAGTTCAAATTCTGCCTCAGACATAGTAAATGCTTAATATATATTTACTTGTTCGGTTTGGATTGCATTGAAGAAAAGCAATGAGGTCAGTATCACTAGATCATAGGCAGTATGGAGAGGAGTAATGTTCTGCACTCAGATTATCTATGGATTCTGCCTATCAGCCATTCAGTCAATGAGCGTTTGCTATGCATTTACTATGTATCAATGTATCCGGGAAGTAGTTTGTTCAGAATTGTTGCCATGTTGTCTCCTCCATGAGAGTAGGGACTGGCTTTTTTTTTTTGGTCTTTCTTAGCACAGTGCCTGGTACACAGTAAGAGTTTAATAACTGCTAGTTGACTGACTGCCTGACAGAGAGAGTCCGTGGGCAACTAGAGTCTAAGATATTTCTCTGTTTTATAGAAGAGGATATGAATACTCAGGAAATTTAAGTGACTTTCCCAAGGTAACATAGTAAATGGTAGAATTCAAATTTGAACTCAGGTCCCCTGACTTCAAAGCCAGAGATCTTACTACCATACTTCCACATCCAACATCTTCCATTCCAGTGGGGGAGACTAGGTAGGTACAAGATACATACAGAGTAAAAGTAAGGCAATCTGAGAGAGGAAGGTACTGGCTTGTGTGATGGGAAGAGGAAGAAGACCAGAGCTGAAAGCTGGGCTCTCCCCTCTCCTTACTGTGACTGTAAGCAAGTTCCTCAGCTTCTCTGGGTCCTTGTTTCTTATGCAATCTACCTTCCAGGGTTGTTGTGGGAGAAGACGGCAAGATGTATTTTTTGTTACCATGATTGTTATTCAGGACCTAGGGAGCTGCCACTGCCAAGAGAGATGAGCAACGACTCCAATTTACAGACGGTGACTGCCCGGGGTGGGGGTGGGGGTGCATTGAAAGGGTGAGGGCTCACATGGTCAGTGTGTGTCAGAAAGGGATTAATAAACATGATAGAGAACATTGACATAGCACTTTAATGTTTTCAAAGTATTTTATATGCATTCTCATTTGATTCTTACAATAACCCTGGGAAGTAGAGGCTGTTGTCCTCATTTTACAGTTGAATAATCTGAGGCAGGCGTCAGTTAAGTAACCAATCATGTGAGACTTTAATTGAATTGAGATTTTCCCAATTCCAGGATCAGTATTACTTTGACTCTGTTCACAAGCCATGGCACCCTATCTTCTCCTTCTCCTTCTCTTTCTCCTTCTCCTCCTCCTCCTTTTCCTCCTCCTTCTTCCTCTTGAGAGAGCAACTGTTGGATTATTTCCTTCTTTGGCATTTAACCAAGGGATTCCCTGTTTTCTCCTACAAATTTTTTATTTTTGATTTTCTTTTATTTTAAAATTTATTTTAAATTTTTAATGATATTTTATTTTTATTATCTTTTATTTTTTATTTTATTTTATTACTCCTCCCCCTCCAATAAATATTCCTTCTACTCCCTTTCTTCAGGGAGTCATTCCTGGTAATAAATATTTAAAAAGGAAGAGAAAAAAAATATCAGTCCAACAAAACTAGCCAGTATCAACTGAATCTGATATGTTACACACTCCTAATTGTAGAAATGAGAGGAAGATACATTTTCTCATCTACCACCACCACCACCATCATCATTACATTTATTAAGTGCCTACTCTTTACCAGGCACTATTCTAAGCACTTTACAAATATTATCTCATTTGATCCTTACAACCTCCCTGGGAGGTAGGAGCCATTATTAATTATCCACATTTTACAACTGGGGAAACAAATAGACCCATGATAAGTGACTTACTCAAGATCACACAGATAGTATCTGTGTGAGGTTGGATTTGAATTCATATCTTCCTGACTCCAGGTTCAATGCTCTATGATTCAGTTTCCACTTTTTGTTGTTCTTTCCCTTTACTACTCAAAGGAGCTTAGGCACATTGTTGTGCATTTTGTTTTCTGGCTCCTTCAGCGAAGTTTTACCATGAAAGTGGCAATAAGTGAGTGAATACATTGCCAGGTGCAGGAATAATGGCTCTTTCTGCTTTGCCAGGCCCTGTTTGGTTTCGGTCTTTACTAGCCTCTGGAAGGAAGCCTGAGGGACTGCCTTTTGTCTGCTAGGAAGGAAATGCCCTGTTCTCCTAGACTCCCAGGAGCAGCTAGGGTAGGAGTCCTGTCTAGGTTCCCAGCGCAAGATAGACCCCACAGGTGTGGAGGCTACTACTCTCACTTCATTGGCCAACTTTTCCTCCACTCTGGCCAGTGCGGCTGGTAGGCAGAGTCTACCAAAATCTAACACATTTTCTTCACTATGGTGTCACCATGCTTAGTACCTTGGGCTGATACCATGTCTCTCTAAGTTATGCTCCATCTGAAGTCTTGGCATCAGAAAGTTCAAGTCTCTTACCTAATCTTTTAGACTAGGCTCATCTTCCACTCACTCCAGGTCAGCACAGGTGTAGTCACTTTGCCTTATATTGCTGCTGTTACCCACTTCTCTCTTCACGAGAGAGACGAGTTTGTAAATGTGGTATAGTGGAAAGGGCACTGAGCTTAGAGTCAGAGGAGCTGGGTTCATATCCTGGCTTTGCTATTGATTACCTGCAAGACCTTGCCCAAGTCTTCTTCCATCTTGGAGCTTCTGTAAAATGAGGGGGTTTAGAATATATGAGTATTAGTTTAGCAGTCAAAGTCTTCTCAATTGAATCTCAGTTCCTCTATTTACTGGCTTGACTCCTTGGGCATTAGTTTATTCACATATAAAATAAGAGGACTGGATTAGATGGCTTCTAACATGCCTTCCAGCTATGAGCTTATGAATTTTGGATCAGAGGACCTGGGTTTAAATCCTGTCATTTACTACCTGTGTGACATAGGGCAGATTGGGACTCAGTTTCCCCATATGTAAAATGAGGTAATTGGACTTGATGGCCTCTGAGATCTCTTCTAAGCTCTAGATCATTGATTATGTGATTCTAATTAAAGTCATTTAGCCTCTCTGAGGCTCAGTTTCTGCATTTATAAAATGCATGCATTGACCTCAGTGAGGACTGTTCCAGCTCTAAATCTACAATCTGATTATACACTGTTTGAATTGTGAGCTCCATCAGAGCAGGGGAGTTGTTTTCATCTTGGTATTCTCCACAGTGGCCTTACACACAGTAGGTGCTCAGTAAATATTTGTTGAATGAATGAAATTGTGAGGGTGAGAGAGAGATCCCAGGGAGAGAGAGAATTCTTTGTCTGGCTGAGCAGAAAAATCTACTTTCCCTATCCTGGCTGCCCTGGGGTCAGTTGTTTCAGCTGTGACTTTGACCCTTTGCTTCAAACTGTCTCCAAAGTATTTCAGACCTCGGGTGCTTGGGACTAAACTTCTCCTTCTTGGACACCGCAGGTGTGTTTATTCTTCGTGCCCTGAAGCTAAATTTTGTTTCCTTCTTCCTCTCGACTAAGATGTCTGGGTTACTCAGGATGAAGGGTTATCTTGAAGCACAGGTCTCGGCTGTAACTGGATGGGATCTATCCCAGAATCCATCAGTTGTTAGGTGACCATGTTTTATTTGCTATCAGACAGAAAGGAAAATAGTAATGATATATGAGAAAGGGAGGGAAAGGAGAGAGGAAGGGAGACTTGTAATTTACTGCATAAATAGAAAGATACACATTTTAAAAATGGGTCAGGAATCCTACAGAAGATGATACTAGATCTGAGGCTGGAACCTGATGAATCTCAGAAGTTATCACTTTACAGGTGAGTAAACTGAGGGTGGGAGGGGAAGTGACAAGTGACAGGACATCACACAACATCCATTTATTTGGTCCAAATTGCATTTGTAGAATTTTCTCTGAAATGTTATAGGAGCATGAGTCTTGAGCTAGAAAGACGTCCCCATCAAATTCTCGTGCTTGGTGACCTGCAGTGACAGGGAATCCACTCTCTCCCCAGGCAGCACATTCCACTTTTGGACATGTCTAATTGTTAAGATGATTTTTCCTTACCTTGAGTTGAAATCTTGTTATTCAGTTGTGTCCTACTCTTTATGACCCTATTTGGTATTTTCCTGGCAAAGATACTGGAGTGGTTTGCATTTCCTTCCCTAACTCATTTTACAGATGAGGTTACATGATTTGCCCAGGGTCACACAGCCAGTAAGTGTCTGAGGTCAAATTTGAACTCAGGTCTAATTGACGCCAGACCTGGTGCTCTATCCTCTGTACCACCTAGCTGTGATCTATTTCTCCCTAATTTATACCTGTAGCTCTGAGGTCAAGCAAAATTAAATGACTTCTTCATTAAAGAATTTTAGCAATACTTCTGCACAAGGTATATATCTCAGAGAATCCCTTCAAAAATTCTGTAGACATAAGAGAATTGAGTTCTGCCAGTTCTGAATCCCCAGGGCATTTCGCTTACATCTCTCTTATAAGTACTTCCCTTATGATGCCTCTTATTACAGTTTAGTCTATATTTCTTATCTCGCTGCTGGTCAATAAACTCCATGAGGTCAGCTACTATGTTACACTTCTTCATCTCCCCCAAAGTTTCTTATGTATGATATCAGTCTAGTAAAAGTATTTGATGAAGGAATGAATGACTAAAGGAATGAACATAGATAAAAACAAATACAGGGCTTAGTAGATTTTCTTTGCTTCGGGGGCAACCCTTATAGACTCATTAGTAAGAGTAATTGTTTCTGCATGTCTATGTTCTACCTCCCTTTGGGGAAGGGGCCTATACCTTAATCAAATAGTCTAGAGAAGGCACCAATGAGTGGATGGGATCTATGCTGAGTCTTGAAGGAACAAGAGAAGTGAGCCAAGGAACATGTGAAATCTGTTCTTTTCTACACAGAGAAGTGATCATTGTGTTGTCCCCAGCTCTGACCTGACCCCACAGTATCATACTGAAAGGCCCATATCCTTGTCCTGTGTGCTCACAACTCCAGGGTAAGAGAACTTGGTTGGTGAATTCCTCTCTATCTCTTCTTTTCTTTCTCCTAGTCTCTGTGCTCACTGGAACTCTTCTAGACCTTGGTTTTTCAAGGCTTTTGTCAGAGGGAGGAATGTAACCATACACTGAGATCCTTTCTTGAGTTGAATTGCCAAGCATTCAAACTCTACTGTGGGGACTGCAACTCTAATGGGCTGGCCATGTTGTTCAAATGCCAAATGTATGTTTGCTGAAAGACTGTTTTATGGATAACTCACACAGGGCAAGTATTTACTTGGAGGTCAGAAGAAGCCATACAAGGACAATATCAAGGTCTCTCTAAAGAATTTTGGAATCATTTGCATGACATGGGAGACCATGGCAAAGGACTTCCCACCATGGTGTTCCTGCATCAAAGAAGGGACTGTGCTCTATGAGTGAAGCACAATTGCAGCAGTTCCAAAAGAAACGTGAGATGCACAAATTTAGAGACATCTCCACTTCAAATGTTTATATAGACTGCTTGTGTCCAGTATGTAGAGCCTTCTGAACTTGTATTGGGCTGATTAGCCACAATAGGACTTGTGTCCAGTATGTAGAGCCTTCTGAACTTGTATTGGGCTGATTAGCCACAATAGAACTCACTGTATCTTGACCCTGACATCGTGATGTCATTTTGGTCCTCTTCAAGAATGAAGGATAACAACCAACAACAGTGCCATAATCTTGGCTTGCAAGTTATTTCTTGAACCTGCTGTATGGAAAAATATGAATATTTAGGTTTAGATTAGCAAATCAGAGTTGTTCATTTTAGGTTGAGATTTGTAGTTCAGTTCATGTCCTTGGCACTTAGTAGATGCTTGATGCTCCGTAAATATTGACCTACCCATGTGTGAAAAGCCGAGGAGCTGTGGTACATGGAAAGATTTGAAAGCCATAAACGTCTCCACACTTGGCTTTGTGGGAGGGTTATTGTTGATGTACATGAAGATGGATCATAGCTGTGAGGACATAAAAGATGAGTGATGACTAATATTAAAGTGGATGGTGGGTAAATAAAAATGAATTCTTGCTTTGAATAATTTTTATTGGAGCGTTTCAAATGAGGGATGATCTATGTCAGGCAAAACCCACACAGGACTGTATAACAAGCATACACATGTCAAGCCATGCATGCAGCTTGATTTCCACTCTTTGTAGAATTGGTACTTGGCTGTGGAGCACACGTGTTGCTTTTCATCCAATAATCCTGAAAGACTTTGTGGAAAAAGTCACTTTTCTCCCTCCATTTTTCTCACTGTAGAGAGAAGTATTGTAGGCAAGGACAACTGGAAAAAATGGGGATGTAGGTGATGAGTTAGGTTTTGGTTTTCTATTTGTGTCCCTAGACCTCTTATACAAAGGTCCTTCCTTCCTTCCTTCCTTCCTTCCTTCCTTCCTTCCTTCCTTCCTTCTCTCTTTATATCCTTTTCCTCCTGGCTCTCTATCCATTATACCAAGCTGCCTCTCATTTACAGAAAGGTAGATATAAAATACACACAGAGTTATTTGGTAGTGGTGGGCATAGTGATGGAGACTAGAACACCATTAACCCTGGAATGGAGGTGTACAATGAGGAAAGGCCTCCTGTAGGGGATGACATATAAACCACTTAAAGGGACCTTATAGAATTATAGCCTGAAGAACTGAAAAGGACCTCAGAGGTCATCTCATTTTATAGATGGGCAAAACCATGGCCAAGGGAAATTAATGACATATCTAAGGTTACACAGTTAGTACCTGGCAAGGGAGGGATTGGAATCCACAGCACCACATTGTTTCCTTGGAAATTTCCAGAAGTATCAGCGAGGAAAGAGGGCATTCCAGACACAGGAATCATCTGTACAAAGGCACGGAGGTAGGAGGTTGAATGTTGGGCTCTCTAGTCAGCTCTTCTCTTTCTCATCATCAAAACTCTAGACCTTTGCCTGGCTTAGTGAGACTTTCACTCACCAAGAGGCACAAGTGAATGACTTGACTTCAGTGACCATTAATCTGATAATGACCAATTCCTGTTGATACAAGCTTTGATCAGTTCTCCCAGTGGGCTGATCTGTGGGTCCTGTGTCTAAAAAAACCTTAAGGGGCCAGATGGATAAGATTTTCATCTGCACCAGGGATTCTTAACTTGGCATTTGTGAACTTAAAAAAATCTTGAGGGGGGCAGAGCCAAGATGGCGGAGTAGAAAGACTCACATTTGCTAGCTCCGAACCCACAGCCCATGGATTCCCTCTAAAAAGAACTCCTGACAAATTCTGGAACAGTGGAAGCCATGCAGCAACACAGTGAAGGAGATTTCCGTTGCAGAGAGCCCTGAAAAGCTGACCCCAGGGGTCCATTGAGCCCCAGATGGGAGCGGAGCCCTGTCCTGCCCTGCCCAGGCCACGCGGCACTGAGAGGAGCGAGCAGACCCAAGCAGGCTTCAGGGACTGAAATCTCCAGCGGCCACGAAGGTCCCTCCACCCACAGACGCACAGGTCAGTGAGAGAGACGGGCTGAGAGGTGAGCAGGGTATCTCCGGGACTTGGACCCCCTCGGGAGGCAGCCACTGCGGCAGAGGCAGAGGCAGCTGAGGCCAGAGGCTCCCAGAGCAGGCAGGAGCTCGGCAGCAGCTCCATTACAAAAGGTCTCTGTATAAACCCCCTGAGGGAACTGGGCCTGGGAGGCGGCCCTGCCCCCACCTGAGAACCAATAGATAAGCTCCCATTGAATAGCAGTCAGGCCTACTGCCAAAAGCCCTGAGGCTGGGGAGCAGCATTTGAATCTCAGACCCCAAGCACTAGCTGGGCGGACCTAGGCTGGGGTGGAGAGGATTCTCAGAAGTCAAGTAACTGGCTGGGAGCATTTGAATCTCAGACCCCAAGCACTAGCTGGGCGGATCTAGGCCAGGGGATGGAGAGGACTCTCAGAAGTC
>CM053770.1:491259533-491376352 GCA_028658325.1 Potorous gilbertii
AGAGGGCAGATTGGTGATATGGGTAATTAGAATGTCCAGTGTATTGGGGAGGGGGTAGGGGACAAATGGGGAGAAAATTTTGGAACCCAAAATCTTGTGAAAATGAATGTAAAAAGTTAAATAAATTTATTTTTAAAAAAAATCTTGATAATTGTATTTCACTCTAATTGTTTTCTTTTGCAATTCTGTGTATTTTATTTTATGCATTGTAAAACATTATTCTGAGAAGGCGGTCCATAGGTTTCACCAGTCTACCAAAGGAATCCAGGACATAAATAGAGATTGAGAATCCTTGATCTGCATGGATTCGTTGTTGGAAACTATCAGTCTGGCCAAGTGTTCTGAGCTCTGGAAAGAAGGGGACTTGACAAAGGTTATCCCCTTAGGGATCAGGAACAATGAAAGAATTTTGTGTTTTGACAGGGATCCTCTGGAGACAAAACCTTCATTTAAGGAGTGTCTCTAATCATGGGATTACCGAAATCTGGTGCCAAGAGAGGGATCTCAGGGTCCCTTATTGAGCCATATCTCTGCCTGCATGTTTTTCTTGTAGGGCTAACCTTGACGGCAGCCTCCTACCTAGTACTATGTTTATAAGAGATAGGGGACCCTGTTTATAGTCTCACAGTTACTCTGTATTGGTCTCTAGGGACCCATCTCCAGGTCCAATCCTCTGCAAAACAGCTTGCTTATCCTTGTCAACTCATATGGCTTTTTCCCTACTGCTTCCCTTACCCACTCCAAGCTCCCATCGCTATTATAGGGTGAATTCTTAGGGGAAGCTGACATTGAACTAGAAAGTTCCTCTTTTTGTAGCATCTACAGGGAGTTTGGTAGTAACTGCTTCAGAGGTCTGAATGACAAATAAATGCTCAGACCAAGCACAGCAGGCAGAATCAGTAGGTTTCTGTGTATGCAGGCCAGTCTGCCCTCCCCGGGTGTTGAGGTCAGAACAAGATGTTTGTTGATAATTTTGAAAGATTCAAGGGATATGTGATGGCCAAAGAGAAACCCAAGAAGGGTCAGAGCTTGTTAGTTCTGAAGAGAGAATGCCTCACTTATGGTTTGTAAATAAAGCCCGCTCTCAGTTGCTTCCTTTGTGTTGGGAGGCAGGGGAATAGATGACATATCACTCTCTCTAGTTCTGTTCTCAGAAATGGATGCCTCACACAGATGTGTCTAAATAACACCTTTTTTTTTTTTACACATTTTCATCATAACAAGCCTAGAAGATAGAACCTATATCTGTAGGTTCGTTTTGTTGCTGATGTTCAGTCATTCAGTTGTGTCTGACTCTTTGTGACCCCACAGACCATACTGTCCATGGGGTTCTCTTGGCAAAGATACTGGATTGGTTTGCCATTTCCTTCTCCAGTGAATTAAGGCAAATAGAGGAATAGAGGTTAAGTGATTTGCCCAGGGTCACATAGCTAAGTGTCTGAGGCTGGATTTGAACTCAGGTCTTGTTGACTCTAGGACTAGTGTTTTATCCACTGAACCACCTACTTGCCTCAAGACCAGTTTTATATATGAGGAAACTGAGTTTCAGAGGAGTGAAATGAAACTATCTAAAGTCCTATGGGTAGTTACTGGGTATTCAAACTCAGGTCTTCTGAACCCAAGACTAACACTCTTCTCATTACAGCACTGTGTTTTTCATTTTTTACATGCACACATACATGCACACATGTACATATGTATACATGCATATGTATATAAATATTTTTATTAGTATCTTTTGTTTTTACATTATCTAGATTTTTCCCTGAATCTTTCCCCTTTTTCTTCCCAGAGAACTAGCCATTATAATGCTTTTTTTAAAAAAAAAGGAAGAGAAAAAAAACTTAGACAAAATCAATTAACATATTGAAAAAAAAAACCCACTTCTTCAAGGGAGTGGAGAAGGGTCTTCTCCTTTGTCTTCTTTAGATCCAAACTTGTTCTTGCTAATTTTCAATATTCATTTTTAACTGTTCTGTGGTCATTGTTCTTTTCATTTCTATTACTATAGCCTATATGTATTACTTTCCTGCTTCTGTTTACTTCACTTTGAATCAGTTCATGTAAGTTTTTTCATGGTTCTCAGTATTCATATTTATCATTTCTCATAGCCCAGTAATATTATACCACTTTCATGTACCATAATGTGTTTGGTCATTCCCCAGTCAGTGGACATCTACTTTATATTAACCCACTCAGTAACCCCTTCCAGGTCTTTCACAAACAGTTGATTTAACTGAATTCCAGCCCAATAAATATTTGACTTTTCCCCCACCGATTAAAAGAAAAACAGTTAAAAAAGCCAGGGGAAAGTTAATCTGGAGAAGACTGGGGGAGGAAGGGAAAGACATGATAGATGTATTAAAGTATGTAATCCTGACCAACAGATCAAAAAATGACTTGCCCTTGGTCTTGTTATTTTCCCTGGTTGAAATCAGAGATATGTAGCAGTCAAGGATTTGGAATTTGTCTCTTGGAATGACTGGGCTCTAGGGCACAAACAAACCAAACTGTGCTTGCATTTTACTCTCCAGATCAGCTCAGAGACAAGGAAGGTATCTTTGCTTCTGGACTTTGGGGGCTATGTTCAGGTGCTTTCTGATGGGAGATTGCGCTTATCCTTTGCCTGGAGTGGGGAAAGAAGAACGAAATATAGAAGATGCTGGGTCAGGAGACCAGGCAGGAGGAGTAATTTATCCAAGCTCCTGTGGAAACTGAATTGGTTTGTGATGCTGATTTCTGCTCCAAATATAATACCCAGGAATGACTCCAAGCTGGGCAAACTCAACACAAAGCAGCTAGCATGGGAGGTTAGTTATTGCCTTGAACTTTGGTTTGGCTGTTGGGAGCAGGCTAGCCTTTCCCCTAAAAGGCAAGTCTCCCATTGCATCCTGGGTCATCTTCAGTTATCCTGATGAATATCGAGTCACTGGATCCAGATGGTTCAGGAGGAGAAAGTGAGAATGGTGACCTTGCACAGCACCCCCTCACTCAAAGTCAAGTATCATATCATATCATTATTTCTCTGATGTCATGGTCTTCTTTGAACACAGACGAATACAACACAAAAGCCTTTCCTCTGACTGCAGGATTAATCATGTAATGTCAGCTACTCCTGAGTCCCAAGGAAATATAGCCAGATCTTTGCCACCTCTCCCCTTGGTCCCTCTCATCCTCTAGTTTCTACCTGAGTTGGAACTTTGTAAGACACAGTAAGACAAAATGTCCTTTCTGAGACTTTCCCAGTCTTTCTCCAATTCTTGGCTTCTGCCCTAGCTTCTAGTTCATTCACTACATTAGAATTCTTTCAAGCCTGAAATGTGAGCCAGCCATTTAAAAAAGTACATTTTATCTTATTGTTATTGCTATCTTTTTTTCGTTTACAAATATACCCTTCCTCTTCCTCAAGCATTGAAATGTCCCTTGTAATAACAAACATTAAAAAGAAAGAGAAAAAACAAAACCAAAGTGGTTTTCCTGACTTCCTTTAGGTCCCAGCTACAATCCTACTTTCTACAAGAAGTCTTTCCTGATCCCTTAAGTCAAATGTCTTCTTTCTGCTAATTATTTACAATTTATCCTATTTGTACATAGTTGTTTTCCTATTGTTTCCTCCATAAGACTTGCTCCTTGAGAGCAAAGATTATTATTACAATTTTTTATTTTCCTTGCATGTTCAATGCTTAGCACAGTGACTGGTATATAGTGAGCAATTGTTTATTGACTTGTCTTGAATGAACCAATATATCAACTGTGTCTCACAGCATATGCATAATTCCATACTCATAGACTCCAGCTTGTGCAATGAATGGAGGGAGGTGTCGAGCTATCAACTATAATAATAGTTATTTCCTATATGGGCTGTCCTCTCAATCTTTCCCATGTAGTGGGTATCTATCCATCACTTCTTTACCCCAACTCTTCTTCAGTTATCATGGGGCTTGTGAGTATGGAGGGTGAGGAGGCTGAGGGCATGGTGACCTGTCTTAGCTATGGGCTTGTTCCTTCCTTTGGTCTTCTTTCTGTCTGGCTTGGAGGTTGGTCACCATGGCAACAACCTTATCAACTCAGTAAAATTAACTATGACACAGCTCCAAAAAGGACTTACATATGTGGATGTGTGTGTGTATGTATACATTTATGTATTAAAAAATTAGTAAGAAGTCAACACCTCAATATGACTCATTCCCTAGTCTAGAGTTTGCTCATGCTTTTGAGGTTGATGGAGGAGTCCACTGCTCTAGTAGCTGAGAGAAGGGGGCAAAATAGTGTAAAGAGTAATTATTAGGCTTAGTAATTCTAATCCTCCTTATGATACATATTATGGGGTGAACTTGGGCAAATCATTTAACCTCCTCAGGGAGATGAACTCAGAGATCCCTTCTAAGTCTAAAGCCATGACTCTCTGAAACACTGAGGGAGAAAATTTCAAGCAATGTTTGGCCACTGAAACCCTGTTCCTCTACTTTTATCAATTCTCTTATGAGACTGTGTAGGGAGCATGTCTGAGTCAGAAGGAAGCCAGGTTGAACAGTACATGACTTTAAAAGCAAAAGAAATGCCAATAAAAATGCCCCCTTGGATTCCCACCAATATTTCATTTTCTGAATTAAAAAAAATATAAAGAAATAAATGCTTTCTTCTTTAAAATAGATTGAAGAATGAAGCAGACATCTTTATGTCCTTCTCACCAATCCTTGGTGCACAGTTTTACACACTGTTTAATAAAGGCTCATAGGATTGGATTGACAGACTTTTATTTATTTGAATATTATATTCCTTTTATATAGTGCTTTAAGGTTTGAAAGGATCTTTACATGAGTCATCTATCTTGATCTTCACAATAATCCTCTAACATAGATGCTATTATTAATGTTATTAACGTTGAGAAAAAGGTTGAGAAAACAGAGACAGAGGAAGACTTGCCCAGGGTCACATGGCTAGTGTCTGAAGTAGGACTTGAATTCAGTTCTTCCTGACTTTAATCAAGTGTTCTTTTTGCCATACTACCTTCCCTCTTATATCAAAAACTGACCAAAAAAAGCAGTCCATCAAAACTCACCCACATATCAACCGGTCTGACAGCATATGGTAACATTTCACGCTCAAAATTGCTCGCCTCTTTAATCAATCAATCAATCAACTGACAAATATTCATCAAGCTTCTACCATGTGCCAGGCATAGGGACACAAATACAAAGAATTAGACAATCTCCATTCTCCAGAAACATATTCTAATGGAATGACAGAGGTGTATTTTCCCATCTACTTAATCACATTTATTGTTGTTGTGTTTCTCCTTCATTCTCCAAGAGGACCATGACATCAAGATGATGACATGACTTTCAGTTGACTTTGTTTTGAGTGAGGGAGGGCTGTGCAGGGTCACCGATCTCACATTCTCCTCCTGAGCCATCTGGGTCCAGTGGTCAGATATTCATCAGGACAACTGGAGATGGCCCAGGGTGCAATGTAGGACTCTGGCTCTTTCAGGCTAAGGTCTTATCACATTCTCACTTTGAGTGAGATGCACCCATTTAATGAATAGACTTCTTTAAGTAATTACTCAAGGGATGGCCCCTTTAATAAAAAAAAAATCAAATTGGGAGGGCAAGACCCTCAGGGTTCCTGGGTAAAAGAGAAAAAATTACTATTTAGTAATTTATTAAGCTGGCTGTGTGTTAAATGCTGGGGATTAGAAAAAGAGACAAAAGACAGTCCCTCCCTTAAGGAGCTCATAATCTAATGGCGGAGACAATAAGTAAACTACTATGTACAAATTAGCCATGTGCAGGATAAATAGGAAATGATTAGCAGAATGAAAGCCCTTAAGAATTAATGCACTCATTTTCCATTAACTGCTTTGTTTTATTTTGACTTTATAAATGTCATACCTGCTCCAGGTTAAATTCACCACCTGAAATCTCATCACCAAGAAAATCGACTCAGTTTCAATACTGGGATTGCTTTGGGAAATTTTGATTTCTTTTTTATTAATTTTGACAGCAGTTACCTACCACATGAAGTAAAAAAGAGGTATTTCTTTCATGACAAATACTCCGCAGCTCCTCAGATCCCTCAGTTGCCTCTCTCCACTGATTGGAGGGTCAGAGGTGGGGTGGGCTGGATCGATAAACTCCTCTCAAAATCTTCCTTTACAAAGGGCTCAGAACATTCTGGGTCACTTCATTTTCCATCAGCCATTCTGCTTGGTTTAGCTCCACTGAATATCATGGCCCATCACTGAGTACCCTTTGATGCCATTCCCCTTTCAGCTTCCTATTGTATATTATCTTCCTGTATCAGATTGTACATTACGTGAGGCACAGACTGTCTTTTTTTTTTTCCTATTTGTGCTTAATATAGTGCTTGGTACTTAGTAGGCTTTTAATATTGACTATTGACTGGAATTCAGAGGAAATGGGAAAGACATGTAGAATATGGGATTTGAGTTGGGATTTAAAGGAAGCCAGGGAAGCATATAGGCAGAGATGAGGGAGGGGAGCATTTCAGGCATGCGGCATGACCAGAGAAACTCCTAGAGTCAAGAATGTCTAGTCCATAAGGAGTAAGGAATAAGAAGATTAGAAAGATAGAAAGGGGATAGTTATGAAGGGTATTGAATGTCCAACACGATTTTGTATTTGATCCTGGAGGCAAAAGGAAACCATTGGAGTTTACTGCTTATAGGGTGACCTGCACTTTAGGAAAATTGCTTTGGTGGCTAAAATGAGGATACATAGGAGAGACTTGAGGCCAGCAGATTCACTAGCAGGCTATTACAATAGTCCAGGCACGAAAAAATGAAGGCCTGTATTAGAGTAGGGGAAGTGTCAGAGGAGAGAAAGGGGTGTATTTTAGAGATGTCTCAAAGGTGAAACTGACAGGCCTTGGCAACATCTTGGATATGAGGTGTGAAGGATAGTGCAGAGTTGAGGATGACTCCTTGGTTTCTATCCTAGGACACTAGTGTTGCCTTGTACAATAATAGAAAGTTAGGAAGTAAAGAGAGTCTTAGGGGGAAAGATAATGAGTTCAGTTTTGGACATGTTGAGTTTAAGATGTCTACTGGACATCCAGTAGACATATCCAAAAGGCAGTTGGAGATGCAAGACTGGAGGTCAGCATAGGTTAAGGCAGGAAAGGGAGACTTGAGAATCATCAACGTAGGGATGGTTATTAAATCCATGGGAGCTGATGAGATCACCAAGTGAAGTAGAATACAGGGAGAAGAGAAAAGGGCCTTGGACAGTCTTGTGGGATACTTATAGTTGGAGGCCCTGATCTGGAGGAGGATTCAGCAAAGGAAACTGAAAATGAGAACTCAGATAGGAGGAAGATCAGGAGACAGTGGTACCTCAAAACCACAGGAAGAGATAGTGATCAATAATGTCAAAGACTGCAGAGTATTTGAGGAGAATAAGGATTGAGAAAAGACCTCTAGAGTGGCAATTTAAAGATCATTGGTAACTTTGGAGAGAGTAGTTTTGGTGGAATGCTGAGGTCAGGAGTTTATAAAGGATTAAGAAGATAGTGAAAAGGAGGCATTGTAGATTGGATTGTAGATAAATTTTTCAAGTTTATACACAAAGAGCAGAAGAGACATATGGACAACAGTTAGTGAGAATAGTTAGTAAGGATGGTGGAAATGTGGGAATGTATTTACACGGTAGAGAAGGACCTAGAAGGAGAGATTGAAAATAAGTTATGGAGTGTGAATGAAAGAGAAGACACTCTGTTGTAGGAGACAGAATAGAATGGTTTACTTGAGCAGGTAGAAGGGTAAGTGCAATGTTAATGTAAGGTTAATGGTAAGTGGGGGGAAGAATTGAAGATCTTATCCCTACCCATTAATGAGCCTCAGATGAAGTCCATTAAAGGACCTGATTAGGGGAGACTTGTTTTATAGAAAGGGCCATACCTTTTATTTCTAATAAGGTACTGGGTCACCAGGGTTGTGTCCTCCAGCTCTGAAAAGTGTATATATACTCTGACATGAGGTTTTACTTTGCGACTTACTCTTTGAAAGAAGGTTCATGAGTCAGATGAGACTGTGAGCAACCGTTAAGAAGTCCCCTGGCTTTGAAAACCCAGATGTTGTTGCTTCTATCTGGTATATATGTATCTATATAATGGTCAGATAGTTGGATCTGTCTGTTGATCTGTGATGTATGTATTACTTATGGTCAAACAGTTGGAAGTCCTATCTTTGGTCTTTATTTCTCTGCTTGTATTTTCTCTGTTGGTGAATCTAATTAAAGAAGATTGTTGACCCCTCAAAAGTTGCTTTCTTTTTAGAAAAGCAGATCTAAGAACCTGTGCATCAGGCCTTCCTATGTATGTGGGTGCTTACTGCTCCAGGAAGGAATGATCGTGATGGTAAGGATCCAGCACTAAGGCTTGGCAGGGTGCAATGGGAGAAATGATAGCAGGGAGGTACTGAGGAGAAGAGGACATTGGAGTGTTGAATTGGTTCTCTGAGGCCTATGCAGTGTTTGAGTTTGTTTTACTATTCTGTCCATTTACAGTATTGTAGTTGTTGCTTACGTGATTTCTTACCTCTATTTTCTTAACTTTGCATCAATTTATATGTCTTCCTATTTAGGAGGAAGCATGATATAATGGACAAAGTGTTGGATTTTGAGTCAGAAGGTTCTTTTACTCACTGTCTTTGTGATCTTAAGTGAGCAAATCACTTAATCTCCCTTAGTTTCTTGGTTTCCTCAACCATAAAACAATGGACTTGGATTAAATATGTTGAAAATCCTTTCATCTCCAAATCTATTATCCCATTTCTTTGAATCCTTCATATTCCTTGTTCTTCTAGCACAGAAATATTGCATCATATTATCTACCACAATTTGTTTATTATCCGGTTAATGGGTATTTCTTTTGTTTCTAGTTTGTTCTTATGATAAAAAAAAGTTGTAATGAATATTTTGGTATAATATGGGAACTTTCTGTTGATCTCCTTAGGGGTGTAGGCCAGCAGTGGGGTATCTGAGTCAAAGAGTATGAACATTTTAGTCATTTTTAAAAGCAAAATTTCAAATTGATGTCTAGAATAGTTGGACAGATTCACAGTTCTAATAATGTATTGACTGGTGCGTGACTTCAAGGAAAAACTTGTAACATCTTTATGTTAAAAGATAAAATTGAAAGTTTTGCTAAAAAAGTTAACATATAAAAGAATAGAGTGCAAAATGGTCCTTTAGAAATGTTTACACCTATAGATGGTTTTATAATTGAAAATAATTTTCCCAAAGATTTCATTGTAAGAGCTACAGCTGATCATCTGAAGTATCTAGAGGCGGTTTCAGAAATATTTCACTTCAAATTTTGATTGGAAAAATCTAAGTTGGATTCATAAACCATACACAATTGAAATAAAAAATGTCATTCATCTGTCATTAAAAGTTCAAGAAGAATTTGCTGAGTTATCAAGTGACAAAGATTTAAAACTTGAATTTCCTAAAAAATCATTAAATGAATTTTGGCTCAGGATTAGGACAGAATTTCCAACAATTTCTGAAATGGCCCTAAACATACTTTTGCATTTTGTACTATGTATTTCTGTGAAGTGGTATTCTCGGCATTGACAACTATAAAATCAAATTATCGATCAATTCTGAAAAACGTTGAAGACACTCTTCATCCTGCAGTATCAAATATTCTGGCAAAATTTAATTTTTTATGCAAAAATAAACAAATGTATGCATCACATTACTATGCAAATTTGCTTTCGTTCTTTAATACATGATAAAGTTATATGTATGCCAAAAATTGTTTTAAAAGAAATGTTTTAAAAAGTAATGTTTCTTTATGATTTATTATCAGTAAATGTTTGATTTGGATACCTATTACATATATATATATATATGTATATGTATGTATGTATACTGGAGTAGTGTAAAAATTTCTTGGGCAAAAAGAGAAAAAGTTTAAGAGGCTGGCCTAGTGGACCCTGCTCTGGTTCCTTTCCAAGACAACAAAAAAGTCTACTTTGGAGTGGGGTGAATGAGAGTCCAGAAATATCTATTAATGCCATCCCACAAACTGCATTCAGACAATCCTTGTGGACATATACATAATCCCTGTGGGTAGCGTGCGTGCACCCGCACGCACCCGCGCGCGCGCGCACATACACACACACACACACACACACACACACCCCTCTATACATTCATAGTCAATCTGCTTTATACTTTTACTTTATTAGAAACATCCAGCTACTTAACATGCCTCTTCCATCAATTGTGACCATCAGGAGAACATTCTGAGGGCTAAGTCATAGCTCTGGGCAGCAGTTAGCCCTCTTTGTCTTCATACACCACTGGCATCTCTTCAAAGATCATGTTTATCCACAGAGGAAAGGATTCATGGATGTATCCTAGGTCAGTCTGATTAGGAACAGTAGCTGCTGCTGTTGCTTTACTAGTACTAGCGTTGCTGCTGCGAGACCTGAGCACCTTTGAAACAGGTTCTGTCTCTATGAACAACACCTGGGTAAACAAGTATTTCCTAAGGGAAGAAAACTGGATTAGAGGCAGAGTAGAAGAGGTAAATTGGTGGGCAGGAGGTCTGGGACCATAAACTAGGGAGCCCAGAAGATGTCCAGAGCAGCTGGTGCTGAACATTTCTAGGTTAATTAATAAATGGCCCTCCCATTCCTACAGGGTCTATCATGTTTCATGGGCCCCAGGCCATTAAGTTTTCTCTTTGGGGGTTTGGAGGCTGTTGTGTTTAAGTGCATGAATTAGAGTTTACATAATAAACATTTGCCATATTTTACTTCCTTTGTCAAGATGACTAATCTGATAAAACTCCTTTCCTTTCCAGTCATATCTTTCTCAGCTGTGAAATGACTTGGGAGCAGGTTTGATTCCATAAAAGCAGAGAATTCAAGACTGTGGGCTCTCAGTGAAGTTAATTCTACCCTATATTAAGTTTAACATCCAGGATTTTCCTCCCCTTTTCTTAATTTACATAGATCCAAGGGTACTGGGGATTTCCCTTCCCAGAGATGGTCTGCAAGGAAATACAGGAAATAGGGCATATTTACTTATTTTTTAGATTTACCATCAACCCTACAATCCATACTGTTGGAAGGAAGCCATAGATAATTCTTAATACTAAGCTGTAATTGTAGAAATACCATCTTTTTGTTCACTCTCAAATGCATTACCTTCCTCCTGATGTTTTGTTCAGACAAGCAAGAGTATGAATTTGTTTCAGCCGGGAGGGAGGTATGCTGGATAACCACGGGCATAACATTTTGCTATTGGACAATCCACTGAGTAGGTGACAGAGAAATGATTATCTACCATGATTCCTGAAAGAGGAATTTTCTTAGAAGCATTTTCTGCAGGACACTGTGGCTGAATGAGCACTGAATCTATAATGGAAGGAGCTCAGTTCAAATTCCAGTTATGTTACTTACAGGAGTGTGTTGGAGCAGGCTCTAACTGGCTTGTCAGACCTGAAAGGTGATTGTTAAAATTTGTTAAAATTTCTGTGGGAATATTTACACTTCAGAAATAAGTAAAAATAATAGTTACAACCGTAATAACATAATACATAAATATAATACATAGATTATATATGGCATATAATATATAAATACAAAACAGATTATATATGGTATATAATATACAAATACAATACACAGATTATATATTATATATAATATACAAATGCAATATATGGATTATATATGGTATATTACATACAAATACATAGATTATGGATGATACATAATGTACAAATACAATACATGGATATATATGGTATATAATATAGAAATACAATACATAGATTATATATTGTATATTATATGTAAACAAAACACATCGAATATAATTATGTGCAATAAAATATATAAATACAACAAATATCTTGTAAAATAAAATAATAATAATAACTGGTGTTTCTGTAGCGCTTTAAGGTTTGCAAAGTGATTTATATCCACAATCTCATTTGAGCCTCATAATACCCTTGGCTACTTGCTACCTTTGTGACTTTGAACAAGTAAGTCATTTAACCTTTCACCATGTGAGTTTCCTCATCAGCGTAACAGGAAGATTGTAGTGTTGGAGTATATGACCTCTGAGGTCCCTTCCAGCATTAATCCATCATTGAGTGATTTTCCAATCCCTTGTCAAAAGGCTAGATATATACAACCAATGAACAAATGATTTCTTGGGTGTGAGGAGGTGAGAATAGCTTCTTGTTCTGATGCTAATCAAAAATAATTCAGGACTTCTCCTTCTCCACTCTGCCTCAACTCAATCTGGCTAAGCTGTTCACCATCATCCCTGAATCTCAGCAGTCTATTGTGCCCCAATGCCAACTTTCTCACTTGGTTCCTCCTGTATGGCCAAGAGTGTAATGCTTTTGCCAATGGACAATCTATTGAATGGTTAATAGAGATATGTCTACAGTGATGACTGACATTGGGTTTTATTTAAAACCATTTTCTGTAGCATGATATAATGAAATGAACACTGGATCTGAAATCAAAGGATCTCAGTTTGAATTCCTATATAGTTTGCTAGTTGACTATGACTGATCTTTCTTGGCATGGTGGGAGGAGGATGAGAAAATGATTTTTAAAGAAATCTTTATTTCAGACTTTACCATAGGCTATTATCAAGGTGTAGATTATCCAATAGTAGAATATTAATCCCCTGCTTCTCTCTGTATCATTCAGCAAGTGTGTTTTAGGGAATGCAAACTAATAATGTTGTAACTAGGGTAGGGTGGCCGAATCTTTGATCCAGGTGTTGATACTGGGTAGAGAGGGGCATACTTCTTCCTCACAACAATCCAGAGGTTATCAACCTCTTTCCTAGCAGTTTTTTCCTGTCCTACAAGAGTTAGTGGGAAATATGGTCCTGGAGAGAAGGACAGGGAGCAGAATTGCAGGCCAGCAGAAGACAGAGGAAGAGAAAATTGTTGTACCAGTCCTTAGACTTTCTGAGGCTGCTCACAACACAGCCCTCCTACCCACCTCCACCACTATATTTGCCTCCAGCACTGGAAATTCTAGTTACAACTCTGCAATTTCATTGTATTATTGACTTGAGTGAAGTATCATGGGAAAGGCTGAGGTACATCTTTTGACCAGTTTGCCAGCATGCAAATCAATGTGAACTGGCCGGTTGAAAATAAAGCCTAGAGTGCTATTTCTTTTCATTTCCTTAGGGTCACAAAGTAGCAGGATTTAGAGTCAGGAAGACCTGAGTTCAAATGTGACCTCAGACACTTATTAGCTATGTAACCCTGGATGGAGGGAAAAAAAAAATCTCTGTGCCTCAGTTTCCTCATTTGTAAAAGGAAGTAATATGAGCATCTGCCTCACAAGATTGCTGTGAGGATTTTAAAATGCTTTGGAAGCATTTAGATGTTATATAAATGCTAGCTATTATTGTGTCTTTTGGGTAGGATAATAGTGACAATAATAGAAGAATTTAGAATTTAGAGCTCCAAGAGAGCTTCAAAATTTGTTCTTCCTCTGTCAGTGAGGAAGTCTTAATGAAAATAATAGGCTTAACCAAGTTATTCCCTTACTTAAGAAACTTCAAGTGTTCTCCCTTGTCATTACGATAAAATACAAACTCCTGTTCTGGACATTTAAAAACTTTCATAGCTTGTCTCCAGCTGGTTTCCAGGCTGATTACACATAACCTAACACCCCCCAGCCCCATGATCCCTAATTTCTAGTCAAATCAACTTGCTTGCAGTTCCTCCTATATAACAGGCCTCCCACCTGTGGAATGCTTTCCCTTTTCACTTCTACCGTAACTTGCCTTGTTCCCTTAGAGACTTCATTCGAGTCTACCTCCCTCAAGGTAGGGAGACCAGAAAGGCATTTCTTGGGTTCCTGAACTTGTTAGGGTCCCATACTCCAAAACACTGTGTATTTATTTGTGCATAAGTTGTGTGAACATGTAGTAATTCCTAATAACAAACTTCTTGGGAGTCGGGACTCTCATTTTTGTCTTTATCCCCAGCACTGAACACAATGCCTGATATATAGTAGGTGCTTAATTCATGCTTGTCCATTGATTGATTGACTGGTAACATTTTAAAAATAATATTTTTTTCTCCAAATAATTTTTAAAAGAATTTTAAAACTCCAAGAAAAGTTTTGAGTTCAATGTGAAAATATGTTTAATATTAATATATATATATATGTAAAGCCCAGATCAGATTACACACCTTCTTGGGATTGGGGAAAGGGAGAGAGAGGCAGAAGATTTGGAACTCAAAATCTTATGGAAGTGAATGTTGAAGACTAAGAATAAATAAAGAAATGTTTTTAAGAAAAGAAAAAAGTTTTGAGTTCCACTTGACTGATAGCACTTTAAAATTATATTTTATTTCATTAAATATTTCCCAATTATGTTAACTTTTTAACATTCATTTAAAGAGAATGTTGAAAACTATCTTTACATGTAATTGGAAAAAATAAAATACTATTAAGTGGAAAAAATAATTTTTGGTTTTTTAAAAAAAACTATTCATTTAAAGAATATTTGAATTCCAAATTCTCTCCATTCCTTCTGCTCCTTTTCCATTGAGATGGTAAGCAATATGATATCAGTTATACATGTAGAGGACTAACTGATAAGATTTAAAAATTTTCAGAGTGCTTTTTGTACATTTTCTTGTTTGAGTCTCATAATAACCTTATGAGATATGGTTTCCCATTTTACAGAAGACAGAACTTCCTCCAAGAAAGGTTGAATGAATGGCCCATGGACATACAGCTACTAAGCTGCAGGGGCTCAAATGGAATCCAAGTGTTCCTGGCTCCAATTTGAGTGTGATTTCCACTCTATCTTCCTTCCTCTGAGGAACCTGATGCTTAGACATTTTAAGTGATTTGCCCACAATTATACACTTTCAGAACACTTTCTACCTTTTTAAAACTCTTTTCATGCTTCATTTTCATAGTAGTTTTATTAGTATACATGTCTCCTATTCCCTCAGAGTTTCTATTGTGAAGTAATTTTCACATTATGAAGTACTATAAATGTTATTTATTAATATTCATATATCCAGATACTTTATGTAGTTATTTGTAATAGGATTTCCTTCTCTTTTATTGACTTGAGTTTTGTTATTATCATAGAGAAGTGCTATTGATTTTCAAGGGTTTATTTTGTAGCTTGCAACTTTACTGAAGCTATTCTCTCAAATATCTTTGCTGATTCCCTGGAGTTTTCTAAGTAAGTCACCACACCATCAATAATCTTTTTTTTTTTTTAATGTGGAGATTTGGTTAGATGACCTCTGAAGTCCACAATGGCTATAAGTCTGCTATTCTATGGTCCCAATGGGGCTCCACCGAGCTGGGGTGCCTACTTCATCATAAGGGAAATTTGCTGCTCTAGGGAGAATCTACATTCAGAAGTGGCAGTTAGGTGGTGCAGTGGATAGAACACCAGTGCAGGAGTCAGGAGGACCTGAGTTCAAATCTCACCTCAGACACTTGACACTCACTAGCTGTGTGATCTTGGGCAAGTCACTTAATCCCAGTTGCCTCATCCTGGGTCATCTCCAGTCATCCTGATGAATATCTGGTCACTGGATTCAGATGGCTCTGGAGGAGAAGTGAGGCTAGTGACCTGCACAACCTTCCCTCACTCAAAACAAAGCCAAGTGCAAGTCATGTCATCAATTCTCAGATGCATGGTCTTCTTCAGCAATGAAGGACGAGCACACACATTCTGTAGTGCATCTCTGTAACCTCTATGTGATTTTCACTTTTTTAAAACAAAATTTTTGGCAATGAAATATGTCTCAGAAACTCTATCTTTTTTATTAATACAGACATATTTAGGGGTCAGCACTGATGATTTCATTCAGTATGGGGAACTCCCAGTGTGGAAACTTCTTCCATTAGATGATAACAATCAACAAACTTTAAACATGGGATCATAGAATTTGATTTTGAGCTGGATGGAATCCTAGAGTCCATGGAATCCAATCTGTCCATTTTGCAGCTAAAGAAAGAGTCCTAGGGAAGTTTTGGGCAGCTGGGTGGTGCAGTGCCAAAGCATCAGGCTTAGAGTCAGGAAGACCTGGGTTCAAATTTGACCCAAGATCCTTACTAGGTGTGTGACCCTGGGCAAGTCACTTAGCCCTTATTTACCTCAGCTTCCTCATCTGTAAAATCATCTGGGGAAGGCAATGTCAAACCATTCCAGAGATACTCCAAGAAAACTCCAAATGGGGTCACGAAGAGTCAGACACAACTGCACAACAAAAAGGGAGGTTTTGGTGACTTTGCCAAAGGAAATATCACAGCCAAGTATTTGTTAAGTACTTCCTAGTGCCACTAGGCTATCCTACTGGGGATACAAGACAAAAATCATGGTTTATAAAATCTCTTTCAGCTCTAAATCTATGATCCTACAAAGTCATCTCTGACCTCAAAAACCTTTCATTCAATCTGAGGAGACAACTTTTCTATCTGTAAACATTTATAAAATATAGGTGAAGTGTTTTTCAGGGTGTGAAGGGCACTAATTTATCCATAAGTTATAGTCTTAGAGTGTTTTGGGGGGCATTTAGAGATCTGATTTGACTTGTCCAGGCACCATATTGTTACAAAGCTGCTTAACTCCCCAATTGACTTTTCTTTCTGCAAGGTCCCTGGGGATGGGCAGTCTATATTTGGTTCAGTATGGGACATTTCCCAACAAGCCTCTCAGGACATCTGTCGTACTCCTCATGTCTACCAACTCACTCTTTTGCTGAGTTTTAGTTTCAGCCTAGATGGAGGAGATAGCCTACAGACCAAGGAAGTTTCTTTTTCAAATGCTCTTCTCCTGAGGCTTGTCTGGGCTTAATTACAGGCCTGGCCCCTCCAAGGTGACAGAAAAGCAGGGTTCAGTGGGATTAGCTCTCCAAATGAGATAAGGAGAAAGGGAATAAGTGTGTCAGACGCTCTGCTAAATGCTTTACAGATATCATCTCAAGGCAACCCTGTCAGGTAGATGCTATTACTATCCCCATTTTATAGATAAGAAACTGAGGCAAATAGAAATTAAGTGACTTGCTCAGAGTCACACAGCTAGTAAGTGTTTGAGGCTGGAATTGAACTCAAGTCCTCTGATTCCAGGCCCAGCATTCTGTCCGCTATGCCATGTAACTACCACCTCAATAATAATATTTAATATTTGTAAAAATAATACTTGAAAAGTACTTAGCATAGTACCTGGCACATAGTGGGTGTTTAATAAATGCTTGTTATTCTTTCCTTCCTTTCTTCCTTCCTTCCTTCCTTCCTCAGGAATTGTTTCCCAAGGAAAAATCATGTGAATCAATCTTTTCCATCATCTGAAACTCAGTATCATCTCCACAAATACCATAGGCTCATATGTCTGAGACCATAAAAGGACTTTAAAGGTTACCTAGTCCAGGGCCTATTAATATGGGGTCCATAGACCAAGGAGCTTGTGAGTTTTGATGGGGAAGAATGACATCTTTATTTTCACTAACTTTCAACATTCCTTCAGTGATGAATATAGCTGACAAGCTTGATTCTAAGCGGAAGTCCCTAGGCTTCCCCTGACTGCCAAAAGGTCTGGGATACAAAAAATTGTTAAGAAACCCTGGACTAGTTCAACCTTGTCATTTTATGGGGGACAAAAGGGAGGACAAGAAAGAGGAAGTGATTTAGCCAAGGGGATATAGAAGCTGGGATGTGAACGCGGGTCCTTAGATTCCTATCCCAATGTTCTTTCTATGAACACCATGATGCTTACAGACCTAACCTTGTTTACAAAAATTTTTTTATTCCAGTCAGGAAAGCTCAGGTTCAAATGCAGCCTCTGACACCTATTAACCGTGTAACCCTGACTAAGTCACTTAACTAAGCAACTCTTTGAAACAAAGTATCAAACATCAACACAACAAACTAAACTTCCTTGACACATCTTAAAATGTAAATTTGTCCACTTTGACATATAAAATATCTTAACAACTTTACTGTTACTCGTTCTACTTTCTTATTAGGATTCTCTGCTCCCTTCATTCTTATTCACTTTTCATTATATGATCTCTTCCTTAATCTCAGGACGAAAACAAATTATCTTGGGTGAAAATTCTTCCATAATTCCCTTCAGCATGTATGTTAATCCAATTGGATACCCAGAGGGAATCTCTTTATGCCTCCATTTAAGACGCCTCTATTTCTTTTTTTTTTAAATGTTTATTTATTTGTTTTTAGTTTTCAACATTAATTTCCACAAAATTATGAGTTCCAAATTTTCTCCTCTTCTCTCCCCTCCCCCTACCCCCAAAGTCTTGTATTTTGATTACTCCTTCCCCCAATCTGTCCTCCTTTCCATCACACTCCCTTCCCTTTCCCCCATCTTCTCTCTTTTCTTGTAGGGCAAGATTTCTATACCCCATTGCCTGTATTTCTTATTTCTAGGTTGCATGCCAAAACAATTCTCAACCTTCGTTCCTAAAACTTTGAATTCCAACTTCTTTCCCTTCCTTCCTCCCCACCCATCACCACTGAGAAGGCAAGAAATTCAATATAGGCTATATATGTGTAGTTTTGCAAAAGACTTCCATAATAGTCATGTTGTGTAAGAGTAACTATATTTCCCTCCATCCTATCCTGCCCCCCATTTATTCTATTCTCTCTTTTGACCTTGCCCCTCCTCAAAAGTGTTTACCTCTAATTACTTCCTCCTCCCATTTGCCCTTCCTTCTATCATACCCTGAACTCTATTTATCCCTTTCTCCCCTACTTTCCTGTAGTGTAAGATAGATTTTCATATTAAATTGAAAGTGCATGTTATTCCCTTCTTAAACCTAATGTGATGAGAGTAAGCTTCACTTTTTCCCTCTCACCTCCTCCCTTTTCCCCTCCATTGAAAAAGCTTTTTCTTGCCTTTTTCATGAGAGATAACCTGCCCCATTCCATTTCTCCCTTTCTCCTCCCAATATATTCCTCTCTCATCCCTTGACTTTATTTTTTTAGATATCATCTCTTCCTATTTAACTCACTCTGTGCTCTCTGTCTGGATATATATGCGTACAATCCCTCCAACTAACCAAATACTGAGAAAAGTTTCAAGAGTTACAATATTATCTTTCCATGTAGGAATGTAAATAGTCAACTTTAGTAAATCCTTATGATGTCTCTTTCCTGTTTACCTTTTCATGCTTCTCTTGATTCTTGTGTTTGAAAGTCAAATTTCCTATTCAGCTCTGGTCTTTTCATCAAGAATGCTTGAAAGTCCTCTATTTCATTGTATGACCATTTTTCCCCTGAAGTATTATACTCAGTTTTGCTGGGTAGGTGATTCTTAATTTTAATCCTAGTCTTTTTGACTTCTAGAATATCATATTCCAAAACCTTTGATTCCTTAATGTAGAAGCTGCTAGATCTTGTGTTATCCTGATTGTATTTCCACAATACCCAAATTATTTCTTTCTAGCTTCTTGTAATATTTTCTCCTTGACCTGGGAACTCTGTATTTGGCTACAACATTCCTAGTAGTTTCTCTTTTCAGATCTCTTTCAGGACGTGATTGATGGATTCTTTCAATATTTATTTTACCCTCTGGTTCTAGAATATCAGGGCAATTTTTCTTGATAATTTCATGAAAGATTATGTCTAGACTCTTTTTTTGATTATGGCTTTTAGATAGTCCCATAATTTTAAAATTGTCTCTCCTGGACCTATTTTCCAGGTCAGTTGTTTTTCCAATGAAATATTTCACATTATCTTCTATTTTTTCATTCTTTTGGTTTTATTTTGTAATTTTTTGGTTTCTCATAAAGTCATTAACTTCCATCTGCTCCATTCTAATTTTTAAAGAACTATTTTCTTCAGTGAGTTTTTGAACCTCCTTTTCCATTTGGCTAATTCTGCTTTTTAAAGTCTCCTTCTCCTCATTGGCTTTTTGGACCTCTTTTGCCAACTGAGTTAGTTATTTTTAAAGGGGTTATTTTCTTCACCTTTTTTGGGGTCTCCTTTAGCAAGTTGCTGACTCATTTTTCATGCTTTTCTTGCATCTCTCTCATTTCTCTTCCCAATTTTTCCTCCACCTCTCTTACTTGATTTTCAAAATCCTTTTTGAGCTCTCCCATGGCTTGAGAACACTGCGTAGTTATTTTGGAGGTTTTGAATGCAGAAGCCTTGACTTTTAGGTCTTTCTCTGATGGTATGGATTGTTCTTCCTCATCTGAAAGGATGGAAGAAAATACCTGTTCACCAAGAAAGTAGCCTTCTATAGTCTTATTTTTTCCCCTATTTTGGGCATTTTCTCAGCCAATTACTTGACTTTTGAGTTCATTGTCAAGAGGAGGTTATACACTGGGGACCTGTAAGTTCTCAGTTTGTCCAAGTTGGCACAATCAAGGGAGAGGAGTTTATTTCTCTCCTGGCCTGCACTCTTGTCTGTGAGCAACCACAAGCTCTGTGTTCTGCCCAGGATCTGTGAGTACAATTCCCTCTCCACAACTGCCTTCAGCTCCACCATGCCAGCAATCTTCCTCGACCTAGGAGAGGCACTCAGGACTGAGGTTCAGATCAGCTGCTCAATTCCCCCAGGGGTTTTAGGCTGTAGGCTCCAAAAATGGAGGCTGTCACTGCAGTTGCTTCTGCTGGTGAGGCCAGACCACGTTCCCTTCTCCTGGATGAAATAACTTTCTCACTGACCTTTGAAGCTGTCTTTGGCATTTGTGGGTTGAGCAATCTGGGAACCACAGCTGTTGCTGAGGATTCTGTCCCACTGAAGCCTGTTCTGGTCCTGTGGCTGCCATGCTATGACCAAGGCCAGACTGTGCTCTGCTCTGTGCATGGTGTGAGAAACCTTTCTTTTTCAGTCTTCCAGGCTGTCTTGGGCTAGAAATCTCTTTCACTCTGTCGTTTTGTGGCTTCTGCTGCTCTAGAATTTGTTTAGAGTCATTTTTTACAGGTACTTTATGGACTGTGGTGGGGAACTTCTAAAGGTCTGTCCTTCTACTCTGTCATCTTGGCTCTGCCCCTCCACACCTCTATTTCTTAAGGCATTCTTGTACACATAGGGTGATCTCACCGGAGGATCAGACAAAAAGATTTCCTCTGAGTGCATCCACAGAGAAGACACCAGAAAATTTTCCAATATATAGTTGCCAGTGCATAGGAAATCCAAATGGAGTTCCTAACTCAGTTGACCATAGTATAATCAGGCTCAATTGAAAAAGAAAGAAAAGCTGAATAAGTCTGAAACACAAATAAGAATTCTAAAAGCGATTAAGCACTTGGTGTTGATTGGAATCAGCCCCTCCAAAAATGGGTAAGGTCCCATCACCTAACATTAAGGTCCCACTTATGGACATGGCAGACTGAGGTGCTCTCTCCATGCCCTTCTCCACTGAGGGAGTCCTCTTAGCTCTGGACTCACACATGTGGTCAGACCAAGTTCATTGTTTTGGAGGAGCCTGGCCTTGAATGAGATAGAGTTAGGTTCTCATTTCTCATACTCTTCAGCTTAATAACAGCCCCTCTCCTTGCCCAATCCTAATGCCCCTGGGACAAAAAATTTAAAGTTTAAGTTTTGCTTTGCATCTAGAGTTTCTATAAAAAGGAGTAAAAAATATACTCAGGTGTACAGTGTAAGTCAGATATAGGTCCACACAAAAGAAACGCTAATAGATATGAAATATTTAAAATGCCCATTGATAGAATAACTTAAACAAAATTTATAAATTTTTCTTATAACCATTATTAGACTATCCCCTGAGGCTGATACTTAAACCTCATTAGAACATAAAGCAGTTATCAGGGCTGCTGATTAGACATTTCCTATTTCACCTCTGCTTTGTACTGTTCAAATAATTCCTGGTCTCATGTCTTCTGGTAAAACAAGGCAGGCTTGTACTGATCCTTTTGTTGGTCATTTTCTCCAAGAGTCCTAATGTAGTTGTTGGAGACTTACCTGTTGGGACCCGGGATTATCAAATCTCACAGAGTTGGACAATATCCATTCTGGTAGAGAGAACTCATTTTCTTAAATCTCAGGAATGGACAAGCACAAAACAGGTAGCCCAAACCCAGGCTCAGGCTTGTCCTGGTAGGATGTATGCTTTAGATTGCCATGTACTCATGGACACATGACAGCCAGGTTGTGGGATAGGGAAGACTTCTCCTCACCTCACCCACTTCTTGGAAAGCAACTTGAAAGAGTCCTGACATAATTCAAAAATAGAAAGGAAGAGATAACTGAGTCTGGTGTCACTCCCTTTAAATACCCAGTGAGTTATCAGCTCTTTCTGTTATTCACCCAGGGAGAGAATTCTTTTAAATTTCAAAGCCCCTGAGTTACACACAGCCAGAAGACGGTATCAAAGCTCCCCCATTGTTTGACTAGAACAAGAAAGGTCAACTCTGAGTATTCAACATTGAGTGGTCCTTGTTACATTAACAATGCTGTTAATAAGTCATTCAAGTTATGTTTTGATGGATAGTGAACTTCAGGAAATTGATCAGCATGAGGATTTAAGAGTATAGTGAGATAAAGAAGGTGTGACAGATATTTGGGATGGGGGAGTTGTTAAATTTCCTGACTGGGACAAATTTGTGAAAATTTGAATTTTTCTCTGCCTCTTAACAGTAGTAAAATTTTGATACAGATGTGAAATCCCAAGGAGTGAAGTGGAGGGAGGGAATGTTAGGGGGGGAAAAACTAGGAAGACTTCTTAGCCTGAGAAATTCCCTGGAAGTAGACCCTGGAGCCTAGGCTCCCATGTCTCTCCACAGAAAGTTGAAGGGGGTCAGGTTTTTTTTTAGGAAGGATTAGGCATAGCTTTTAAAGGGACTTGCTTGGTTTTCCTTGACCTTCCACATAGATTGGTCCCCTCCAACTTTGGGGACCAGCTCTAAGTTCTCTCTCTCTCTGTCTCTCTCTCTCCTTCTCTCTCCCCTTCTCTCTCCCTCTCTCTGATTCATTTTGCCACCACCCAGAATTTACTCTGGGATATCTCCCACAGCTGTTGGGATAACTTAAATCTATGTTTCCACAAGTGTGGGTGAAGGTGTCTCCAGATACTGTTTAAACATTCAAGGTGGCAAGATAGCCATTATTCCACGTCACATAAAGCATGCAAAATGCAAATAACTCACAGGAAAGAACATAAAAAATATAAAGGAGGCACCTTAAGATCTGGACTTAAATTTTACAGGTCATCTAATACAAAGTCTAGAAAGACTTGCAACAACCAATAACTAATCAACATAACTCTGCTCATTCTTTTGTTGGCTTGATCTTTCCTTCAGGGTTTTGAAGTCCTCTGGACTATTCTCAGGAAAGAAATGAATTGAAGGGGACAAATAAGAAAACATTCTGATGTTCTAGTGGATTTTCCTGTCCCACATGAACCTATGTAGTTTTTTCCCAGACTACTGGCACAGCCCTGGGGTTTGAACTTTCCTTAGAAAGGAAGCAGGCTTGGGGCAGCTGGTCAAGCAACCTCTCCTCAATGGATATATGTTCTCTGAATTTCACTGGAAAATGGAGATGGGTGAGATGGAGTCCAAATCCCTTGATCTCCTAGGTCATGACTAGTTTCTTGCAGCTGTTTCTCCTGGCACTGGAGGCCACATGTACAGTTCTGTTCTATCTCCAAGAGGCATGCTGTTCAGGAAATTCCCCTTCTCTGGATGGCTCAGATCCCTGAACTTTTGTGGTTAGAGACACACTTGATGCCAACTCCCAAAGCTAGTACTTTCTATGGTATTTCCCTTCTATAGCTATATGGCTAGATTCTGGGATTGTGTTGGGGAGAACATCTTCCTTGCACTACCTCAGCTGCTGCCATCTCTTGGACTGAGAAAGTCTATTTTCAGGCTCCTGGTTTCTGACCTATATCCAAAACAAACAAGCAAAAAACCAGATGGGTGAAGGACACCAGGAACTTTTAAGCCACATAGATGAGCAGAGACTCATGTGTTTCTGACCCAAGGTAGTCAATAAGAGATAGGAAAAAGATCCTCCTTTCCCAGCCTCTTCCCGATGCATTCTTTTTGAAAGGTAGAAGAGAAAATATGAAACCTAAAGTCTTCAACAGTAGCAAATTATAATGACTGTAATCACAATAGTAGCTTACATTTCTGTAGTGCTTTAAAGTTCACAAAATTCCTATGAAGATTCCATTTATAGTCTAGCATAAAGACTTCAACAAGAGTCTACTCTCTCAAGGATCTGAGCCAAACAAAGGTTTGGGAGCTGCTCTAATCATTGAAATCCAACCTCAAACATAGCTAAAGGGGGCAACTTCAAACCAAACAACCCATCCTTCGGCAGTCCCAGTGTGTTGTGGAAATCACCTAGTGTTCTTGTATTGACTTCTTGAATAAAGCACCCAAGGCATTATGTGAACATCAGTGGATAAAATTAAGATATGCCTCCCTCCAAGGAGAAGTAAGACACTCAATGATTTGGTCAAACTTCTTTTATTTCCATCAACCAATATAGGCACTCAATTACTTTGCTCAATTTACTTAATCACCCAATTAATTAATGAAAGGGGGGGGAAACACTTAATCTTATTCCTACACCACAGAATGGAAATCATCTAATTTCCCTAAGATGTACAATAGGAAATACCCAGACCAACATCTTCTTCTAATTACCCCAAACAATCTTACTACACCTGGGATGGCAGAAAAAGCTATGGTGGATCCAAGAAGATCCTAGGGTAAAAAGAGTAAAGGAAGTTGCATCTGGACAGGCAGACCCAATGGCTATAGGCATTGATGGTAGGAGGCTGGACCTTGCCTGGTCCAGTCTGTAATGTCTCCTCTGCGCTTCGGGAAGCTTGTCAAGTCTTGAATCATTACCAACGACTGGTTTTGCTTTGCTTGGGTGTGGGCTTAGTGGTGGTTCCTACTTCAGCATTGGCCATCTTGTCTCTGTCAGGAGAGGACACTTGGACTTAGTGTGGCCTCCTTTTAAGGGAAAATTGACCAGTGTTTTTTGCTGATTGGATGGTTAAAGTTGTTTATGCTATTATGTGAATATATTCACAAGGTAACTAGTATGTGTTTTGTAAATAATTCATACTAATACATTGATATCACATTTCAAAATGACCCTATTTGGTCACAGGTATCTCATAATTAGATCTATCTGGGCTTACATACTTGGGAGCTTGGAGTATATATGCCCATTACAAATTCAAAACAGACTCACTCATGTCAAGCATGTTCCTATGACACCCAATCATGGGACTCAAAGATAGATCAGTATAAACTCTGCTTCTGGGAGCATATATTCTAATAGAATTGCATCTTTACCAGTAATCACACCATGAAAGCAGTTAGGCAGTCAACAAGCACTTCATTCCTTCTAGGCACTGGGGATACAAAGAAAGATTAGAAAAATGAAGATACCTACCCTAGAGGACCTTATCATCTAATGAGGGAGATAACAGGCAAACAACTATGTACATAAAAAATGCATACAGTGTAAATGGGATGTAGTCTCAGAGGGAAGGCCCAAGTAATAAGGGGGCTAGGAAAGGTCTCCTGTAGAAGGTAGGATTTCAGTTGAGCAAAGCTAAGAAAAACCAGAAAGCAGAGGTGAGGAGGAAAAACATTGCAGGTGTGAGGGACAGCCAATGCAATAGCCCTGAGTCCATGGTCATACAGCTATCAGAGGTGGAATTTGAATCCAGATCTTTCTGACTCCCAGTCCAAAACTCTATCCATTACTCCATGACTTTGGAGGATAGTGTGGCACTATATTTGGAGTGGAGAACCTGTGCTTAATTAAATTTCATTTAATTAATTAAATTAAATTAAATCTCAGTTCTCTCATTTATTATCAGTATAAGTTTATGCAAATTATATCTTCCTGGGCCTCAGTTTCTTCATCTTAAAAAATGGAAATTTAGGTTATATGGCCTTGAAAAACCCTTGCAGGACTAGATCCTAGGATGCCTCCCTTATCCTTTTGAAGGAGGTTTCTATACCTCCAGTCTCCTAGAAGTCCTGCTCTTGAATCTGACCCATTTTTCTTAGAACTATTTGGTTTGTCTGAAGTACATAGTTCAGGCTGGTTTTACCTTTTAAGTAAACAAGCCAAAGTTCATCTCTCTAAGTCTGTGACTGATCCCATCCTCACTAGCAGCTATGTGGCCACCATGGTGTGGAAGACCTTTCCCAGAAGCTTATCTGCATTGTGTCAGTTTCCTTTATGACCACACAGTTTCCAAGCTGCCTTTGCAGAAAAGAGGTTACTTGATAGGTCCTAAGCTCAGTAAAGGATCAAATTTTTCTTGTCTGGAGATATCATTCCCTGCCTCAAATTCTCTTTACAGCACCCTCATGTGCTGTTTAGGAGAGTTGGCTTCCAGGGTCCTAGTTCTAGAGTTTTGAAAAAAAAATTGTCCAGACCTGTGATTTCCTGGGTATAGAGACTTACCTGATGAGGCTATATCCTCTTATAAAGTGACTCATCAATTCTTCTATAACCTATGCTTTAATTACAGGGTTTCTTGGGGTCTTGAGAGGTTAAATGACTTGCCTAGAGTTACTCAGCCAGAATGAGTTGAATTTAAACCCTGGTCATACTGAATCTGAGGTCAGCTCTCTATTCACCAGGCCACCCTACCTCTCATACTTGTGTAATATTGCAAAGAACTTCTACATGTAGTAAAAATGACAGGAGTAGTTTCTTCCAGGAAAAGAAGCTAAGGGCTGTTCCCTTAAAGGAATAGTGGACCACTGTGAGTTCTCACGTGGTAGCAGAACTCCAGGTGGGAAGAGTGCTGTGGAATTTTGTGGAATCTTACTTGCTTCTATGGAAAGAATGTAGGGCAAATTGTAGGAAATCATAGGAGTTGAAGCTTCAAGTCTTTGAGTTCAGCTGCCATCTCATCTTACAGAGGAAGAAACCTAGACCCAGGAAAGAAAAGTGACTTTCCTGAGGTCATCCAAGCAATAAGTGACAGCCAAGATTGACTCTGCCTTCCAACTTTGAATCCAGTGCTGCTTCTATCACCCTATTCTTGCTGTAGGTCAACAGTGTAAGACATTCTAATATCAGATCTCATTGAAACTTCCTAATATAGCTAACAGTATTTAATGCCAACATTAAATACTGTTAGGTGTATTAGGAAGCATAGAATCCAAATTCAAGAGAGATTCCTTTAGGTGATGAGGTTCAGCTTTCCAGCACTGTACTTGGCACATATTAAGTGCCTGATAAATGCTTTTTCATTAATTAATTTCTGTTTGTGGATGACATTGTGTCATTCAAGTCCTGGAATAATAAAATACTTCCTAAATGAGATCTGCAACTATGCAAGAGTTGAATCTAATTATCTTTACAGGAAAAACTAAGTGGATGAAGTAAGTAAATGATTATTTTCCAGATTATGATATGCAATTAAATGGGCAATTCAAAGAGCTGGACAATCAGCACACACATCATCTCATACAGATATTGCTTAGGGACAATAAGCAGTGCTTAGAATTGTACATGAGCAGGACAGACCACCTTTGGGAAATGCTTTTAGTGAACTGAACCTTCTCCTTGAAGTGAGAGTCCATCATTTTAACAATATCTTCCTGGTGAGGCCGTATGATTGTGAATCATAAAATACCAGTCTCCGAAGAATTAAAACTTAGATCATCCAAAGGACAATAGAGAGGCATTTGATGGTTGTGAGTGGGCTGCCACCCATTACTAATGCGAGATTGCTGAGAAGCAGCAAAAAGGATACCATTAGAGAGACGTATGATAGAAAAATGGGCACATGATAAGTACTCATGTGCTTCACTGACATCCGTGTGAATCAGTAGATCAAGCGATTTTTTTGGGGAGCTGTAGAAGGACATGGACAAAATTTGCTGGGAAGGAGAGGGAATGGATAGATTGGGGGAGGTCTTCATTGCTGGCAGGAGTACATCACAAACTTTTATTTATTTTTCATTTTAAAATAAATTTTATTGATGCTGTGTTCTTATATTACCCACATTTTTCCCTGTATCCTTCTCAGAGTCATCACTTATAAACAATAAATTTTTTTAAAGTGGAAAAAGGAAAAAAAATTCAGTAAAGCAAATCAACTCATTGAAAACACCTGATGTTTCAAATGATGTTCCATACTCAAGGGCTTCCAATTTTGAAGCCCAGTGGATAGAACACTGGATGTGGTGTTAGGAAGTCCTGAGTTAAACTTGAACTTCAGAGGTTTACTAGCTGTGAGACTCTGGGCAAGCCCCTTAATCTCTGTCTGTTTTAGTTTCCTCAACTATAAAATGAGAAATATAACACCTATCTCATAGGGTTGCTGTGAAGAGCAAATGAGGTAGTATTTGTAAAGGGCTTAGCATAGTTCTTGGCATATAGTGAGCTCTATATACATTATAGCTTTTTTCTCCCTTCCCTCTTTCCCTCCCTCCTTCTTCCTCCTCCGCCTTCATTTCACAACATTGAGTTTCAATTACTTTTTGGTTTATCTATTTGCCTTTTGCCATTGTGTATGTTGTTTTCTTGCCTCTGTTCATTTTTGCATCAATTCATATAAGCCTTCCCGTGCTTCTCTGAGATGTTTTTATCATATTTATTTTATTTATCATATTAGTTATTCCTTTCAGCACAGTCAGATTCCATTACATTTTTGTGCCACAATATATTTAACTATTCTTCAGTTAATGGGCAACTGCTTCCTTTCTGGTTCTTTGTCACCACAAAAAGTGTGGCCATATTTTCCTGCATATGGAGTCTTTATTTTTGTTAATTGTGGGAGTGCTCATATTGATGTGATCATACATCTTGGTACTGGGGAGGGTGCTCTTGGTGCTTGGTTCAGAGTCTGTCTGGGGGTTACAGTTAGATCAAATAGGCATCTTTTCCAATAGGGCTGGAAACAGAATATGGCCTTTTCTAAGTCCCGTGGATTGGTTGGACAATGTGATACTAGCCAAATGATCCGTTGCTCTTTGGGGAAGAGTGAAGCATGATCCAGTCAACATTTATTCATGTCTACAACATTCCAGGTACTGTGTTAAGCTCTGGGACTACAATTAAGAAAAAAAAGTTAATCTAGAATTGGATAAGTAGAAAAACATTTTTGTTACTTGTTCATTCTTTGTTTTTGAAGAGGACCAGTGACATGATGGGTAATATCTTGATTTATGTGTGATTTGGATTTAAGTAAAGCAGAATTGCACGAAGTTATCAACCTCAATCTCTCTCCTAGAGTCATCAAAGTCCAGTGGTTGCACAAAAATCAAGATAACTGGTGATGACCCAGGATGCAGTGGATGACCTTGGCATCTTGGATGCCTGACCAACCTCTAAGTGCTCCACATTATTTGCTTCTACCATCTTCATGGCCATTGGAACAAATTGTTCTCATCTATCCATTCTGTCTTCATATGCTTGGGATAAACATCTCTCTAACTTACCAACATGCTCCCCACTGAGAGGTATGGAGGTGGCCATGTGGACTCCTGATATAGCAGATTATCAGATGGGCTGTCTCCTTGGAGCTCAAAGCTAAGATGTGATGGAAAGACTGCCAAACCTCATCAAACCCACAGACTGCTATCTATTGCTGCTGATTCATATAGGCATGAGTGATATAGGCAGTAGAGGCCTGAAATGCCTCTCTCTAGAGGCTTTGAAGTTTGAGGTAAGAAGCTATAGGACATTGGTGGCTCAGGAGATGTTTTCATCTCTAACTCCTGTTGATGGTTTTGACAGCAGACTGGAAAGGAGGAAGTGAGAAGCTAGTTATGAAGATGGTGATATAGAAATTAATTTTCAAGACCTTTATTTCCCATGCTAGAAAGATAGGTTTCCCTAGGAAATTATAATAAAAAATGAAAAACATAATGTAAAATAAACAAAAGATGTTACAAAGTTGCAGTTAAATGGAGGGTGGCTTGGGGGTTTTCCTGGGAGACATAAACAAAGTAATTATCAGGGTTGTCCTCATTATACAGCAAGAAATATCTTTTCATGAGACACTTGGGATCATAGGATCATAATATGGAGAAGGAAGGGTCCTCAAAGTCCACCCAGTCCAACACTATCATTTTACAGATGAGGAAACTGAGGCCCAGAGAAGTTAAATGACTCAAATGACATTGCACAAACCAACCCTCCATGAGGAGTACTGCAGTTTGTGTCAATATCCATTGTAAAGAACGAAGAGAGGGAGAAGTTCTTTGATCTTTGTGAATCAGATATTGAAATATAGACTAGATGATAATATGGTAAGGTACATTGACAGCTGATTAAGAGGCTGCTGATTGTTTTCTTTACTTGGTATTGTGAACTCCAATCCTATCATGACCATTTTGTAACCATTTCACCACTAATTCTTTGCAGATGGTACAATGGATAAGAGCATGGGGCTTGGCATTAGGAAGATGTGATGAATTCTGCCTCAGGCATTTATTTATGAGCCATGTGAGCCTAGGTGAGTCAACGTGCTTCAGTTTCCCCATCTGTAAAATGAAGAGCATAGGAACACCTACCTCACAGGGTTGTCATAGGATCTAATGAGTTAACATGTATAAAGTGCTTTGCTGACTTCAAAATGCTACATGAATGCTTCGTCTTCTTCATTTTCTTCTTCTTCTCCTTCTCCTTCTTGTTCCTGTTCTTCTTCTTCTCCTTCTTGTTCTCCTCCTCCTCCTCCTTCTTCTTCTTTCTTCTTCTTCTTCATTGCTGGTCAGAATTAACCCAAGAAAAGCAATTCATTTTACAAAACATATTACTTCTTACTTGTATGTTATGTTGTGAGTCAATATTTCGTAGAGAATGAAGTATCATAGAACCATAGACCTAGAGGTGGAAAAGACTTCAGAGGCCATTGAGTCCAACTCCCTCGTTTTACAGATGAGAAAACTGAGGCCTAGGGAGGTTATGACTTAACCAAGATCACACAGGCAGTAGGATCAGAGGTTGGATTTGAACCCAGATTCTTGGAGTCCACAACCTGCCCCACCTCTGAAACATGTTTGCTATGTAACTTTGGGTTAAGTTATTTGACCTCTTTATGTCCATAGACATTTTTGTAACACTATAAGTTGCAGAACAATTGTCAATATGCCTTGATAGATGGTGTTTCCTTCCAGGTAGCTTCTTATGTTGCAAATATATCAATCAATGAGTCAATAAACATTTGTTAAGTGACACTATGTGCCAGGAAATAGGCTAAATACTAGGTATATAAATTAGAGCAATAACATAGTCTTTGCTTGTAAGACTAGTTGGGGAAAAACCTGCAAACAACTGTGTACAAAGCCACCTTTGATGGAATAAATTAGAGAAAATCAATAGAGGGAAGTCACTAGAATTAAGGGGAATCAGGAAGACTTGCTGTGGAAGATGGGATTTTACCTGAGACTTGAAGAAATGTAGGCTAGGAGGCAGAGATGAGAAGGGAGAGAATTCCAGGATAGATTGTCTTGTGCAGGGAGCTGCAAGGAAGCCAGTGTCATTGGATCACAGAAAATGCTCAGTACGTGCTGGTGGATGAATTGTGAGGTATAAGAAGACAGGAAAGGTAGTGGAGAATTAGGTTATGAAAGGCTTTGAATACCAAACAGATGATTTTATATTTGATCCTGGAGGTGATTTGGAGCTGCTGAAGTTTTATCGAGTAGGAGGGTGCTATGTCAGAGCTGTGCGTTTGGAAGATTATGTTGGCAGCTGAGATGGACTGGTGTAGGGAAAGACTTGGGGCAAGGATATGACGAGTGAGGTGATAAGGACCTGTACTAATGTAGTGGTAGACTCAGAGGAGAGAAGGAGCCCTATGCTAGAAATATTATGAAGGCAAAATCTACAGACCTTTGCAACAGATTCATTATGGGGGCAGGATGATAGAAAATGAGCACTCTAGGATGATACTTAAGTTGTGAACCTGCACGGCTGGGAGAGTGGTAGCTTTCTCAACAGTAAGAGAAAAGGAAGGAAGATGATTTTGGGGGAAAGGGTAATGAATTCAGTTTTAGTCATGTTGAGTTTAAGATATCTATAGGACCCTCAATTTAAGATACCTGATAGGCAGTTGGAGATGTGAAACTGGAAGTCAGAAGAGAGGTTAGGGCTAGATAAGTAGATATGAAAATCATCAGTGTAGAGATGATAATTGAATCCATGAGAGCTGATGGATTATATATATATATATGTATGTATATATGTACACAAGCATATATATATGTATGTGTGTCCCATGTCCCAACATCACTGTTACCTCATTAATATCACATATTTTGGTGGTTGCATCTTTCAAAGAATCTTGTCTGACAAGCATGGGGAGACATCTTGCTTGAAGGAAGCACTTTGCCTGAGTCAAATCCTTCTTTGTCTCTGACAATGCTGAGCACAGTAGGATCTTGTACTCTGTAGATGTCTCAGACAATAGTATAATGTAACATTTTAGTATGCAATGAAATGAAAAGTCATCTATGAAACTTGCCTGTTTTTGTATCATGTTTTCACTAAAGACAAAATAGCTACAGTGACCATTTTAATGAAGGTTTTGTAGTGTTGGGAAAGTAGACATGAGTTGACAGTCGAAGTTTTCTAAGTCCCCTTCCCTTTTTGGGGGAGTAATTCTACCATCTCTGATCTTTCCTATGTTTTTGCAACCTTTCCCTTTTTGAGCTATCTTGAAAATTCATCCCTTAGTGACTTTAACCCAATGGTTGCCTCAAGTAAATCTGTCTGTCTGTAATTTGACTGAGTCTTGGAGCACACAGAGGTATTAGAGTCCACATGTGATGGTTCTTCTGTTCTTGATGATGAGCATTGATTACTATAGAAACCATGGAAAATCAGTGGAAGTTCTTGTTTGTTCGTTGTCTCTGTTCCAGTTTTGTCTAAAAATGCCTTTGAGATGATCTGACTTAGTAGTGTCTCACACAAACTTTCTGCAGGCTCATTTTTCAATCTGTTGTTTTTCCAATTTTGTGAGATCACGCAGGACCCTTGCTCATCATCTTTCAAAACTGTCTTATAATGTTTTACAAATGAGCGTACAGAAATACATGTATCTATATAGCCATGCACATATACATGTATATACACATATATCCATATATATATACACACAGATCTTAGAAGAACTCTACAGAAGACCATGAAATTGAGCCCTGAATTGTGTTGGAAAAGTAGACCAAACTCAACAGCCTTTGGAAAATTGCGTATGCCTTTAACAAACTTAACTTTTTTGCAATCCCCAAAGCCCATATCTTTATTATTGATGATAATTGATATATTATTATTGATCCAATATTATGTTAGAAAAATGACATCTATGAATCATAGAAAATTTTGTTCCTAGAAGAATCAAAATGACAGATTGTCCAAGGCGAATGGAAAGCTACATGGTATACGTGAATATACGTGTATGTGTGTGTATGTGTGTGTTGTGTATGTACCATGGTGGTTGGTTGTTGTTCTTCATTTTTCAAGAGGACCAAAAGGACATCATGATGTTGGGGTCAAGGTACAACATGTCTGACCAGGCCAATATAAGCTCCACAGGTTGGACGCAAATAGTCCATATGAAATACATCAATGAGGTTTTGTATAGTTGGAAATGGAGATGAGAAGATCATAATTCAACAATGAGGGACAATGATGTACATCCTGAAGGATGCATTAGTCATTTTCCTCCCTTCCTCCCCTACTGGGAGATTTTACACACATATACACACACACAAACATATACATACATATACAGACAGACACACATATATATATCTATATCACTTAATTTAATGTCAGATGAACTAGCTTAAAATTCCACCTCAGATTCTTGCTAGCTGTGTGAACTTAGACAAGTCATAAACTCTCTGGGTCTCAGTTGTCTCACTTATAAAATAAGGGGACTGAATTTGATAGCTTCTAAGCTTTAAATATATAGTCTTATGACTTCTGTGACCCTTCCAGTTTTAAAACTATAACCCTATGATTCTAATAAGTTGGGTAGATCCTCCCTGGAAGATTACGAAAAGATGTGGGTGAGAATCTCACAGGATAATAAAGCACGAAGTAGTTGTACTCTGTATCATAGAAGAGTGTACCCACACCGAAGAAGCTGGAGATCCATCAAAATATTGTGCTATAATAACCACAAAGATGCCATTGTAGATGCCAGGTGTCCTGCTTGAATCGAAGGTTCTCTCATCATGGCTATGATGTTTTCCTAATCTATCTTTTTGGGAAGCTATCAAAATTGGCATGGTGTATTTTTAGTAAGGCCATATTGGTTCCAGGTGATGAATGTATTCTTTTCTAAATGCTCACAAACCATAAGGCTTCTCAGAATTTAGCTGGTAACTAACATTAGGTTTACTAGTTTGAGGTTTCCAGAACCAATTCATTTTGAAAATATATACAGTATTTGCCTATCCTAGCCTTCTGGAACCTTCCTCATTCTCTGTAATTTTCAAAGATTTTTATCAGTGATTCTCAGATTCCATCTGGAAGTTCTTTTAGTAGCCCAGAATGTCTTTCTGGAGATATAAACTTATTTAAAGAAGGCAGAACGCTTTCATAACACATCTTCTGGGCTCTAATTTGTTTTTTGACTATATTTGTCTTCTTACCAGTTTAAAGACCATTCTCCTTTCTTGACAAAGGGGAAAAAGACATTAAGTAGTTTTCTTCTCTCTGTCACCTGCTAATATTATAACTTCTTCTCCAGACAGTGAGCTTTTCTCTGCTTTTCTTCTTGCTCTGAACCTAACTAAACCTAACTAAAAAAAGTCAAGCTTAGTATAGTTGGCTATGTGCCCTAAACTTTAGGATAACAGATTTTAAATGATTTAGAATAAAAATACAAATTTTCCCAAAGCTTGAGGCTCTAAAGAGGATAAATGGCTCATAAGGGATGGGGGAAGCCAAAAAGTGGGGGAGTTCTGACTTGGCAGCTGTTTATAGAGGAGGGGTTGTTTCCTCTGCCCCTAGGTGCCCTTGGGTGAGTTAAAGCATGTCCCAATAAAGTCTTATTACTTTACACATTACTGGCCTGTTGGATTCTTGTGAAAGCCTCCTCTAAATCCCTAAACTGCAGGAACAGGTTGGGATAAAGACTCTGTGATGAAAATGGAGCTTTTGGAAAATAAATCTGGCTGAGAGAGAGGAGAGCCTGAAATCAGGAGGTGAGGGAAGGTGTAGCAACAATCCAGATGTGAAGGGATTGTAAGTTTCCGTAGGGATGGAGGCTGCCATTTCTATGTCCCCATTCCCAAGAAGAAATGACTGCTGTAGATGGAGCTATTTGTTAGTCAGAAGCAATCTGGCTCTTTATGAATTCAATACACAATAGAGGTAATCTGCAAAAGCAAAAAAGCATGTTATTAGATCAGAGGGTCTTCATCTTTTTTGTGTTCTGGACCAGCAATCTGGGGAAGTCCATGGACCCCTTCTCAGAAGAATGTTTCTAAATGCATAAAATAAAATACATTTAGGGTTATAAGGGAAAGCAACTCTATTAAATACAATGACAAAAATGTTTTTAATAATCCAGTTCACAGACCTCAGACTAAAAATCCCTGCATTAGGTAAATTATGATTAATATTAGTAATAAATAGAATTTTTATTGTGCTTTGGTGTTTACAAATCATTTTATAGGCATTATCTCAATTGATCTTTGCAACAACTCTGTGAGGGCAGTGCAATTATCATACCCATTTTATAGGGGAGGAAATTGAGATCAAGAGAGAGATTAAGAAAGAGATTTGCTCAGGGTCACAGAGCATGTGTCTGCACTTGAACTCAGCTCTTCTTGAATCCAAGGTCAGTTCTGTAGGGTGGGGTAGGGGTGACTAAATTATTTCCGCAGAAACAATAAAATAAATGTAACAATAGCATCATGGGGGTTGGTTACAATTTATAATGAAATTATTGTAAAATAATATTGGCAGCCAAAGTGCTAGATGTGGATTCAAAGAACCTTGGTTCAAACCTCAATCTTGCTTGAACAAGTCATAACCTCTGTGTCCCTCAGTTTCTTCACCTGTAAAACTAGGAGGTTGTCCTCCAAGGTTCTTCCCAGCTCTAAAATTAGGATCCTTCGGGGAATTCACTTTTTAGGTCATTCCATGCTAAGCCTCAGGCTTGATTTGGGGGGAATCCAGAACTTCTGAGGATAGACGTTTTGAGTTTTGGTACCATCTTCTGTGATGTCACTGAGAATAGGTCTGGGAGGGGCAGAAGGAGAGTTGAGGGCTAAGTCTCCCAGCCCCATTCCCACCGATCCTGGGAAAACTCTACAAGGATAAATTGTTTGCAGGCTGTCTGGGCTAGAGAGACCCTAATTCAGAGCAACTGTGCAGCATGAGGAGAAAAGGTGCAGAGAAAGGCAAAAGTGATAATGAAGGAAGAAAGAGAAGGATTTAAGATAGAGTGAAAGATAGGGAAATAAATGAATGGGAATGGATGGGTTAATCTCTGCTCTGATGGATCAGTCTCTTGGCTTGGTGAGTACTACAGCTAGTGACATCTGGTTTTTTGTAACTGAATTTGATGACTCAGGGCTTAGTATCCGTTGACAGGTGTGGCTGAATCTCTCCTCCCCCGCAGTGGTCCCCTAGGAACTGCTATTGCTAAATATTCCTTCTAATAGTAATTATACTCACTCATATTTACATGGTGTTTTAAGGTTTGCAAGATGTTTTACTCAAAGTGGCCCAGCCAGCATTGTTTTGAGGGTGGATCCACAGTGGCTGTTCAGTGTGAATTCTCTCAAACAGCTACTAGGCAACTGAAAACTAGAGTCAGAACCTCAGTATCAGTATCTAAACATAGTTATGGACTGTGTTGAGCTTGAAGGTCCCTAAATAAAATTAGTCCCAAGCAGTCGAAAAAATAGACTTCTCTTTGAAGTACACAAGATATCATTAGACCAAAGACATCCCACATTTTGGAGACTCATTGCAGTTGCTTAGTGCAGTGAGAGATAGGATGCTGAGCACAGACATGCAGGCAAACACCAGCCCAGAGTAAACAGTCCCTTAGGCAGTGAAATGAAGTACATTTAAGATTCTTTGTTTCTTGTCCTTGTTTGTTCTTCCTAGGGTTTAGGGGCCTCAGTTGCTTTGCCTTGCTCTCTAAGCATGCCCTTTACCTATGGCTCTGGATGTTTATCCAGAATGAAGGATGAACAATAATCTGTTTAAGCTATGCCTGAAATATCTTCCCTCCTTTTCTTCAGCCTTTGACTTTCTGTCTATCCTTTGCAACTTGACTCAAATGGCACCATCTTGAGTGGTCTTAACTGACTTTTCAAATCCCTATTGGTCATTTTGTCCTGTCTTTCCCAGAAAGAAAATTATTCTCCTTGGCAGAGAATATAAAACTGAAGATTTTAAAGATGCAAGAAACACTTTCATCACTATAGTCCATTGAAGGCCAAGGCATCAACAGACAAAAGCAGATTTAGGAAAATTACCAACCTGTTAAAAAAACTGGTGCCTAAAAACAGGTTTTGGATTTTTGAATCATGGCTTAAAATATAAGAATGATGTGGCAGCTAGATAGAACAGTGCACAGAGCACTGGGCCTGGAATCAGGAAGATCTGAGTTCAAATCCAGCCTCAGACATGTACTAGTTGTGTGACCCTGGGCATGTCACCTAACCATTGTCTGTCTCAGTTTCCTTATCTGTAAAATGAAGATTATTATAGCACCTACCTCCTAAGGTTGTTGTGAAGATAAAATGAGATAATATATGTAGCTTAGCATAGTGCCCGGCATGTAGTAGACACTATACTAAGGCTTGTTCTTGTTTTTCTCATTATGGTTGCTGTCGGTGATAGTGGTGTTAGTCAAGGTTGGAATGCCCCTAGAAAAGGTCTAGTTTAAAAAAATTGCCTGGAGTCTTGCAATATTAATTGAAAAAGTCTTATACTGAAGATTAAGGAGGAGGGAAAAACCTCTCTCCAAAAATGTGTGTGTGTGTATAGATATACACACGTATGTATATGCATATATATACCCATATACATATGCACACAAAATACATTTGCACACCTATGGATAGATACATACAGATAGATAATATAATTACATATGAATTTGTGATTGGGATGGAAAAGAAAGCTAGGCACAGCCTGACCTTCACCTTAGATTTGGAGAAAGCCGATCTCAAAGGCCAAGGAGAAAGGTTAGGGAGTACCCAGTGGATTAAAGTTCTGTAGGAGAAATCAGTCCTGGAAGGTTGGGAGATCTCAACAATGAGATTCTGAAAACACAGAGAGAAGCAATTCTTATGAGGGAAACATTGTCTAAAGAGATCTTTGTGGATGCACATGGAACTCATCCCACAGCTTAGATTTTAAAAAGATGTGGTCAAAAGATAGAAATGATGTAAAATATCAGACCACAAATACAAAGGGAGACATAGTGCTGTGTGCCTGGTGGTGGAATGCTGAGGTTTGGAATGGACTGAGAACAGCAAATAATTTTTTTATTTTATCAAAGTGAGGAAAAGATGAAAATCAAAGCAAGGATAGGGTAGCTCATTAGGGTGGATTTTTGTTCTTTAGTCCTTTCTGACTCTTTGTAATCCCATTTAGAGTTTTCTTGGCAAAGATCCTCGAGTGGTTTGCTTTTTCCTTCTCCAGCTCATTTTACGGTTGAGGACACTGAAGTAAACAGAGTTAAGTGACTTGCTCAAGGTCATGCAGCTAGTAAGTGTCTGAGGCTAGATTTGAACTCAGGTCTTCCTGACTCCAGGCTTGACTCCAGCCACCTAGTTGGCTGGTTAGAGTGCATGGGACAGTGTTAATGGATGATAGAGAACACATTTTGCTTTTAATTTTCTCTGCCAAGGAGAATAATTTTTGTTTTGGGAAAGACAGAACAAAATGACCAGTAGAGATTTGAAAACCAAGGTAAGTCAAGAGATAGTTAAAAATCACATCGCTGCCTTTGATGAATTCAAGTTGCCAGGCAAGCTGTGGCAAAGATGGCAAAGACAATTAACCGGATTAGCTCAAGTGTACATAAAGGAGCTTGAATTGTGAAGGTGTTGAGGGATAGATTCACACAGTGTATGGAGGGGGAGCAGCAAAGACACTGAAGAAATATTGGAGGTAACAGTTGTAAAAATGCCTAGCATAGCGCTTGGTATATAGTAGGCACTTAATAAGTGATTATTTCTTTCCCTCTCCCCTCCTCTATAAAATGGGGGAGGGGTTTGGACTAGATGGTGTTGATATTTCTTCAGCTCTAGGTCTATGATTCTAAAGTCTTCATCGGTAAATTTCCTTCTCAGGAATTCCCTTTACAAATGAAATTAGAAGTCTGGGCTAAAAAAAATATAGAACATTCTTCATCTTTACGAGGAGGAGGGTGGGGGTAGTATGGGGTAGCACTGGAAAAGTGAGTGAACCTAATACTAATTTTAGAAGAGGATGCCTCTTGCTTACTACATTAGTGTCTATCTTACTACAAGGCTCTTTGGTAAGATAGCTCAATATTCTATTTAGAAATTATTGTGTCATCCGCATTATAATTTTCTTCCATTTCTCCTTTCTGTTTGAAAAAAAAAGTTGAGAAATCAAAATAAAACAAAATAGTCTGAGCACTCATGCTGGATGTGCATGAATCTCTCTGCAGGCTTATTCATCTTGGAGATAGATAGCTCTCCCTTGTTTTTCCCTCTTGGTCTGAAATCAGAGCAAAAGGTATTTAACAAAACAATATAGAAAAGTAAATGACAGATAATTGGCTAAGGTATTAAATGTTCTTGGCATCCAATTTCCCTTCCTGTCTCACCAAGGCAGCAGGAGATGTTAATATCTGTTTACTCACAGAAGGGTTTCAGAGTCTTCCCCTTTACGGTCTAATACTCATACTTTCCCCAATAACCAATGCAGTGTACCCCAAATATTATGTGTAAGTGAAGTATATTTACATAGACAAATGAAAATCTCCCCTTAAGGTAAAAAAAAATCAGTCCCTGCAAATCATATTGAATATATAGGTATAATTATAATTATGCACCATAAGAATTCATTAATCAGAATATAGGAGATTATTGTCCCAGATATGTAGGCAGATAGTATATAAAAATCTACATTAGAATTCTATACGACAAAAGAGACACGTAGATTCTGTGCAATGCCTTATATAACATGACTGACTGACTGAATTAAAAGGCATTTGTTAAATATTGATAGTGGGCAGAGCACAGTTCTAAATGGTGGGGATACAAATAGAAAAAGCAATCAATCAGCACAGATTATTTAGTGACTATTACGTTGCACAGTGAACAGAGAGCTGGTACTAAGGTCAGGAAGACCTGAGGTCAGCCTAGGCACTTACTAGCTGTGTGTTCCTGAGACAAGTCACTTGGCTTTCTCAGCTGTAAAATGAGATTATGACAACGGCACCTACTTCCCAGGGTTGTCATGAAGATCAGTGAAGATGAATGAGATAGTATTTGTAAAGTGTTTAGTTCAGTGCCTGGCACATAGTAGGTACCTAACAAATTCTTATTTCCTCCCCCTTCCTACTATGTGCTAGGCGCTGGAGATGGAAGTACAAAGACTGAAACAATCCTGTACTTGCAAGGAACTGACATTCTTATGGAGGAGACCAAACATATAGGAAATTTCATATGAACATCATAATCTTCATGGTCCATAGTGTAGAGTGACAGAGTATATGGTAATATATCCTCTTTAATGTTATTTACCCTGATCAAACCATAACCATTTCTGATGTTGACAATGAGTGCCAAGGACTAGAGTGGTGAGACCATTCTTTTCAGGTCTTCTATGGCTGTAGCTATTGAGAAGGTGGGTCCTGTAGCCCTTAGAGAAACAGGTTAAGTCTCCACTAAAGTTGATTCCTTAGATGAGGGCTGTGAGAGCTGAACTGGAAGTGGGGTCAGTGGTTTGGGAGACACTGCTAACTCCAGGATCTTTTGCTCAGGGTCTTGGACTATCTCCATGAAGTTTTGAGGTGGTGGAAGTGGTGGCAATGGATAAGCACCAACCCTATACCACTATGGCGTTGACATAGAGACTGTACCATTTACTCTCCTTTTAAGGTATCCATATCTCATTTCTACTTTCAGAATTACCTCCTTTAGAAAGGAGACTCTATCCCTTATCTGATAAAGTCCACTCTATCTTTTTCTCTGTTACCCCTCAATACCTCTTTTTATTCAAAGACAACTTATCTTTTTTTATGCCATTTTCAAACATTCTTTCTCCCAAGTCAGTAATCTATGATAATTGGGTATTCCCTCCTCTGAGACAAATAGCAGCTCCTCCATGTCTTGGAAGATGACTTCATGGGTTGCAAAGGCGCTGGCCAACCATCTGATGATGGACCTCTTTCTATTTTGAGTTACACCTTGGACAAGTGTAGTCAGATTACATCAGTATTGTATGCCAGTTTCACAATGGCATGCTTGCATGGTTTATGAATAAGGGACAATGCTTTTACACTTTTTCAATCATCAATGGAATGAAGTGGGGCTGTGTGCTTGCTCTCGTGCTTTCTAGCACGGAAGACCAATTTGGGGAACACAAAGTAGGCAAATTTGCTTGGAACTTAGGAGGAATAGAGAAGAATAAAAAGAAAAAAACCTGGAAGCATAGACCTTATGACATGTTAAATTTGATTTTGGGCTAGGAGGACTAGGGGACCAGGGTCCTGGAGACTATGTCATGTGAGGATTAGTTGAAGGAACTGGGAATGTTTGTCATAGAGAAGAGGAGATGTTGGGTAGACAGGATAACTATCTGTAAGTGATTGAAAGGCTGTCATATGCAAGAATGGTTAGATTTATTCTCTTTGGTTTCAGAGGAATTAACTAGGAACAATGAATAGAAAGTTGGAGAGAAGCAAATTTAGATTTGATAGGAGTTAAACTTCCTGGAACTCAGTTTCTTGACCTGTAAAATTAGGGATTTAGACTACATGGTCTCTGAAGTCTCTTTTGAACGACAGCCGTAGATCTGTGAATCTGTTTTTCTAAGTATGATCTCTTCTTTCCTCTCTCTCTTCCTTCCTTCTTTCCTTCCTTCCTCTCTCTTTCTCCCTTTCTTTCACTTCCTATTTTCACTCAACCTGAAAATTTAGGAGCTACCATAGTCTTCATCTCAGTGTTGACCAATCAAAGAGTTTTGACCTGCTCCATTTCTGATCTGGGCTAGTTTGTTCCTCTTTAAGCATCCTGGTGGTCCTCTGCTCCCAGCAGCTTACCATATTGATGACAAACTTAGTGAGGATACTTGATCAGCATCTTCTACTGCAGCTCAGAACTCCTGAACTCAGGAGATCAGCAGATAGTTAGGTTTACATAGTTATATGCCTCCATGTCTAGTGCTTTGTGATTTTTGAACAGGCTAAGGAGGAATCCTGTTTACCTTTGATGGCCTTCAAGACTCCACTGATTTAAAAGGCAATAATGGACTCTTTGGGTTGGTGGAGGGTGAGATGGGAGGGGGGTGTTTTGGACCTAGGCAATGGGGGGACTATGACCATAGGGGTCAATTCCAAACAAAACCATCCCTGTGAACTGACTGGCACAAAGAGACCAGGTTAGCTATGCCACTGACCAACAACTCTACTTTGACTAAAAGTATGTAAGAAGGGACATGAAAAGAATGGTCCTATATACCCCTGGGGCCTATTTGCTAGTTTCCTCTTATCACCCTCTTTCCCCAACTGTAAGATCATAACATTGGATATTCAGAGCTAGAAGGGACTTAAAAGCTTCTTATTTTTAGAAATTTAGAAGAAATCATAAAACAAGGCTTAGGAACCATCTTGTCCAACTCCCTCCTTTTAAAGAGGAGGAAAGTAAGTCTGGGAGAGGGAAAGTGGATTTCCCAGTCATCCAGATAGTAAGTAACAAAGCTGGAATTCTAACCCAGTACTTCTGACTCCAGTTCTGCTAAACTACATCACCTTCTCAATCTTTTTCTTAGGCTCATCCTCCTCTGAATACTAAAGAGGGGGTATGTGGCTAAGGCTGCGTCAATATACAGTCCAAGAACTCTGAACTAGGGGTCTATGGATAGATTTTGAGGTTCCATGAACTTGGATGTGAAAATAATGTAAATATTCACTTATTCAAATATGTTTATTTGAAATTTTCATTTTAATTAAATTTTTTTATTTTTGTCATTCTAGCAATTATTTATTACTTTTTAATTTTATTTATTTTAATTTCTCATTCAAAAATTATTTATTTATTTAAATATGATTGATTTCCTTTGTATTTATTTTTTAACATTAAATTTCTTTTTAGTTCCAAATTGTTTCCCTTCTTCCAAATCCTCTCCTACTCACTTTGAAAGCAAGCAACATGATACCCATTATACACGTGAAATCATGCAAAATGTATTTCCATGTTAGCCATATTGCAAAAAAGCAAGAAGGATAAAGAAAATGAAAAAATTATACTTCAATTGCACTCTGAGTTTATTAGTTGTCTCTCTGGATATGAATAGCAATTTCATCATGAGTCCTTCCAAGCTGTCTTGGATAATTGAATTGATCAGAATAGTCAAGTCTTTCCAAGTCAATTATTACAATATTACAATTAGTTACTGTACAAAAATCTCTTGGTTCTTCTCACTTCAATTTGCATCAGTTGATATGGGGCTTCCCAGGTTTTTCTGAAACCACCCACTCATCATTTCTTATAGCAATATACATCGAAGAAACCTCCTGAGAAGGAGACTGAGAAAGAAGTCTATGGCACAGAAATGGTTAAGAAGCCCTGCTGCATTCCCATCTTTCCTTTAAAACTTTTTTTTCTGAGAAAGAGATTCCAGGCAGTCAAAGGGGGAAGATGGGGAAGTAAAAGACTCTGGCACATTCCATAGGCTGCTGTTTCTATGTAAATATGTCCCATGGCCTCTGGTCTTCTCTGGATTTATTACAGAGATGGATAGACCTGCATTCCAGCTTAGTATTATTATTTCTTTTAGTGAAACAGGCATAAAATGAGCTGGCAAGTTCTGCCAAGCACACTAAAAAGATCCTAATTGGCTAAAACTTAGACATCACTCATTTCAGTGTCTTTGGCCTGGGAGAAGGCAAAAGAGGCCAAATCAATGAACTGGTGGGAAGCTGCCCAAGACATTGAACTCCCTGACCATGCAGCAAACTTGACCCTGGAGCCATTCCAGTCATTGGGCTGAGAAGTAGATAAAAGGGGAAAAAAACATACCTCAAATCCCAAACCAAACAATGTTATAACACTCGCTCTTGGCCCAGAGAAACAAAAAAGCACTGGAAGAGGAGGGGCCCTCCTGCTTCTACCCAGGGAAGTAAATGTGTCAGAAACGGTAGGGTGGGTTGGTTTGCTTGTGTTTGTGTTGGGTCTTTTTTTTTATTATTATTTGAAATGAATTAAATGGTGAAACTATATTCCCCAGCCTGTGTTGAGATTTCTAATAAAATAATGAGAAGGCTGGACTGGAAATATGCAGAGTCACAACTTTTTGCTTTAGACCTGTTATCTGATTCTCTGTGCCCTCTGGGATACTCTGTCTTCCTGCTGACAGCAGCATGGAGTCAAAGTTGGGCAATTCAAGGGCTGCTGGCCTCTTTAGGTAGCTATTAAGTGAGTTGGGAAAGTCTGAGAATCTTTCTCTCCACTGTCTCTTCCTTTGTGACATCTTTTCTCCGTGCCAGCGCCAGTTTCTAGGAGCTGGGGGTGGGGGGAGGAGGAGGTACTGCTGCTTTTGCCTTGGTTTCTTTATCTATAAGATGAGAAAGGTGGACTAGATAATCTTTTCTAATTCCTGGTGTTGGCATCTGGGAACTCCCCAACTGCCACCATCTTATGGTTGCTGCATAATTCTTTTTTTTTTTTTGGAGGGGGAGTCGAGGCAATTGGAATTAAATGATGTACTCAAGGTCACACAGCTAGTATCTGAGGCTGGATTTGAACTCAGGTCCTCCTGACTCCAGGGCTGGTATTCTATTCACTGTGCCACCTAGTCGCCCCTCAACTGTTTAGTTTTAGGCATCTTGTTCCCTCCCCCTTATTCCTTCATCCCAGAATGTGGGAGAGGGTGCCAGTATTCCTAATTTGCTCTACTCTAAGGACAGCCATACAATGGTTTTTTTTTCCCTACATGCAATACAACTGTGATATAGACCTCCAAGTCTCTCTGGGCTCTTTCTATGTTTATGCTGTGGTTGACTCTCCCTTCATACCTGTCTTGACTCCAGGAGGGGGTGGGCTCCCCACAGGGGTGGCCATGTGGATACAAGTCACTCTCAGGGCCCTAAAGGTGCACATTGAGTATTTTCCTACTACTAACCCTCACTGGTGTGTTCCCCAAACATACAAAAACCAAATAATAATGACATCATTGACTCTTATACATGGAAATTTACTAAATGATAAGGCAAAAACAAGAATAATTGTAACATTTATTCAATCACAAGCCAAAACAAGGTGATATTTACTCAATAGAAGACAAAGTCACCTATAAACCTGAATCTTACTGGGCCATCAATGAAGATTGGAGAGAGTGAACACACACAGAAATCCAGCAGTAAGGTAATGAGTAGGGAGGGAAACCCAGGTGTCTCGGGTAACTCTCAGTGGTGGACTGAAGGGTTGAGTATTAATGGTCTCTTTTAGGGAACAGTCCATACCACAAGTCCACACACACTTCTTTTAAGATCTTTTGGAAAGAAAGCAGGACTATCCTCTTTCAGTGAAATAGAAACCCTAAGCCTGGGACCTGCAGCTTTCCAGGGAAGCCTCTTAAAGTCGTTCTCATAAAACAGAGAACTGAAAAACTCCTCATATTTGCCCTCTGGATTCTCTCTTAAGCCAGAGAGAGCAGTGAAAGGCATTGCTTTAAGCATCAAGCTCTAAGGGGTTTGCAAGGCCAAGAAAGGCGCTAAGAGCCACAAGCCCAGCTAGCTTTTTGCAAGGCTTAGACTGAATTCTGCTCCCTCTAATCAGCTTCCAGAAGATAGAGCTCCTCTCTAGGGAGAATAGCAGCTGGAAAACCATGAAGTGTTTCTTTCCCAAGACTCCTCCATCCATCCTTTCATTGATGACTTCCTTCTGGAGCATCTCTTTTGTGAAGGGGGTCAGGCTAATTGCCTTAATTCCTATCCTGGCTCTGTTTCATGCTTTCTGGACTTCAGGATCATGTCCCAGGCCACTGACTATCTTTATTCTTCCCTCCATCATCAACCTTTCAGTTTCTTTTTATGTGTTGTCCTCCTCAATTAGAATGTTAATTTTCTGAGAGCAGGGGTCATTCTTCTTTTTGTTTGTATTTGCATAAGCTTAGCACAGTGCCTCACACATAGTAAACATAAATAAATTCATCCCTTCCTTCCTTTCTTCTCTCTCTTTTTCCTTCCTCCCTTCCTTCTATCCATCCATCCTTTTTCTCCCTCTTTTCCTTCTTTCCTTCCTTCTTCCTTCCTTCCTTCCTCTTTTAGCTAACTGCAGCAGCTTCTCTCATCTGCTGATTTTACTCTACTCTTTCTTTCAAGCTGTAGGGACATTCTCTGCTACAAGCTTTTTTTTTTTTTTCCCAGTAATCTGGTGTGTCTTTTCAGTCTTTTGATATCTAGCTTCTCATTTCATCTCTAACAGCCCTTCATGCAGTGTCTCTGACTTTTAATTTCTCAAACCAGGACCTGCTGATGAGAAGTGACCCATCTCTAACTCAGAAGGGAAAGCCCATATCCACAGTTCTAGCAGGTAGAGAATGATATAAAGAAACATTACGCAATTTCCCCACAGTCCCCAAATAGTTCTTTGATTTATAGTTTCTTACTTAAAGTCTATAAAACTCTGAAAATAGTCATAATAAATTGAACTGAGGAACAATAATAGCTTTCAGCCATCCTCACCTTCTCTTACTACTCATATTTTCAAGGTGCTTTCAAACAGATCCTCTCAGTACATTTATAATTGGGAGGCTGGCTGATGAGTGTCCAGTCCTTAGAGCATGCATTGATTTGCCCTTATCCAGAGCATGCTCAGTACTCTTTGCTTGCTGCCAGTCTAACACCTGGAGTAGTTTTGTGATTTTTATCAGTGTAGGGAACACCCAGTGAATAACTTCTGCCCATGCAGATCAGTACTTGTTCTGAGATTTATAGAGAATTGTGTGGGCCATGGAGAGGTTAGGTGGTCTGCCTGGACTTTAAGGCCAGCTGTTGATTCCTTTACCCCATACTGCTTCTCTGTGTCTCTGGCACATAATAGGCACTGAATAAATATTGGTTGATTGATTGGGATGGGAAAGGAGAGGTAAGTCTTGATCAGGGAGGTGCTGAGAAGTGATAGGAAGCTCAAGTTGGTTCAGAGTGGTCTGTTTGCTATCCATGCTTAAATGCCTTCACTTTAAGTTTCTTTGGTCCCATGCAGCTAGATGGTGCAGTGGATAGAGCACCATATCTGGAGTCAGGAATACCTGAGTTCAAATATGGCCTCAGATACTTAGTAGCTGAATGACCCTGGACAAGTCACTTTGCCCTGTTTGCCTCAGTTTCATCATCTGTAAAATGAGCTAGAGAAGGAAATGAAAAACCACTCTAGAATCTTTGCCAAGAAAACCCCAAATGGGGTCATGGGATCACAGAGAATCGGACATGACTGAAATGACTGGACCACAACAAATGAGACTTTGAGTTTCAGTATCTGCCAAATGGGAGTGGTTGGGAGCTACATGCTGGGCAACGTTGGTGGGTTGGCATGAACAATTCAGATAGTGCTTGTCTATTGTTGAAGCAGTGGAGTGGAGAGAACATGGAAATTGGACTGAAGAGACCTGATCTTAAATCTTAGTCCTGCTAGTAAATAGTACTAGCTGAGGGACTATGAACAAGTCCCTTTAAATTCTGGGTCCCAGTTGGGCTCCTCATATGTAAATTTGAGATAATATCTATGCTTCCTCTCTCATGGATCACTAGCAAAAAAAGAGCTTTGTAAATGTGAAAGTAGCCTACACATCTAAGCTTTTATCATATGGTTGAAGGAGGAAAGGGGTCTGGATTGGATTAGGAACTTAACTGAGTTTAAAGGAATTTTCATGATGACCTAGTTCTATGCCCTCATTTTATAGATGATGAAACTGAGGTCCAGAGAGATGAAGTTATTTGCCCAAGGTCACCCAAGATAAAACTGGGACTGGAAACCAGTTCTTCATCCTACAAATTCAATGTGTTTTTTCACTCTAGCATACTGGATGAACCATGATTGTGGGTCAAGTTTAGGGGCATGAATGACCACTGCTCCCTGACATAAGAAAGTGAAAGATGCAACTCCAAGTTTCTTTTTCTATACAGTACTTTGAGGGTCCTAACATGGGGGCTACATGAGGAAGGAAGCACATCTTAAAACCCCCAGGAGTTCTTTTCTTAAGGTCAAAAGCCCCTTAGGGTCTTTTCTTAGGGCCAAATTTCCCTGAAAGTTGGTGCCTACTAGTTGGGGGTGGGGTGTGCCGGGGAAGAAGATCATAGATTAAAACTAAATAGGGAACATGGTTAAATGCAACTCCCTCACTTAACAGATGAGGAAACTGAGACCCAGATAGGTTGTGTCTTGCTGAAGATCACACAGAAGAACCAGAATTGAATCCAGGTCCTCTGATTCCAAATCCCATGCTTTTTCTATTGTAGTATGAGATTAGAACATATTAACTTGTTTTAACCCAATAATTCCCTCTTTTCTCAATTCTTCTCTCACTGTGATTTAGGAGAAAAACTTCTTTTGGTCTCAATTAAAGACATTGTTAGAAATGATCTTTGAAATGAAGTTTAGTTTTTCAAAACCCCAAGTTATATTAATTTAACCAGTAGGTGGAGTTGCTAGCCTCTCACTGGAGAGTTCCATGCTCACACAGATAGCTTGTATATGCCTAGCCATGCATATGGGTGGAAGTGCCAAGGAAGTGTTGGGAGTTTTATGGGTATCAGAGAATCTTGACCTTCTATGACTCAGATCCACTTCTAGTAGATAATGCCAATTCGTTGTCAAGTGGTGTGTGAATTTGTACATCCACCCAATCGAAATGAGCTCTGAACCCCCACCCCCTGGTGAAACCTTACCTCCTTTCTTGTATTTCAGGGAGCAGTAGTCATGTGATCACAGCATAATGGACTTGGAGCTGCTCCATAGAAGCAGATACATATGCTTGAATACTGAATGCAGCATTTACTCTTAGCATAGATTATATAGCTAAATAAATAGTCATATAATTGATTATATATGTATATGCATATGTATATATATACACACATATGTGTGTATGTATATATGTATATGTATATATATACACACACATGCATACATACATACATAATAAAACGTCTACCAAGACCCTGGAAACATATCATTTTCCAAAATCCTGGAATTCCCTCCATATTTAAGAATCTTTTGTATTCCAGGAAATGTATAGTTTTTTCCCCTTCCGTTCCCTCCCTTCCCTTCCCTTCCCTTCCCTTCCCCCTTTTATTTAGAGACTAGATGTCCCTATCTTGCCCAAGTTGAAATCATAGCTGCTGCTCACAACCATAAACACAATGCTCTGTTTCAGGTCTCAGGTGGCTTGATGCCCTCAGGTCCTGGAGCTCACCCTATTGCTACACAACTTGGTTTGGCTCCCCCATGAGCTTTAGCCTCAGAGCTCTTAAGTTCAAGAGAACTTCAACCCCAGCTTCCATGCCTATTCCGGGAATATAATTGGAATCCTCCCTTGAGTGGACAAAAGAGTATGTAATAGCAGTTTGCTCAGGTTGTTTAAGTCACATTTCTAGTAGGAAGGGTCACCAAATGCTAATGTTGAAACTGTGGAGGTGCTTTGGACCTGGAACTCACAGGGAGTAGACTTGGATCTGGGTAGACTCAAAACCTTGACTTGACCCACGGTGGGTCTTAGATAGGCACCTCTCAATGCTATGTCACAAGTCTATGATCATTGTTCTATGTAACTCAATTAAATAATCTGTAAAATGGATATTAAGATGTTTGTGTGATAGATGTGTATGGTTTTAAAGGGGAACATAAAATAAATTTTTGTTGTTCAGTCATATCTGACTGTTTGTGACTATTTGGGATTTTCTTGGCAAAGATCCTGGAGTGGTTTGCCATTTCCTTCTCCAGATCATTTGATAGATGAAGAAACTGAGGCAAACAGGGTGAAGTGACTTATCCAGGGTCACACAGCTAGTTAGTGTCTGAGGTCAGATCTGAACTCAGGTCAGGTCCAGAGTTCTATTTTCTGCTGACTTTGATGACTCAGGAAGAGAGGATGAGGCTGACAGCTTTGAGCACTCATTTAAATCCAATGTGCACACAAGTCAAGACATCACCTGTAATGATACTGGTCTTCTTCAAAAACAAAGGGTGAATAATCACTATCTAGCTCTCTCATTACAAATTAGATGTGAATTCTTTATACTGGCTACTTTTTAATATGTTCTTATTGGTAGTTTTTGGCCCCTTTTTTCTTTTAGGGGATAACCTTATTAAAACCATGGATAACTTTTTTTTAAAAGAAGCAAACTAATAAATATGGTTTGTGAAGTGCTCTTTACAAATATTTTCACAAAGACTCCCAAGTCTCAGGTTGGAAGGGACCCTATCCAGTCCAGAAACTGAGAGCCAGGGACAGGAAGTGATTGGCACATGGTAGTACAGAGAGCCAGTCTCCAGAGTGGAATTGGTTGGTGGGTCCTCTGCCTCCATAGCCACTTTTTCCATTGTATTTTGGAGAGTACAAGGGAGTGACTTTGTGTGCCACTGATTAGAAGCTGTTGTCATTAGGCTGGAGAGAGCTGCGTGAGATGGAGCAGGTTGATGAAGCTTCATGGAGAAGTGGGACTTCAACTGCACCTGAAGGAAGGGTGTTTTCTTGTGTTCACCCTTTGTTTTCCAAGAGGACCATGACATCAGAGAAATGATGACATGACTTGCACTTGACTTTGTTTTGAATGAGGGAGGGCTGTGCAAGATCCCCAGCCCCACTTTCTCCTCCTGAGTCATCTGGATCCGGTGACCAGATATTCATCAGGATGACAGGAGATGGCCCAGGATACAAAGGGAGACCTTGACCTTTTAGACGAAGGCCTTTTCAGGTACTCATTAAAGTGAGGTAATGCCCATTCAGTGAATAGGCCTCTTTAAAAGGTAGGCAGGTATTCTTTAAGTAGAAAATAAAATAAACAAATAAATCCATAAATCTTGCTGGGAGGGGCAGGAGACCCTCAGGGTAGGTAAAAGGGAGGAAGAAGATGTTTGAAGGCAGAAGGGATCAAAGGTGCATGTGTGTGGTTTGGGGCTGGCATCAATCAATGAATAAACTGCTGACATTGGATCCATTGGATTAATGTTAATAGCTCTATGAGTCTCCCACCCCTTCCCCCAAAAGTCTTTGTGGAAATTATGGTAGAGGATATTTTTCTTATTTTCCCTGATTTGTGAAGTTTTGTATGCTGTGGAATAGAATCCCTAATGCTTTTGGGTTGTGGTCTAAGGTGCGATTGGCACCTTTTTAGGTAATGAACACCCTGCCCCGATGATATTCAAATAGAAGTTGCATGATTGCCTGTCAGGGACACTGCACTTTGTAAGGGATTGCACTTGTGGGCTCCTAAGTCCCTTCTAAGTCCTAAAATGCTATACTTTTGATGTATGGAAACCCTAGAGAAATTTTGTAAGGGAAATGTAGGAAAACCAGCCTTTGCAAGTAAAGGAAGGGATAATTAGCTCTTTGGGTTTCTTCCCCGCCTCTTCTTCCCAAATAGATTGTTGTATAACATGTAGGTTGGCAGCTCTAGTAGTTGCACGTTGTGTGGTTAGATTCTGAAACCTCAGCATTTCTCTCCAATTCAGAAACAAGCTTGGAAAGTATATGGCAGGGGTGGGTAGGAGCAGGTAACAGCACAGGAAAGGCAGCTGCATCTCTCACTAAGCTCTGATGTTCACCCATTTCCCTTAGGGGCCTTAGTCATTGGAAAGGATGAAGACATTGAGGCAATGGTCCCAGATGGAGGGGAGGGGCAGCAAGTAGGTTAGGATGCTCACCTGTAGACATTTGTAGAATCTATCTTAAGATGGTGAATAAGTGAATCTTGGTCAACTCTTTCTTTTTCTTTTGTCTTCCTTACTTATTTTTAAAAATTAACTTTTTTTCTATTATAAAGCATTTATTTTCCTTTTCCATCCTGCCTCCCCTACAAAAATTAAAACAAAACCCCTATAACAAATATGCATTTTAAAAATTTAACAAAAATATTTATTTTATACAACCATTCATGTTTGCAATCAGGTCCCTATTTACAGCAAACATGCATAATACCATAAAAAAAACCACTGCAGTGCTTTTGAAAGTTAACACTAGTATCATCAGTCTGAAATTAAGCACCAAAACTTTATAAAGTTTACCATATTATTTAAATGGGCAAAAGATACCCCAAATGTAGCAAATACTCAAAAGTCTGAATATTACAAAAATTATAGAATTAGATATAACAATATAAATATATAAAAATATGTAGAAAAATTATAGAACCATATATAAAAAATTTATAGAAGCCCAGAAAATCCCACATGAAAAGGTGAATTCACAATAAGTAATTCACTTTTCTAAGATAACCTATCTTTCAAAGATAATATAGTAAATTTTAATCCTTGATCTTCTGAAATATAGTTTTAGAAATACACTATACACAAATATTCATTGTTAAGGGAAAAACAAATTCCCATCTTGACTATGTCTAAAAATGTGTCTCATTTTGCATCCTGAGTCCATCCTTCAGGAGGAGAGTAATGTTATCATTTCAGTCCTCCGGAGTCATTAGTGATCATTGCCTTGATCAGAGTTGTTAATTCTTTCAAAATTATTTCTTTTTTTTATGGTTCTGTCGTCATTACCGTTCTCTTGGTTCCGTTTACTCTTCATCAACTCATACAAGTCTTTCCAGGTTTCTCTAAAATAATTTCTTCATTTCTTACAGTACAATAGTATTCTATTGTATTACTATATAAATATATAATATACTCTAATATATATCAATAAATAATTTGTTTAACATATTCATATATTTGTTCAGTATTCCCCAGCTGAGGGGCACCTCCCATGTTTGCAGGTCTTGGGTACCACAAAAAGAGCTACTTGAAATATTTTCATACCCCATAAAACCTTTTCCTTTTCTCTTCTCTCTTTGGGGTATGGACCTGTTAATAGTATAACTGGGTCAAAGGGTATGCAAAGTTTAGTAACTTTTTGGGGCATGGTTTCAAATTGCTTTCTGGAATGATATTGCTAATTCAGAAATTCATGAGCATCAAATGTGTCTGCTTCCCAGTGTGTCTGCTTCCCCACAGGCCTTCTAACCTTTGTCATCTTTCTTTCTTTCTTTCTTTCTTTTCTTTCTTTCCTCTCCCTCCCTTCTTCTCTCCTTTCCTTTTCTTTCTCTTCCTTCCTTCTTTTTTTCCTTCCTTCCTTCTTTTTTTTGATCAACTCTACCAATTTGAAGGAGACCCTCAGAGTTGTTTTCATTTGCATTTAATTATTGGTGACCTGGACCATTTTTTTCAAATGTCGATAGGTAGCTTGGATTTCTTCTTTTGAGAAATGCCCTTTTTCAACTGACCATTTGTCAATTGGGAATGACTCATAGTTATATTTTTTCAATCAGTTCCTTGAAAATGAGACTTCTATCAGAGAAACTGATGGCAAGACCTTTTCCCCTCAATTGACTGTTTTCCTCCTAACCTTAGGTTTTCCTTTATTTCATAATATTTTTATTGATATCTTTAGTTTTTACATTACCTTCATCTCAGAATACATTCCCCACTAGCCTTCTCTACTCAGTGAGCCATCTCTCATAATAAAAAATAAAAAAAGAAAGAGGAAAAAAGGGAGTTTAGCAAAACCAACCAGCATATCACCCTCACATGGCAGCAGAGGCATCCAGTGAATGTTAATTTTCCAAAGTCATGTAGTAAAATGAAAAACCTGCTGTTTTTAGGGTTTTAGAATCTTAAAACTAGAAGGAACCATCAAATTCAAACCTTATGCCAAAAAAAGAATCTCTCTTGTAATAGAGTAGTCAGCCAGCCTTTGCTTGAAGACCCCTTAAAGGCAGTCCATTTCATTTTTGGGTCTCTTGAATAGTTAGGATTTTTTTTCTGACCTCCAGCTTCAGTTGGCCTATCAGTAGCTTGCTTCTCTTGGTTCTTCCTTCTGGGTTCAAATAGCATAGACCAGAGTCATGGGAACTTGGGTTTGACTTCTGGCTCAGTCCATTTGCTCCTTGGGCTACCTTAGATAAATCACTTTACTTCCTCTCAGCCTTGGTTTCCTCCTTTGTAAAATGAAGGAGTTAGACTGAATGGTCTCTAACATCCTGCCCAGCTCTAAAATTTATAGCCCTGTAATTTTCACTGGTCTATGACAAGTAACAATAGCTGTGATCGCTCTAGCTTAGGGAGTTTTTAATCTTCTGTGGGTGACTGACCCGTCAGGTAGTCTGGTGAAACCTAGGGACACCTTCTCAGAATAAAGGTTTTAGATAAAATAAAATACATAGAATCATAAAGGGAAGCAATTATATTGAAATACAACTCTCTCATCTATAATAAAATGAGCTGGTATTTGCTACCCCATATAATGGAATGTATTCTGAGCTTAGGGTCATGGGAAATGAGTTCAAATCCTGATTCTGCCACTTTTTGCCCATGTGACCTTGGGCAAATCACATCACCTCCCTAGCCTCAGTTTCCTCATCTGTAAAATGAACTAAATTGAATTAGATGGCCTCTAAGGTCTTTTCTAGCTCTAGGGCTTTGGATCTACGAATTTAGAAGCATTGTCAAGGGTTCAATGAGGATAGTGGGGAGCAGGGGTTTGCATAAGTATTCTCTTTTTCTGTTCCAGGACCATGCTGACTTTGCACTCTCTAGCTTGGACCAAGATTTGGAGAAAGGCCCTGGGTAGATGGCTGGGCAAGGAGCCAGGGCTGGGGTGGAGGATGGGAAAGGGGCTTGCTTCTCCATTGGCACTCTGGTTACGGTGTGGGTGCTAAGGAGAAGCCAAGGAGAGGCATTGTGTGTTTCTCTGCCAAAGCTGACTGTCTCAAATTAGGTTGTTTAAAAAAAATCCAAAAAACCAAACCAAGTCCTCTCCAAGGAATGTTTTCCGCTTCCCTATCTGTTCTGGATGAAGGATTAAGAGTTAGTGTTTACAGTCTAGGGGAATAGCCTTCTGGGACTCTACAAAGTAAAATTTTTGCCTTCAGACGAAATTTCTTCCTCTTAACATCTCTCTGGGTCTCAGTTTCCTCATCTGTAAAATGAGATATTTGGACTGTTTTTGCCTGGGATCTCTTCCAGCTTTAGACCCATGATCCTGTAATCCCTTTCAGTTTATCACATCTCTTCTTCCTCCAGATTTCATGTACAATCCTTTGTGATTGAGTCAGGGGAAAAAATCCCCTTCTGAGTCAGTGTAGGGTTAAATTTTTGACATGATAACTCAGGCTGAGTTGTGTTCCCAGTGGTCTGGGGGTTGATGAGGGGAGGGCAATTTCCCTAGGAGACCAAGAGCTGGAAACATATCCTGAGTAGATGGGAAGGTTACCATGGCTTCTGGGCTTCAACTATTAAGGCCGACTATTTCTTGCTTCGCTCTCCTCCCCTTTCCCCTACTGCACCCTCCACCCCCCCACTCCCCACAAGCCTGTTAAGTTTGAACTTCACAGTAGGGTCCTCAAAGTCTTAATCTGCTTTTATTTTCTTTCTTTAAAAAAGGTCTAATTCTGCTTTGGTCAGTGGAAAGCTTTCTGGCTTGGGTGATGTCAGTAACAGCTGAGCATGGACCCATTTGTCATCATTTCTTACAGTTGTTCTCAAGGCCAAGGCTGGCTGAGTTGTCCCAGGCTCTCTCAGCGGCCTCATCTTGGCTCTCCCCCTTCCAGATGGAGACGAGAACAATGAATTCTGTCTGTCCAAGCCAGGATGGGGTGACGACTCTGCTCCAATGTGCGGGGAGATAGGTTTTTTGCAAGTTTGGCATATTTATCTTTATGGCCTGTGACAAAGGGATCAGTCTACAACAGCCTGAGAAGGCCAGGAAATCTTTGAGTAAATTTATTTGTAAAATCCAAAGGTTTTCTAGCTGGATAAGATCTGTCCTCATCTCTCAGGTCCTGCTTTTGTAACAGAGCTGGATGAGTCAGGAGACTCACTCCCTCCCCTTGCCCAAGGTCTGCTCTTTGCTTTTGACCAAAATGGCAATCCAGGTGATTTTTAAAAGTCAAGGGAAATTCACCGGAGCCACAGGCAAAGATGTTGCCTTTGAAGAGCTAGCTCCTCCAAATCTCAAAGTCTCCTGCTCTTGACCTTGGTATACAAATAAATCTGACTACTCTGTCTGAGTCTCTGGTAAACCCCACTGCAGTTTTTTCAGATGTTTTTCAGTTATTTCAGGTTCATATAAGGGTGGTCCGGCTTGACTGTTCAGAGTTATACTGGATATTGGCAACTATAGCTTTACCTTAGGGTGCTGAATTTAAAGGGGGTCCTACATAACGGGCAGTCCAGGATCAACAGAGATTAGCACTTAGTTATCAATAATAATAGTAGTCTATCATAATAATTAATCAAAATAGGAAGCTATCAGATAGTCAGCTGGATGAGCTCTGCCTCCACCCACCCCCACCTGAGACAATCTCCCCGGAAACATCCTTGCAGTCTTGGTGATCCAGGCTCAGGATCTTTGTTACCCCTTCCACGAATGGGTTGTTTTGACTCTCTGCCTCTCAATTTCAGCCAAAGGCACTGTTCTTACTGTTTCTACCCCTCTGGTTTGTGACTGTTGATCCAGATGCAAAAATTCCTAGATACATTCAGCTCTATATTTGGCAGCTTTCCCCAAATAATAATAAAGAGAGCAGCAGAAAAAATGCTGGAGTTGGAGTCAGAAGAGTGGGTTCAAATTCTGGCTTTACTACTTACTCCCGGAATAAGACCTTTGGCAAATCCTTTGACTTTTCTGGGTCTCAGTTTCTTTATTTGTAAAATGAGAGGGTGGACCTAGATGACCTCTGAGGTTTCTGCCAGCTCTAAATCTATGATTCTGTCATCTTTGATTATCGCTTACATTTGACAATCATTCCCCAAGCATTTATCAAGCACCTATGGTATACTTGGCTCTGTGCTTAGCACTAGAGATGCCGCCTCTTGGAGTCCTCAGTTTCCTTTAGGACTCAGCTCAAATGCCATCTTCTTCCAGAGATCTGCATGGGTCTGGGTTCCCAGTGCCTTCCCTTCGAAGGCACTGTATAGATCTCCTAAGTAGAGGTAGCGAGGGGGCACCAGAGCGCACAGAGAGGTGGACCAGGAAGTGCCAGGTTCAAATTCAGCTTCAGACATTTATGAGCTGTGTGGCCTTGGGTACATCGCTTAATTTCCGTTTGCCTAGGTTTCTTCAACTATAAAATGGGGTAATAACAGTACCAACCTCCCAGGATTGTTGGATCAAATGAGATAATAGTTGTAGAGTGCTCAGCACACAGTAGGTGCTATATAAATTCTCATTCCTTTCCTTCCTCTCCTTATTTCTTGTGCCATCTAACCCCCTCCTCTCCCTGTGAAAAGAAAAGGAAAACCCAAGCCCTTGTAACAAATATGGTGTAATTATATCTATACATCTCTGCATGTTCTCCCTTCCTCCATTAAAATGCACCCTCCCTGAAGATGAGCACTGACCTGTCCCCCCTTTTTCTTTGTATCTCTTGCACTTAGCATTGCACTTGGTACACAGTAAGAGCTTAATCAGTGCTTGTCAATGGATTTAATTTCCTAGCACTTTACCTCCGTTAACTCCTTCGATCCTCCCCAAAGCCCTGCAAGGCTAACGGGGGAGGAAACGTTTATGATTATTTCTATTTTCCAAATGAGGAAACAGAGTCAAAAGGAATGTGATTTAGCCAAGGTTATAGGATTGGATGGTGGAAGAGCTGGGGCCAGAGCCTAGGTCTTCTGATGACCAGCACAGTGCTTTCGCCATGTCATAGAGTGTGTGTCTATATGTGTGTATCTGTGTTTATGTATGTATGTATGCACATGTGTCTTTGTGTGGAGCATGCATAGATATGCATAGTGTAGTGACGTGTATGTAAATATGCATACATATATACATATACAACACACATGCATATACCTATACATCACATGTGTGTATCTATATTTACATGTATGTCTGGCACCATGGTCACAGGGGCTTGGCTGAGAGGCCAGATCACTAGGCAGAGTTTCCAGGGGCTCTGGAGCTTCCTCCACAGTGGTCACTGTGGAAGTGTACACACAGATCTATTGAGTCCCCTCCCCTCCAACCTAGTTTGCTGTGCTCCAGGGCCTCCTTTAAAACAGGTCCTTGTCTAACTAATCTTCCCCCCAGGCCTTCTGTTCCTCCCCCTGTCTGCCCTCGCACAACCAACGTTTGTGTGACGCAACTGGCTCAGATTTCCTAGCAGGCTGCCGTGTGCTGGGCCTCTGGTGGATAGGGGAGGCTTGGGCTCCAGACGTATCTTTGCCATTTGTCTGTATCTCCTCCTACTTCTGTGTTGAGAGGTTTAGCTGGACTTAGAATTGCAAAGAATTGGGTTCAAAATCTACCTCTGATACTTAATCGCTATGGGATGTCAGACAATTATAAAAAAGTATGTATCAAGTGTGTACTATGAGCTTGGCAGGGTGTTAAGTGTTTTATAAAGCACCTACAACAACCCTGGGAGTGGGTACTATATCCATTTTACAGATGAGGAAACAGGCAGAAGAAGTCAATAGAATTACCCAGAGTCACATAGTAAGTGTGACCCAGGTCGGATTTGAACTCAGGTCTTTGTGACTCTGAATCCAGGGAGTAACTTAACCTCCCTGGGTTAAGAGACCCTCCCTGGGACTCTGAGAATTTTAGATTTCTTTCCAGACTCAGTTTAAGCCCAACTCTTACATGAAACCTTCCCTCATTTCCCCAGTAGTTGGTTCCTGCCATGTTCAATGAATGACTTTGAATTTATATTGTATATATTTATTTGTACACTTCTTGTCTTCCCTCCTGCAAAGTAAGTTCCTTGAAGGCAAAGTTTATCCATTGATTTCCTAGGACCTAGCACAGTGCCTGGAATATAGTAGGCATTTAAATAAATGTTTTCTGCTTGCTTGAAGGAAGCGGAGGATCCTTTCCTTCTAGCCTGCTTTAAAAAAATCTCTTCACAGTTGTTTTATGGTGTCAGGGACCAGGATGGGAGATGAAGGGTTCATTTCAGATCTATAGAAGCCTGGACTGAATTGTTTCTGATGACTCCCCCTAAAAAATCATATCCTACACATGTCCACCATTTTATGTTCTAAAATTGATTTCACATCACACTTTATTAACACTTTATAAAATCCCAGAAACGTAAGCTCTTTGAGGGTAGAAACTTTCATTTTTTTCTGTTTATATAACTTAGTAGAGTATCTGGCACATAGCTAGTGTTTAACAAATGCTTGTTTGCTGGTTATAAGTGAGGAAAGGGAGGTGTTTAAAAAATATTGATAATTCTTGTTTTCACTTTAATTTCCCAATAAATACCTTTTCTCCTCTTCCCAGAGGAAGTGATACCATGTATTTTCTATTATAATTCATTATCTCTTATAATATCAAATGAATATAAGTAATATAATATATTATTATATGTAATATTAAGTTAATATAATATTAGAAAAGAGAAAAAAGCCAGATCAACAGAACTAACCAGAACATCAATCAAGAAAAGAGATGTGCTGAAGAGCAGATGGTTAAATTTTAAGTGCAAGCATGTATATCGCAGAAATTTCAAATGCCATAAAACTGGGCTTGATGGATTTTTTTTTTGATTATCAGGACTTAAAGAAAGTGATAGAGAAAAGGTTAGTAATGCAGATTAAAGTTAAAAGTGTGTCCTGTGTGCATGTTCCCTGGGAAATTGGTTGTTAAGTCTTGATCAGTCCACCACTGACCAAGTCCAACATTTATCTATCATCTATCTATCTATCTATCATCTATCATCTATCTATCTATCTATCTGTCTGTCTATTATCTATCCATCTATCCATCTTCCACCTATCCATCTATCTAATCATCTCTATCTTTCTATCATCTATCTATCTATCTGTCTGTCTGTCTATCTATGTATCTGTCCATCTATCCTTCTATCCATCTATCCACCTATCCACCTATCTATTATCTATCTATCTATCTAGATATAATTCTATACATTTTTGTCCCCCTTCTCACCACCACTCCCCAATAAGAGAGAAAGGTGAATTCTTATATCTCTTCTTTAGAGTTAGGTTTTATCATTACAATTTCATAGCATTCAGTTTTGATTTTCTTGTTGGTGTTACTGGTTTTTCATTTTCATTGCTGTTGTAATTATATATATTGTTTACCTAATTCTGTTTCCTTCAATTTGCATTAGTTTGTACAAGTCTTCCTAGGCTTCTCTGGATCCATCATATCCATCCCTTGTTACAGTGCAACATAATTCTATCACGTTCATGTGGCACAATTTGTTTAGTCTTGTCCCAATCGCTCGGCCTTCATCGCCACAATTTTTAAAATATATAATTTTATTATATATATTTATATAATATATATTTCATTATATATATTTATTATATAAAAATATATAATTTATTTATCTTTCAGTGCTCAACATTCACTTCCACAAGAATTTGAATTCAAAATTTTCTCCCCATCTCTCCCCACCCCCCACCCCAGGACAGCATGCACCTCATCCACCCATTTCTCCAGTCTGTCCTCCCTTCTATTACCCACACTTCTTGCATCCCCCTTCCCCTCTATTTTCCTGTAGGTCAAAATAGATTTCTATACTCCATTGTCTGTACATCTTAATTTTCAGTTGCATGCTAAAACAATTTTTAACATTCATTATCAAGGCTTTGAGTTCCATATACTTTCCCTCCCTCTCCACCCATTCTCATTGAGAAAACAAGCAATTCAGTACAGGTCATACATATGCAACAATACAAAGCACTTCCATAATAGTTATGTTGTAAAAGACTAACCACATTTCCCTCAGTCTTAACTTGCCCTCTATTTATTCCATTCTCTCCCTTGACCGATCCTTCTACAATAGTGTTTTCTTCTGATTATCACTTTCCCTGATTTACTCTCCCTTCTATTATCACCCCTCTCCTATCCCCTTCTCCCTTGCCTTCCTGCAGGGTAAAATAGATTTCCATGTCCAATGGAGTGTGTGTTATTCCCTCCTTAAGCCAAATCCCAAGAGAGTAAGGCTCACTTATTTCCTTTCATCTCCCCCCTCTTCCCCTTCATTGTAAAAGCTCTTTCTTCCCTCTTTTATGTGAGATGATTTGCTGCATTCTGCCTCTTCCTTTCTCTTACTCCTAGTACGTTCCATTCGACAGTAAATTTTATTTTTTTACATATTATCCTTTTATATTCAGCTCACCCTGTGCCCTCTGTCTGTGTCTATATATATATATATATATATATATATATATATATACACACACATACACATATACACCCATGTGCTTATACATACTTATACATATATAATATGCACATACACACCTATATATATAAATAAATATACATACATATATATATATATATTCCCTATATATATTCAACTAACTTAATACTGAGAATATATATATATATATATATATATATATATTCCCTATATATATTCAACTAACTTAATACTGAGAAAAGTCTCAAGAGTTACAAATATTATCTTTCCATATAGGAATATAAACAGTTCAACTTTAGTAAGTCCCTTATGATTTCTCTTTCCTGTTTACCTTTTCACGTTTCTCTTGATTCTTGTTTTTGAAAGTCAGATTTTATATTCAGCTCTGGTCTTTCTACAAGAGTTCTTGGAAGTCCTCTATTTCATTGAAATTCCACTTTTTCCCCCAGAAGTATTATACTCAGTTTTGTGGGTAGGTGATTCTTGGTTGTAACTCTAGCTCCTTTGACCTCTGGAATATTGTATCTCAAGCCCTTCAATTCCTTAGTGTAGAAGCTGCTAAATTCTGTGTTATCTTGGTTGTATTTCCACAATGTTTGGATTGTTTCTTTCTGGCTGCTTGTAATATTTTCTCCTTTACTTGGGAACTCTGGAATTTGGCTACAATATTCCTAGGAGTTTTCCTTTTGGAATCTCTTTAAAAAATTTTTTTTTATTTTTAACACAGTTTATAACAGATAAAGCAATTCAAACTTTTGGTCAGGTGATACTTCTTTTTAAAGCATTAACAATATGAACCACAAAAGAAAAATTTTTTTAAATATTAACCAACTGAGACACAAGTAATATTTATGTTGCTAACTTCACAAGCTCTTGCCCTAATTGTCTCCACAGTATTACTAAGAATTAAAGGACCCTAATTTTTTGTTGTTGATCTAAAGTCCTGTGCCTAATAGCTTAATTTTAGACAACCTTGGATGTTCCCCTACCCATAATCTATAATTGAATAGATTTGGTATTAAACTTACAAATCTTTTGACTATAGGAAATTGCCACCAATAGTAAGGACATTGCAGGGATACAATATCACCCCAACTTCATGTCAGTTCCAGGCAGGATTAGATTGTCCACTTGCATTCAGTCAGTCTTAAAGTCTGCCAGGTGTCAGTGGGGAAATTGAGTCAGGAGAATCCTATCTCAGCCCATACTGAACAGCCGCTCTCCTACCCTTCCCTTGAGATCACCTTTGCAATTCATACCAGCATCTCATCATTTTACTGGCATCATGTATTGGAGGCTCAGATCGCCTTTCTTGCTACCCATACCTGGAGTTAGACTCAGAAGAACAGTCACTTAATAGTCCCATAGCATCTAAAAATGGAAAGTTCCAGTAACCAGGTTTCAAATATGATCATAGTTTCACTTTGGCTAAGGAAAATCTTTTAAGGCAAGTCTTAAGTGGCTTACATGCCTTTCTATACATGCTCTAGTTCCTGATTAAATGGCAATCATAAAATCAAATTTACCATCAAAACCTTGACTTTTCCATCAATGCCAAATTTTACCTGAGGTTACCTTCCTCTAGGAAATTTAGACTGAAATTCTTTTCTCCATACTAAAGATGTCATTGATTTATTCTCACTAATTAATTCAGTCTGTTGTTTTAATACTAATTGCTTTTACTTTACTTTGTAATATGTCCAATTTTTCTCCCCAGCATTCCTCTCCCCCCACTTACTAATACCTTGCATGCTGATTACTCCTTCCCTCAATGTACCCTCCCCTCCATCTCACCCCACCCTTTTCCTATCCCCATCTTCTCTCTTTTCTTGCAGGGCAAGATAAATTTCTATACCGCTATCCCTGTAGTTCTTATTTCCTGATTATATGCAATAAAAATTCTCAACATGCGTTTCTAATACTTTGAATTTCAACTTCTCTCCCTCCCCCCTCCCTCCCCAGTGGGATCTCTTTTAGGAGGTGATCAGTGAATTCTTTCCATTTCTCTTTTGCCTTCTTGTTCTAGAATATATCAAGGCAGTTTTCCTTGATAATTTCTTGGAAGATGATGTCTAGGCTCTTTTTTTGATCATGGTTTTCAGATAGACCAATAATTTTTAAATTATCTCTCCTGGATCTATTATCCAAGTCAGTTGTTTTTCCAATGAGATATTTCACATTGTCTTCTATTTTTTTCATTCTTTTGAATTTGTTTGATAATTTCTTGGTTTCTCATAAAGTCATTAGCTTCTCTATCTGCTCTATTCTAATTTTTAAAGAACTATTTTCTTCAGTGAGCTTTTGAACCTCCTTTTCCATTTGGCCAATTATGCTTTTTAAAGCATTCTTCTCCTCTTTGGATTTTTGGATCTCTTTTGCTATTTGAGTTAGTCTATTTTTAAAGGTGTTATTTTCTTCAACATCTTTTGGGTTTCCTTCAGCAGGCTATTAACTTGCTTTTCATGATTTTCTTGCATCACTCTGATTTCTCTTCCCAATTTTTCCTCCACTCTCTTACTTGATTTTCAAGATCCTTTTTGTGCTCTTCCATGGCCTGAGACTATTGCATTTTTTTTGGAGGTTTTGAATGTAGAAGCCTTGATTTTTATGCCTTCCTCTGATGGTATGCTTTGTTCTTCATCATCTGAGAGGATGGAAGAAAATACTTGTTCACTAAGAAAGTAACCTTCTATAATCTTACTTTTTCCTCATTTTTGGGCATTTTACCAGCCAGTTACTTGACTTTTGAGTCCTTTGTCAAGTATAGGGTATACTACTCTAGGCTTCAGAAGTTTTGTGTAGCTGTTCTCTAAGATATTTTTAGGTACCTGTAAGTTCTCAGTTCTTTCCAGGTCACACAATCAAGGGAAAGGAGTTTACTCCCCTCCTGGCCTGCACTTTGGTCTGTGAGCAATCATAAGTACTCTTTTCTGCCCTGGAACTTCAAGTAGGGTTTCCTCTCCACAGTCACCACCAGCTCCACCATACAGTGCCAGTACTCCTCCTCACTCCAGGACCACCACTGAGGACTGAGACCCAGATCAGCTGCTTGACTTCCCCAGGGTCTTTAGACTGAGGGCTGCAAAATTGGCTGCTACTGCCCTGGGGCCAGGGCTGGGGCCAGATCTTTCTTCCCTCTCACCCAGGAGGAAGAACTTTCTCACTGACCTTTGAAGAGTTTGTGGGTTGAGAAATTTGGGAACTGCAGCTGCTACCTGTGATTCTATGCCCTGAAGCCTGCTCCAATGCTGTCCCTGCTGCATGTCCCAGATTGGGCTGCTTTCCACTCTGAGTCTGGTGCGATAGACCCTTCCTGTTGGCCTTCCAGGCTGTCTTGGGCCGGAATTCTGTTTCACTCTGTCATTTTGTGGCTTCTACTGCTCTAGAATTTGTTTAGAGTCATTTTTTAAAGGTATTTTATAGGCTATGGGGGAGAGCTTGAGCAGGTCAGTCCTTCTACTCCACCATCTTGGCTCTGCCCCCCTCATCTCCACATTTTCAATGATACCACACAAGTTAGTTCCTGTAGTCTTACATTTTTAGAGCTGGAAATCATTAAAGCAAGCTCGGCAGAGAGGGGAAGTAACTGGCAATGATCATACAGCTCATTAATGGCAAATCCAAGGTTAGAACCCAGGAGTTTAGCTTTCTCAATCCAGTGCTTTTTTCACCATGGTACCACCCTCTGTTTCATGTGTATTTAGATGTTTTATTTCCTCAACTAGATTAGAAGCACCTTGTGGGTAGGAACCTGAAACAGACTGACAAAGAAACTGACTGAGCCCATGTTGAACCTGACTCACATTTAGGATTTACAAAGCTTCTGGCAATCCAAGCCCATACAATTAAGTAGTTTCTTTCACTTTGGAATGAGTTTTCAGGGAAGAGAACAGTCCCAGCACCCCCAGACTGTGTTGAATCTCAAAGTCTAGACAGCTCTCTCAGCCATCTCTAGTGGAAAATAACTCACATTTCTATAGCACTTTAAGAGAGAGTGCTTTTCTCCATGGCAACCTTGTGAGGCAAATTTTATGAAACCTGTTTTATAAAGCAAAAGATCATAGACTTCTGACTGGAATAGATCTTAGAGGCAATCTAGTCTAAACTCCTCATTTTTCAGATGAGGAAATTGAGGCTTGGGGAGGAAAAATGGCTGCTCATAGTCACACAAAGAGTAAAAGACAGAGTTTAGATTTGAATTCAGGTCTTCTGACTCCAAAGGCTCCTGTACTACTCTGTTTCAAATTTGGATCTCTTGATTCTTTCCCATTATATTCTGTAGTTCTAGGAAATTAAGGAAGCCTTTGGATGGAGGAGAGAAAGCCCACCTTCTGAAATAAATGGAGGCAATAATTCTGTTTATCTTCCAAGTACACCCTGCTCTAGTATCCACATTTCCCACAGCTTTCACTCTTTGTGGCCCTGGAAGCTCCTGTTGTGGATGCTGTTCACCTTCCAGCCGAAGAATAACAGATGCAGATGTATCTCAGAGAGATGCTGGTCTAAGGCTCCACATTCTGAAGCCTCATCAGATAGAAAAATGACTGTAAATGGGAACTAGAGAAGCCTGTTCCTTCCCCAGAGCTGTAACTGGGAAAGTATCACAAACAGCTTATGGGGGGAATGACATGACGTATATCCTCAGCTGGGGAATGAGGCAAGATATTGCCCCATAGGGGAGGGGAAGGCAGAGACCCAAGGATGCTGGCAGGAAACTGCTGCCTCTGCGGGGTGGGGTTAGAGTTTGTCCCAGTCCACCATCTGGCAGTGTCCCTTTTAACATGAGTTATTCTTACTGAAGAAGGTAATAAATAAGTGCTTTTTTTCTATTTTTTTTAAAGAGATGGATAGAACTGTTGATATCCTTTAAATTCAGCACCTTGGGGCATAGCACCAGTCACCCTGCCTTAGTTATGACCCTTCCCCTCTAAATGTCTTAGGGAGGGATAAAAGATTGAGACCACATTCTTGATTAAGTACTTACTATGGGTCAGACACTGAATGACTGCATTGCTTCCTTCCTAATATTCAGTTTGTGACTACTTCCTTGGATGAGGTTGGGGGAAGGAGAACAATCTTGGTTTTTAGGCAGATTCACTCACTCTTGTGAAGGGGAGAACTGTGAAGAATGCTTTTCCAGATCCTCTTCCACCTTTTCCCCATCCAGTACTAGATATTATTACCCCCAACAAATTAAAAAGCTTTTATTAAATACCTACGATATACCAGGCACAGTCCTTCCCCTCAAATGGTTTACATTCTGTCACAATTCTACTAAAATTATCCTCTCAAAGATCATTAATCACCAAACTTAATGGTCACTTCTTGGACTCTTCTCCTTGGCCTCTTTTCAAAACCTGACCCAGTTAACCTCTCCCTCCTTTTGGATACTCTTTCCTCCCTTGAATTCTGTAAAATATCACATTCTCCTGGTTCTTTTCCTACCTGTCTTACTTCTCCTTTTCTGTACAGTGAGGTAAATCCTTTTCTTTCTCTTGTTCTATCAAAGAAGATGTTCCCCTAGTTGCTTAGGACCTTAGCCATCTTAATCTTCTCTCTCAATGACGGAGGCACAATTAGCTTGGAGATCAATAGACTCAGGATCGATATAATGGATAGTTGTCTTCAAATATCTAATGAAGAGAGTAGACATTGTTTCATGAACAAAATCGACAAGTGGAAGTTTTGGGAAGTGAGATTTCTGCCCAATGTATGGAAGAACTTATCTGAGCAGAGCTATCTAACAATAGAATGCGGTGTCTTGGGAGGTTTTGAAGTCTCCAAATGGAAATTATTCAAGAAGATTCTAGGTGACCACTTTTTAGGACTGTCGTATAAAAGATTCCTGCATCAAGTGGGAGGTGAGGTGAGATGACCTCTAAGGGTTCCTCCAACTCTCAAAATTCTATGGTCGTAAGATTCTGATTTGCAAATCCTGAGTTTTTATTTCTAAGTTGCAATGAATCTACACTTCTATAAGTCTGAGTTTCCACAATTTTACAAGTTGAAGCTTTCATGGTATAAAAACAGTATGATTTTATGAATCAGTTAATGTGTTAAATCTTTAATAAATGTGAATGCAATCCTGTTGGGTAGTGCCCTCCTTCATTCTGTCTGGTATACTCCTTGGACTATTTTCTATAGCTACAATATAATTTGTTAGCCCCATGTGACAAATGCTGGCTGAATTTTAGTCCAGAAAAAAAAAAAACACAAACAAACTTCTCTTCCAAATGAATTTGCTTTCTTTTGTTAGAAAATGAAAACAAAGTCACCCAATGTATTTCCCCTTTGACCTTGGCAGCCCAAGAACAAGCCTGTGGCCAGCTGTAGCTGTCAGTTCCTGTAGATGCCCATTGCTGCCTGCTTCCTCTGCACCTTTTAGATGGTCTTTGTCCTGTTCAGAATCCCTTATTGACCTATTTTGGTCTTATATTGAATCTTGCAAGCCCTCTCAAATCCTTTTGGAAGTAGGTAGGGAATAAACAAAAAAATAATAAAGTTTAATTTGTTTTTGCTTTTAAATGTGGAGAAAAGAATGTGTAATTTGATTCTAAACTTTGGTTGATTAAAATAAATGAGGTTCTTGCATTTGTTCATTCTCTCTCTCTCTCCCTTCTCTCTTTCTCCCCTCTCCTCCTTCTCTCTCTTCCTCTCTTCCTCTTTCTCTCTATCTTCTCTATCTTTCTTTACTAAACCCTTCTTTCTTCCTCCTTCCTCCCAGTTTCTCAACTCCCCTTCTTCTATTGTGAATATTCTTTTGATCCCTTCTCTGAAGAGGCAGAAGAAATGTGGGGAGCTCAGAAGTGGCTGGTGGAACATAATTCCTTTTTGACATCCTCTAGGGTAGAAAGTAATTGAAAGTCTTAGTTTCCAAAACTAATGCCAAAGCCACAACACAGGGTCAACATATTGGAGGACAAGTTGGAGCCAGTCAGTGGGATGGACTGGGGAAAACATCCTTGGAGGGCCTCCTCAATGGCAAAAGGGAGATGCCTGGAGATGCCAGCTGGAGACCCCCCTTCTTACCTTCTGAATGTCATTACCTTGTTCAAAAACCTTCAGTGGCTCTCTGGGAAGTATGCTCTTTGAGGGTAGGGACTGTATCATTTGTTTAGTTTTTTAATCACCAGTACTGGATAAAGTGACTAGAAGTTATAGGGGCATAATAAATGCTTGATGCATGAGTGAATGTAAGAATGGATATTCTTGCACTCCATGAAGCCCAAATTCTTCTAATGGGATAGTACTTTACAAACCTTAAATCACAATGTAAATTCAACTTTAAGATCACCTTAAATCATTTACTCTCTGCCTCCCACTAGTGGAACATCAATTGGAGAATTGAATTCAGTTTGAATTACCATACTCGAATGATATAGTCAGCTCACAGTGGATACACAACACACAAATATGGTCAGAGATTTAGAAAATAAGACCCACAATGGAAGAGTTATAAAAAGACAGGAACATTAATGCATTGTTGGTGTAACTGTCAAATAGTACAACTGTTCTGGAAAGCAATTTGGAATTATGTAGATAAAGTGGCTAAAAGGTCCATTCCCTTTGATCAAGAGGTTCCCACTGCAAGGCATATACCTCATTGAGGTCACTGACAAAAAGAAAAGCCCCATATACACCAAAATATTTAGAACAACACTTTTTGTAGTAGCAAAGAACTGGGAAAAAAAGTAGGTGTCTATTGACTGGGGGGATGGCTGAACAAAATGATGATAATGAATGTCATAGAAGATTATCATGTTATAAGAATGAAGAACATGATAAATACAGAGAAACATGGAAGAATTAAACAAACTCAAACAGAGTGAAGTAAGAAACCATATATACAGTGACTACGACAAAGTAAATGAAAAAAAGCCACAAGACAATAAAAAATGAATTTTGCACAATTATAAAGTATAAGCTTGACTCCAAAGAAGAGAAATGAGAAGACAACTCTCTCTGTTCTTTTGAAGATATACATCCTCGGATGTAGAACATTTCATATATATATATATATACATATATTAGTGTATTGCATAACTTGGATAAATTTTTTCATAAATTTTTTTTTTATTAAAAAGGCTAGCTCCCTGGGTGGGTAGGGAGGGGAAGGGTGGGATTGTCTGGGGATATCTGGGCAATGTAAAAATAAAAGACATCAATAAAAATCTATTTAAAAGACCTATTAAAAGCATGACTTAATTGGATAATCCCACTTAGATAAGTCGCTGATAGATTTAAAGCACAAAACAAGGGAGAAGAAAGAAAGATGAAGAAGATAAGAAGCTGAGAGTATAACAATAGAGAAAGGAGAAAGTGATGAGGTAGAAAAGGACAGATAATGGGTGACAACAGGATGCCACTGATAATTTCAGTCCTAGTGAGACAATGTGACATGATGAAAAGTCCATTGGAGTGGGAGCCAAAGTGACTAGTGCCATATTCCAGTTCCACCATTTACTTTGTGTGGCCCCTCTCTCTCTTTCTCTCCCTCTGAGCCTCAGTTTCCCAATTTGTATCATGATGGGATTGGACTGGATGACCTCTAAGGTTCCTCCCAGCCCTAAATCTATGACACTTAGTGACTCAGGTTAATTTGTTACCTTTTTATTCTCCTTTGCTACACAGCTCCCAGAGGGAGACCAACAAACCACAGAACAGTCCAAAAGCAGCCACAGGAGGAAGAAGGAAGCTTGGATAATCCACCTAAATGATAACTGTTTCCTGGATAATCCACAGCTGCCTTGATTTCTCCCTGGAAATCCAAGCTGAAGTTGGCTGACCACTACATGGAGATGTTGTAGACAATATTCAGGTTTCAGGAATGGGTTAGTCCAGAGGACCTCTGAGACTTTGGGGATTCTATGACATCTCCTGTTGCCATGCAAAGATAAGTTTCTGCTCTAGTTCTTCCTAACCATTAGAACTGTTTAAAAGGGTCAGGAACTATCTGGGTAGGTAATGAGTTCCCTGATACTGGAGATATCCAAGTAGCAGCTGGATGACCATTCACTATGAATATGGTAGAAGGGATTCTTTTACAGGTACAAATGGAACTAGATCACCCCTGAGGTCCTTTCCAAACTGAGATGCCATGATTTAAATGTATATATAATATGCATATAAACTATATATATATATTTACTATATATATAAACTACATGCATGCACAAATATGGCATATACATTTGTACATGTATGACTGGCCCTGCTATCATGTACCCCTTTGCTCCCCCAGGCAGTGTAGTGCAGTGGAAAGAACACCATGGTCTGGGCTATGTAATTAGAGGATGTGAGTTCACATTCCACCTAAGTGACCTTCTGAGACTCAGTTTTCTCATCTGTAAAATGAGCTTGGACTAGATGACCTCTGACACTCCTTCCAGCTCCAGTCCCATGATCCATTTGGGCTGTCTTATTCTCTGACTCAAGCACATTGGGGAAAGAGGCAGAGCCAGTGGAGAAATGCATCCCCAAATTTGCATTCATTATCACCAGGGGGATTACGACATGTCTAATCTTCTGGGTTTGGTATGCAGAGTATTCTGTCCAGGATGCCTTTCACTTTTTTTTTATGGGACTTTAAACATTTCTTCAAACCCAATCCAAGTGCTGATTTATTTTGAAAGACCACAATCCTTTATCTCCTGACGTTCAGCTCATTTTTTCCTCTCAGGCTTGATTAGCCACATTTAGCCAAGTTCAGTTTCTTATTGCGTTCTGTAAGCTGGGTGTATGTCTTTTTACAGGATCGCAGAATTTCAAAACTGGCAAATAACTGAGAAGTCCCTTCCAGTCCCATTGACACCTGCTCATAAGTCCCTGTTAGGACATCTCTCAGGGGAAGTAACTTGCCCCAAATCCTATGGGCAGTGAACAGCAGAGGCAAGATTTGAATAAGGGTCTTCTCAGAGAATCAGTGGAGTTTTAGAGAGAGGTGATGGTGATGGTGGTATTAATGGTGGTGGTGGTGGTGGGGTGTGTGTGTGTGTGTGTGTGTGTATGTTAACTTCTTACTCTCTCACATCAAAAGATACATGATTTCATTCTTTTCAGGAACCCCTCTACCAATGAAGGTTGATCACATCCTTTCTGGCCAGAGGAAACGACTTCAAAGGACTTAGAGTTAGAAGGAAATTGAGGTGTGTCTTACTTGTACTACCTTGTTTTACAGTTAGGATAGGAATAAAGACTGGACTTGTGATTTCACTGATAGGTAGCTCCAAGTGAATGAATTCTCTTTGCCAATGCAAGTCAGTCTCTTCTCTGCAACCTTTGGTTCAGGAGGGAGAATTCCCCGGGGGCACTGACAGTAACTGACTTGTCCAGGGTTGCTGAAGCAGTCTGGGTCAGCGATAGGACTTGAACCCAGATCTTTCTGGCTTTGAGACTAGCTCTTTGTCCATTGGGCTCTGTTTTCTTTCTACTTATTTAAGGATAGGGACTAGAAACTGTTGTTCTTTCTTTCATAGTAAAAGCCTGTTGCATTCAAGTATCCCACAATTTGTTTAGTCATTATCCAAACAATGGGCACTCACCTTGATTCTAACATTTTGCTGTCACAGAAAGGGAAATTTAGTTATATGTAGGATCTTTTTGTCTTTGACCTTCTTAGCTTAAAAGTCCACTAGAGGGTTCTCTGGCAGGCAAAGTGTATAGGGCACTGAGCCTGGAATCAGAAAGACTCATTTTCATAAACTGAAATCTAGCCTCAGACACTTACTAGCTGTGTGAGCCTTGGCAAGTCACTTCATGTGTTTGCCTTAGTTTCCTCATCTGTCAAATGAGTTGGAGAAGGAAATGGTAAACCATTCTAGTATCTTTGCCAAGAAAACCCCGAATAGAATCATAGAAGAGTTGGATATGACTGAACAACAACGAGAAGTGGGTTCTTGGAGTCAAAACAAATTTAATGACTTTTCTTGAACAATTACAAAATATTTTCTACAATTTTTGGCCCAATTCACAGCAACACTAACAGTTTTTCCAGGGCCTATCTTTCCATAGTTTCTAGAACATGGACTCTTTCCATCTTTTGTTCCCTTAATATATAGCCTTTACACTCTTGGTTGTCCAGCCAGACTGGTCTTATTGTGGTTTCTCATACATGGCATTCCATTTCCTATCTCTGGGCTTTTGCCTCCCATACTAGGAATGTAACCTGCCCCTTCCACCTATTAATTAGAATCTTCATTCAATTAACAAGCATTTATTAATTGCTAACTATGTACCAGGCACTGTCAAGTGCTGAGGATACAAAAAAAGGCAAAAAACACCCCCAAATCAAACCTCCAACCCAAAGAATAAAACTAGGTCGAAGGTTTTGACAGTTAAGGAAGAAGATATGGCCCTGTGGAGAGTGAAAGCCTGGGAATGGCTGAAGAGAGAGCATTGTTTAACAAAGCCTGTGTGGTTTGGTTTGCTAGGTTCAAGGTTTATCTAAACCCTAGGTGTGTTTGGCTCCCATCACATTCCCTCTGGACCACCAGGAAGGATGTTGTGAGGACCAGGGAGCCTTACACATCCTACTTCACTTGGAGAGGGCAGAGGGTGGGAGAGATGGTTTTGCCTGCATCTGGGATCCCTTTCTCTACTGGCCCCTTAGATGTGTCTCTGTGTCTGCTTTCTCAGGTCTAAGAAGAGTGTGTCCTGAGCTCATAATGGAGATCCTGCGGTCTTCTATTCTGTGTTTGTGGGTAGTAAGAAGGACCTGGTCAAGTGGTTAGTTTGGGGGGTGATGGCCCCTGATGAAAATTGACTTCAGAGTAGGAAAAGTTGGCTCCTGTCTGAAAATGTGCCTCTGGAGTTCATTTGACCACTATCAAGGGAGTATACCCAAGAAAGAGGAAGTATCCTTATCCATTTAATAACTGTGTCCACCTATGATGCAGGCCAGTGAATACTGCCTTCTTCATCAAATCATTTTCCCCTTAAGCAGAAGTGTGCTGGAGTCAAGCACAAGCTGCCTCAAGGCATCTGATTGTTATATTTTAATATGAACTTTTCACCTTGGAAATCTACAAATGCTACAAATTAGGGCTTGATTTATTGTTTTGTTGATTGTCTAAACCTAAGAAAGTGATAGAGAAAATCTTAATAATGCAGATTATGCTTAAAAGTACATTGTGGGTACATGTTTCTTTTTAGAAAGCTGGTTATTAAACATTTTACCAGGACACTCCTGCCCTTGTGGAACGTAGATCTACTGGTGAGGGAGTAATCATGAGAACCCAGGGATTTCACCTGATGCTAAGGGATTAACAGAGGGAGAGAAAGGAGTCTGAGTAAGCCTGAAGTTTCCATATTCTGGTCATAGGATCAGTTCTAGTCAAGTTACAGTAAAAAACAAATTTGAAAATGCATATTACATTGCTTCATTTATGTTTTCTGGCACATTTAGCATCATTTTAATTAGAGTTTAGCAATATTTTCATACCCTAACTTCCCATTTCCAATATCTTGGAATGGACTCCAATGGTTCCTATGCTATTTCAAATGCTAATCTTTCTGCAAAATTAATTAGTGAATCAAAGGCTGGAGCAGCCTGCTCTCAAGTGATCTTCTTGCCCTCCAGAAAATACTCTTTTTTGCTTATGTATTCAGTGTCTTTTGCCTTGTTAAAGAGTATTTTCTGGAGTGCAAGAAGATCACTTGAGAGCAGGCTGACTCAGGTAAATAATACGATACAATGGAGAATGCATTGGACTTGGAACCAGGAGACCTGGATCTGGATACCAGCTCCAATACCTACCAATCTACATGACCATGGGCAAAAGACTCACTCTTTGAACCTCAGTCTTTTAATCTGTAAAAATAGAGATAATGATGCTCACAGTGCTTGTCTCACAAGGCTTTTATATGAGGAAAATGCTTCACAAGCCTTAAAACATCACATGGGTATGAATTATTATCATTAGTAGTATTTGAATAATTCATATGTGATCTCAGGATCCTTAACGTAGGGTTCTATGTCAAACCCCTTGTTAATTTGATTACATTGTTCTATCTCATTTGCATCTCATTTAGATGCAGCTGGGTGGTACAGTGGATAGAGCACTAGGCCTGGAGTGAGGAAGACCTGAGTTCAAATCTGGCCTCAGACACTTATTAGCTGTGTGACCCTAGGCAAGTCACATCACTCTGTTTGCATCAGTTTCCCTGTTTGTAAAATGAGTTGGAGAAGGAAATGGCAAAACCACTCCAATATCTTTGTCAACAAAACTTCAAATGGAGTCACAAAGAGTCAGACATGACTGAAAATTAACAACAAAAGCCTTAGATTAGCCTCTGTTGATTGGATCATGGGATTTAGAGAGAAAAGAGTCTTTACCAATCTACTAACCTAAAAGGTCTCCAAGTGTGATCCTGGCTGTCCTGAGCCTCTTAGAGTGGGGCTGCCAAGTCTCAAAACTACTTTCTTAATAATATTAAGATGCTATCTATGTATTCAAATACTTCTTTCTCCAACTACATGTCTATATGAGGCCAGATTTCCTTCATAGGCTTCAACCAAAAAAAATTGCAACAGACTGAATACAGAAGCCAATATAATAATCTAGCTAACTTTTATTAAGCTGGACATTAAAGAGATTTGCAAAAGTATGTAAACTTTTTGTTTTTGAAAATAGTTATTTTTTAATAAAAAATGATTAATAACATTATGTTATTGTGCTTATTATATTATTATGTATAATAACATTATATATAGAAAACATTATTATATTAGGATTATTATGGCAATTTAAAAATTAGCTGAAATATTTTTAAATGTTATTAGTTCTCATTTCTAATGCAGTAAATATTGAAGGATATAAACCAAAGCTCTTTGGAGGTGCTTAATAATATTTTAAGAGTGCAAAAGCTCCTGGAGACCAAGACTATTGAGAAGTGCTGTTCTAATCCGAGAGATCAGAGAGATTAAGTGACTTGCCAATAATCAATAGCTAATAAATATCAAAGCTGGGATTTGAACCTGGGACCTCTGACCCCTGTCCATCACTCTCTCCTTTAGAGCCATCCTACTCGCTTCAGGAACAAAATTGTGATGGACCCCATCAGGAACAAATTCGTTTTGTCAGCATTATAAGACCATCTAGGCCAGAGGTTTTTAATCTTGTTTTAAGGTGTCATATACCTTTTTGGCAATCTATTGAAGCCTATAGATCTCTTCTCATGATGATGTTTTAAAATTTATAAAATAGAACAGAATTATAAAAATAATTACATTGAAATGTAGTTAAAAATATGAAAAAGGGTGGTCTCATGAGTATTTTCCAAAAGACCCCCCAAGAAAACAATTGTACCCATGAACCATTTGTTTCAGAGGATAGAGAGGAAGAGAAAATCTAAGATGAATTGTAGGGAGATGCTCCCAATGAAATCAGCATAAATTGTGATACTTGGTAACTTTACCTCAAAGATGAAAACAGGTGAGAAGAGCCAGAAATATACTGGAAAATATAGGTCAAGAATAAAAAATGAAGAATATTGACTCATAGATTGCATAAAATCCTCCTACCTACATTTCATGAATCTTTCCTTTGAGAAAATAAATTGCAGGTGCTAGTAGAGTGAGCCCCTGAAACATCGCAAAAATGAAATTGATTGTATTTTAACACTAGAAGGAATAGGCACACTAATTGTAAAATATAATTTTACTTTGAAACAACATTTTTAACCTACTACCTCTGTTTTCTTTGTCATGTTGATTAAAACAGTACTCTGTATCAATTGATGCAGCTTGGTCCTTTGAAGCCTTCTTAAATTCCCATCCTTCTATTAGCACAAAAGACATGTCCCATTACTGATGAGAGAATCATACATGTTTATATGTGTTTACAGAGGACTACATGCCCAATTGTCTGTATAAAATCAGACTACTCGTTATATAGAAGATTATCTTCAAAAGTTTCCTGCAAAAAGTGAAAGGCAGGCTAAGAGACAGATTGGTGTCTGAGGTTGCTGAGTTCCCCCATCAGCCACAAGGACTTCCCTTCCATTCCCACAGCCCCACAGGGCCAGTGGGAGGCCAGAAATGCCTGACCTTTAAACAAAGAGTAGATTTGGTTAAAAGACATGAACAAACAGTTCTCAAAAGAAAAATTGTAAAGTATTAACAACCATATGATGATAATATAAGTGGAAAATACAACAACAAAATAATAAAAATTGAATGCTTCAGAATTTAAATGGTCAAACTTGGTTCCAAAGATGATGCAAGAAAAGACAACTTCCCTACCCTTTACTACTTTGATGTTTCCCTATAACATCAGATTTTGTTTCCCCCAGTAATTAATTTTGCAAAACCTTTTTTTTTTTTGCATTCTAGAAAGAGATACAAAGAGACAATCACTGGAGGAAGGAAGTAGGTTGAAGAATCATGGCCACTCAGAGTAGATAAGAATTAATTGTGGACTCAAGAAAGGAGAAAACTCTGGGAACCCTCTTGAATGGCCCACCCAGCAGAAAGGCTGTACCCAAAGGGAGAAGTGTAAAGACATAAAGGCCTTACATTCTATTGGGGGGCATAATATATACACATTGCTGTTGTTTTGTTCAGTCATGTCCAACTCTTCATGTTCCCATTTGAGATTTTCTTGGTAAAGATACTGGAATGGTTTGCCATTTCCTACTCCAACTTATTTTTACAGATGAGGAAATTGAGGCAAACAGAGTTAAAGTGGCTTGCCCAGGGTCACACAGCTAGTAAGTGTCTGAGACAAGATCTGAACTCAGGTCCTCCTGATTCTAGGTCTGATGCTCTATCCACTGAGTCACCTAACTGCTACATGTACATGTACTTATGTAAAATAAGTGAAATGGTAGCTTTGAGGGGGAGAAGAGGCAGGTACCAGCATTTGGGTAGCGGTGAGGATCAGGAAAGACTTCACATTGGAGATGGCACTTGAGGGGAGCTTTGAAGAAAACTAGGGATTTTAAAAAGTGAATGTAAGGAGGAAAGACATTATAGGAACTGGGGACAGAATGGATGAAGCAAAGGCAGGGAGGTCAGAGAAACAGCAAAAAGATCAGTTTGACTTGATTTTAGAGTACATGAAAAACAGTCATTGATATTTGAAAGGCTACAGAAATCAGGCGTGGCAGCACAAGATTGGAGAAGAGCAAATGTTGGGCTGAAGATAAAATAGCAAAATGTGCAAACTGTGGGTCAGTTTGATTTTTGTTTCCTGGGAAAATTCTAGGGTGGGTCATTAAAGAGAAGACTGGTGAACAGCTAGAAAGGAAAACAGCGACTATACCATCATGGTTTCATCAAACACAGGCCATGCCAATTTAAATTCATTTCCTTTTTTGATGGGATTAATAAATCAAAAGATGAAGGGAATTTTGTGGATATTTTTGACTTGTAGATATATTCAATAGCCTGAGCAGACAGAATTAGTGGAAAACAAGCTAGTCTCTGAATTAAACAAGAAGACTGCAGATTGTCTTGCTTTTTGGAAAGTGCAAAGCTCCTTTAATTACCCCCAACTTTCTCCAGAAACAAAGGCCTATGTCAACATCTTGCTACTATGACTATGAGATATAGAAAAGTATAGTCTCTGAAAAATACAAAAGGAGTGTCACACAGAGGTGATGGAGAGGCACATGGCAGATGGGAGCAGGCTTTAACACAGAACGAACAAGTGACTCTAATGGAGAGCCATAGTAAAAGATATCATGAGGAAATGGTATGATTGAAAGGGATCATAGCAAGAATGAGGGACGATTGATGGACTGTGAGTGTATTCTACTACTATCCGCAAGTGTAGTGACTCCAAGAGCCTCCTTATTCCAATAAATGGAGAAGCTCAAGGAAGCTCAAAAACCCTGATAGGGAAACTGAGTCATCTTGTCAGAGTAAGAGCAGCGTAATGACCAGAAGCCCCTTTCCTGAGGGGAGTTTGAATATTAATTCTTTAAGAGTCTTCTCTTCTCCCACTAGCATGATAAACACCAGGCCACAGATTCAGGTTCCTTGGTTTCTTTCACCAATGCTTAATCCTGCAGGACATAGGTAAGAATCCCATAAAAGTACATCAGACTTCATTGGTTTGGAGAGAGGGTGCTTCCTTCCCTCCAGGGTCCTAGGCTTCGGTGCCTAACTCCATCTGGAGGCTCATTGGACCTGACCTATTTCTACCATTTTCCCTTCATTTTAAAAATATGTTCTCCCAATAAAACTGACTTGCTTTATTGTCCTGTTACATGTTTTGTGTTTCCAGTACTGGTCTATTGGTTTTCTTAACTTTCTTAAGCCTGCTTTAAGACATTAAGGTTTCAGAGAAAGGTCCCCAGACTTTGTGGCCAACTTAGGAAAGGATATAGATAAGAGCTGTACACCATGATAGGGAAGGCTGAGGGGCCATAGATATTAATCAGTGAGATCATTAATCCATGTGAGAATCTGAATGCCCTCCACAGGATCGTAGATTCAGAGCTGGAAAGGACCCACAGAAGTCATGAAGTCCAACTGTCTCATTTTGCAGATGTGGAAACAGGCTCAGAACTGAGTGACTTGCTTAAGGTCATATAAGTGGGAAATGACAAAATCAGGATTCAAAGTTTTCTAGGTTCTGGGTTCAAGGAACTGAAACAGTAAAGCATCCTTATGGTTTGTTGGCAATGGGATCATTTTTAAAAAAGCAATACAGAGAGAGAGAGAGACAGAGAAAGAGAGAGAGAGAAGGAGAGAGACAGAGAGAGAAACAGAGAGAGACAGAGAGATAAAGAGAGAGATGAGACAGAGAGATGGAGACAGAGACACACAGAGAGAGACAGAGACAGAGAGAGAGAGAGAGGAGAGAGAGACAGAGAGAGAGAGAGAAGGAGAGAGAGAGAGAGAGAGAGAGAGAGAGAAGGAGAGTGACAGAGAGAGAAAGAGAGAGAGATAGAGACAGAGAGAGAGAGAAGGAGAGTGACAGAGACAGAGAGAGAGAGGAGAGAGAGACAGAGAGACAGAGAGAGAGAAGGAGAGAGACAGAGAAAGAGAGACAGAGAGACAGAGAAGGAGAGAGAGACAGAGAAGGAGAGAGAGAGACAGAGACAGAAGAAGAAAGGGGGAAGAAAGGAGAGGGAGAAAGAGGAAGAGAGAGAAAGAGAGAAGCAGAAAAGGGGAGAGAGGTGGGGGGAAGGCCCCAGGTTGCCAGGACTTCGTACATTGTCTTTTCCCAGCCCTATCCCCAGGGAGCTGGTTCTCAGAGTCTGATTATGTAAACTACGACTTTTGTTAAAACTGGAAGCTGGGGAGAGGGTGTTGGGGTTTAAATAGGCTCACAGTCAAATCAATAGTTCTGAAAAGGCAGTCATTATTAAACAAAACTTTTCAGAGGAAATAAGGTTAAAAATACTCAGCCAGCAAGAGCCAAAGGAATTTTCTTCTCTTTGGACCCTGCCAATTACTCTGTCCCTGGAGCAGAGCCCTGTCCAGGGGCCTTCTAGGAGGTGAAGACCAATGGGAAATGTGCTAATTGTCCGTGGTGCAGGGGACCCTGTTACTCCAAGCTGTCTAGCTAATGACTATGCCTTTTGATATGAGATACCTGAGACCGCTGGTCTCTCCAAGGTTCCTTTTCATCCAGTTGAGTACAGTGATGAGCAGGATCTACTAAAAAATATAGGAGCACCAGTACCCCCAGACAGTGACTGGAAAGGAAATCTTGGTGTACCTTTTAGCCCTGGCCTGACTTTACTGGAAACTGCTATATCTTGGTGTATTTTACTTATTTACCTCCCCTCTTCCACCTTTAGTAAATTTTAGTGGCAGAAACAAATGCCTCATTAATCAGTCAAGCTAAGTTCTATTAGACAAATCTGAGTTCCTTGAAGGCAGGGACTATAAGTTGTATGCTTAAAATTTTTTTAAAATTTTGCATTTTTTGGTCATTTTTTGGTCATGTGACTCTTTGTGATGCCATTTTGGGGTTTTCTTGGGAGAGACTCTGGAATGGTTTGCCATTTCTTTCTCCAGTTCATTTTACAGATGAGGAAACTGAGGCAAACAAGGTTAAGCGACTTGCCTAGGGTCAAACAGCTAGTAAGTGTCTGAGGTCAGATTTAAACTCATGAAGATGAGTCTTCCTGATTCCAAGCTAAGTACTTTCTTCACTGACCACCTATGTACCCCAACTTTTGCGCAGTAAGTGCTTAATAAATTCTGGTCTAATTGAATTGAATAGGATAGAAAACAGCTCATATATTGCAGAATCCTGGGGTTTTCTTTTCAACTGATTTAAATTAAATCAAAATACTATAATGTTGCTTTTTTTGTGCTTAATTTAGGAAATCTCTAGGGCAGAAACTTTTTTCTTTATTTCTGTTTTGGTATTGCCATGTTTAGTACAATGCCTGGCATAGAGTGGGGTTACTAGATGCTCATTGACTGACTGACTGTCAAGTGGACTTGGGGTTTGAGCTCAGATGGTGTTTACTCTGTAGCAGGTTTTCTCCAATCTAAGGCTAAATACTAGTCAATTCTCAGGGCCCAGGTGGATTCATGCAAGCCTGGGTTACCAGAATGACTCCCAACCTGTCCCTACTGTCCCAACAACCACCCAGAAAACCCCTTTGGAATACTTTGGTTCCAAACCCAATAAAAATCCAAACCCAGTTGCTTCCCTACTATGTCAATTAAGAGCCTGGAATCGGAAAAAACTGAGATATGTGCAGAAAACCTGACTCCCCCAAGTTCTTCATGCTAAAATTGAGATGACTTAAAGTAAATACGTTAATGTGTATAATACACATGTAAATACATTTAGATTTAAATAATAAATTTAGATTCAAGTAACTCTGAACAGCTGCCTGGGAGACTTTTAGTTAGATGATTTGTGGCCACTAGGGATCATGAAAGATAAGAAAAGCGCCAGACTGTGCACCCAAGGTCATGGTCTAGAGAGAAAAAATCCCTCGACCTGTTGAATGGTGGCAGTGGAACTGGCCCAAGAATAATCCCGAGAACCTTGGGTTGGAGGGTGTCCTTGGCAGTTTCATCACAGACCTGGCCTTTCTCCCAGAGGCAGACAGAAAGGATTAGAATTCTGCCACCAAAGGCATTCCAACGACCCCCGGGGCATCTTGATTGGTGTATAATATGAAAGGTGTCTGGATTTTGTTGCCTTTGATGATTGAATTTGGAAGAAAGCTCTAAAGACCTTTAGTACGAACCAGGCCTAGCTCTATCCTGTGTGACCACTCAGACTAAGCTTATAATTGTGTCCAGAGCTAATTTTCCCTTAACTTTCATGCTTTGTCTTTCAGGGGACTGAATGGATACCTGAGGAACTGTGTGGCTGGCAGAACTGAAGGATCATTACCTTTGCCTAGGTTCTATAATTGTACATATATAGTTATCAAAATACTTTAAAAATAAGTTCACAGACCCCAAGTTAAGTATTCCTGCCCTAGAGTATCCTTGATCACAAAACCATGGGAGGTTAAAGCTCCATTTTACCTGAGCTTGTGCTGGTTTATCTGGTAGGAGACTTCTCCCAGAGCCTCCAGACTTTTGGTTGTCTTTTTGTACCATCCTGGGCTAGATAGAGAATATAGATATCTATTGTTTCTCTTTGAATTACTTGGTCACTGTTTGATCTGTTTCTCTTTGCTGGAGGTGGTATGGTGGGTAAGGGAACTTGATTTGGAATCAGAAACGCCTGGATTCAAATCCTGCCTCGGACAGTTGCCTGCTGGGCAAGTCACTTAAACCTCTCTCAGGCTCAGCTCTCTCACTGTAAAATGCAAACAATCATAACTCCCACTTCATGGGGTTGGTGTGAGGACCAAGTGAGATAGCAGAGGCAAAAGGCTTTACAAACCTTAAAGTAAATGCTAGCTGTTACTATTATATGTAGGGTGACTAGGCTCCTCTATAATCTTTCATGTTAACTAAATGATAAGAAGCATTTAATAAATGTTTGATGTATTGACTAACGTGTCCTTTTGGTGTATATCAGTGATTAAGAAATCGTCGGACTGGATTTAAAGTGTGTGCAGTTGTGTATCAGGTAGATTACTTGAGATCTAGAATTGGGTGTACTTATGAGTAACCAAGTATTTTTCACTGAAAAACAAACAAACAAACCAGAAAGCAGGTTCTAAATGAACTCCACACAGGTGCAGTGATGCTTATCTGAGTGACTGACCCAAAATATGCAAAGAATTTGATCAACTATTCTTTCCAAAGCTTGACATCACATGGCATGGATGAAGTAATATTGTAGTGGTCCATTGATGTTTTCCTAGACTCATCCTTTTCAAGTCCTGTACAAATTGCAACTTTTTTTTTTTTTAAATTAACATGATTTTATAAAAGTCCCTCCCTTTGTATTTCACTAAAGAAAGTTTTGAGTCTGTTTAATAAGATGGTTTCTGGGTTATTCGACTGCTTTAAATACACTATCAGATCAGGCTGCTGGACAGTATTTACTCTGTTAGGTCCCATTTGCCCCTGGATTTCAGTCAATGTTTTCCTACCTCCATCTAAAAGTGCTGTACAGTAGTTGTCAGCATATCTTTAGCATAGCTGTACCTGAAATTAAGGGCTACACTCCCTAGTTAGTAGGCCAGGAGGGACTTAACCTATAACACACTTAACAGCAGGGAAAATTGAGGGCCATGGGAATGCTTAACCTAAAGAATCTATCTATCTATCTATCTATCTATCTATCTATCTATCTATCTTGGCAGCACATATACTAAAACTGGAATGGGACAGAGAAGATTAGCATAAAATGACACAAAGATTTGTGGAGAGTTCCAAATTTTTTCCCTCAAAACTCATTATGACACATGCTATCTACCTCAGATAGAGAACTGATGGACTCAGAGTATAGATTGAAGCATTTTCTCTTTTTCATCCTTTCTCCCTCCTGCTTTCTTCCCTCCTTCTCTTCCTCCTTTTCTTCCTTTCTCCCTGTGTCCTTTCTCTCCCTCTCTCCTTTCCTTTTTCCTTCCTTCCTTCCTTCCTTCCTTTTTTCTTCCTTTCTTTCTTACTGAGACATGGTTAATGTGGATATTTGTTTTACATGACTATACATATTTGTAATAGGTTTTGTTTTTCTTGCCTTCTCGTTGAGTGGGAGAGGGGTTAAGGAGAGGGATTTTGGAACTGGAAAAAAAAGAATAAAAATGTTTCTGTGCTTAATAAATAAATGAATAATTTTTAAAAATTAAATTAAATTTTTAAAATGAGAATACTTTGAGAGGAGAGGTGCTGTGGAAGCAGTCTTCAGATATTTGAAGAGCTATGTGGAAAAGTCTTTAGATTTGTTTTCCTTGGTTTCAGAGGAGCCAAGACATAGAAGCAGAAGGTGAAAATTACATAGAGGCAGATTTTGGCTTGATATAAGGAAAACACTTCCTAGACATTATAATTGTCCCAAGGTGTAATGATGTTAAGTGTGTTCTTGTTCAGCATGGTTTGGATTAGAAGATCCTTGACTTTTCTTCCAACTCCCCAAAAAATGACTGACCCCAGGCCTCTGATTCTGGTTCTAGTTTTTGTTATTGTTTTTATTGTACATCATTTATATGTTCACTATTCTCTCATCTTTTTAAAAAAATAATCTGCTTCTTTTTCCTTTATTTCTTCATTCTGTTCCCATCTCGATATCTCCGTGGTCTGCCACTTGGTGTTTGGTTCATAACTTCGGTGCTGGAGGGAATATAGTAGGCTGTATCTTTTAATACTGTTGACAGTTCATAATAGTACCCTCCTTTTTGGAGAGTCTCCTGTCTCTCCCTGAGGGCTATTTTCATCAGTTCTCCCTGTTGGAGGCTCTTTGGGTTACTTTTGGATACACTGCCCGCTCAGGCTTCTGGCCATCTGCTTCCTGGGTTAAGGGGTTGTTGCTATAGTTAGCTTAGATGAGTTCATTGTCTACTAACCCAAATGGCCAAGAAAGGAAAGGTATTTGGGAAGATAGAATTTTACATGCTAGATAGATGCCCTGTAAATTTGGGACTTTTGGCCTGGAATCCTGTTCAGGCTGCTAGCGGTGCAAACCAGGCCAAAGAAAATAATAACTCCCATTACTATAGTAGCGGTTTTTAAGGTTTACAAAGAAGTCACAATAGCCCTGTAAAGTAGATAATATGTGTCTTATCCCCATCTTACAGATAAGGAAACTGAGACTTACAGGAACAAAATAATTTGCCCAAGGCCACAGGAGTACTAAATGTCAGAGTTGGGATTTGATCCCAGTTGTCCTGACTCTAAAAACCAACATTCATACCATGCTGCCTCCTTATAATTAAACCTTCCCATTTTTAGTTGAGTATACCTAGCATGCTCAGCCTTTCTTATTTTAATCCTTTCTAGAAGCTCTAACTCTTACTTATGTGGACATTTTCTCCACTGGTATAAACAGTGCATCATCATGACTTTTCATCCATATGTGTGATTTATTGTTTATGCCCTTCCACTTATCCATCATAGAGAATCTACCCAAGGTATTGGGGGGTGGGGAGGAGAGGTATTTGCTCCAGGTCTTTGAATATTTTTTGCGGGGCTGAGGTAGCGATGTAGCACTTAGATGGTCCTTCCATTGGGAGGTGATAGTTCACTGGATTCTGCTTGATCCAACCATATTTGAAATCTCATGTTCAGTTCTGGGTCCTCCATTTCAAGAGAGTCATTGATAAGCTGAAGAGTATCCAATGAAAAGGATGGCAAATGGCCTTGGTTTCCCTCCATCTGAAGCTTGGGAGAAGGAACTGGGGATGTTTAGATTGGAGAAGAGAAGATTTAGTGAAGTCACTTAGCAATGCTACAAGGAGGGAGGAGTAGAGTGAATGACTCCTGCCCTGCACTTCTAGGTTCTGTACTCAACCTTATTTGAAGGCATTTAGGTGACAGTGAATAGAGTGCTAGAAATGGAGTAAGGAAGACTCACGTTCAGATTTGGTCTTGTGGGATCCTGGGCAAGTCACTTCATCTCTGCCTCAATTTCCTCACCTGTAAAATGGGGATATTAAAAGCACCTACCTCCCAGGATTGTTAAGAAGGTAAAATTAGGTAATATTTGTAAAGTGCTTTGCAAGTCTTAGATAGTGAAGTAAATGCTAGTTTCTGTTGTTGTTATCATTAGTACTGAAGGACTATCCCATGGAAGAGGCAGCTAGGTAGCATAGTGGCTAGAGTGCCAGGCCTGGAATCAGGAAGACTTGAGTTCAAATTCAGCTTCAGACACTAATTAGCTGTGTGACCCTGGGTAAGTCACTTACCCTGTTTATTTTAGTGTCCTTATTTATAAGATGAGCTGGGGAAGGAAATGGCAAACTACTCCAGTATCTCTGCCAAGGAAATCCCAAATGGGGTCATGAAAAGTCAGACATGAATGAAAGGACTGAACAACAACAACAAAAAACCCATGGAAGAGAGAAATGACTTATGATAGGTCCAAGAAGAACTCAGAGTAATGAGCAGAATTTGCAAAGTGGAAAATTTAGGCTTGATTTCAGGAAAAAAAATCCTAACAATTCAAGTTGGTCAAATATCGGAATAGACTGATTAGGAATGATGAAGCCAACTGTGGTACATGAATGTAATGGAAAACCATGGTACCATTAAGAAATAATGAATGTGAAGAATTCAAAGAAGCATGAGAAGATTTGTATGAAGTGAGTCAACAAACATTTACTAAGTACCTGCTATGTGCTTGTGTTCATCCTTCTTTGTGGAAGAAGACCATGACATCAGAGAAATGATGACTTGACTTGCCCTTGACTTAGTTTTGAGTGAGGGAGGGAGGGCTGGGCAGGTCACCAGCCTCACTTCTCCTCCAGAGCCATCTGAATCCAGTGACCAGATATTCATCAGGATGACTGGAGATGACCAGGAGAAGGCAATTGGGGTTCAATGACTTTCCCAAGGTCACACAGCTAGTGAGTGTCAAGTGTCTGAAGTGAGATTTGAACTCAGGTCCTCCTGACGCCTGCAGTGGTGCTCTATCCACTGTACCACCCAGGATGCAGTGGGAAACCTTGGGCCCTTTAGGCCAAGGTCTTTACAGGTATTCACTTAAGGTGAGGTAATGCCCATTCATTGAATAGGCCCATTTAAGAATTAGCCAGGGCATGGTCCCTTTAATGAGGCAAAGAAAAGAAAGGCCACAGGCTGGGAGAAAAGCAGCAACAGTTACTATTAATAATCACTCAGAAGCCAGGAGGGTCCAAAGAGAGCCTTAAGCACTATACAAAATGCTAAGAATAGGAAAACAAAAATAAGAGTAGTGCTTCCTGCCCTTAAGAAGCTTACATGTTACATTCTTAGAGTCTAATAACAAAAGATGGGCAGCTAAGTGGTACAGTAAGATAGAGCAGGAATCAGGAGGACCTGAGTTCAAATCTCACCTCAGACACTTGACACTCACTAGCTGTGTGACCTTGGGCAAGTCATTTAACCCCAATTGCCTCATCCTTGATCATCTCCAGTCATCCTGATGAATATCTGATCACTGGATTCAGATGGCTGTGGAGGAGAAGTGAGGTTGGTGACCTGCACAGCCCTCCCTCACTCAAAACAAAGTCAAATGCAAGTCATGTCATTATTTCTCTGATGACATGGTCTTCTTCAGCAACAAAGGACAAACATACAATAATAAAAGATGCTGATGAAGGGAGTGAGTTGGGTCAGTGTCAATGTGTCTTAGAAAATAAGTAATAGTTCTTCATTGCTTTTCTACTTGCAGCTTCACATAGTAGGCATTCTAAGCTCTAAAACTTATATTTCCTAAGTGAGCTTTTGAGGGAAACCAGGAATTCTGAAAGACCAAGATGAGTAGGTCATGAGGAACAGAGAATGCAAAGATCCAGATGTGGGAGAACCAGTAAGAAGTCCAATTTGGCTGAACACAGTAGACACAGGGATGTGATGTTTAAAAAGTTTGAGAGGCATAATTTCTGGGTAATTGATCATTTTATTAATAATTCCAGAATTTTATTAATAAAAGGGTCAGTGATACTCTTGAATGCTAAAGACCAATCGTGTGGTGGGATCAGAGTTTATATGCCCTTGGAAGAATGAGCATTCCCGAGGATGGCAATCAACTGTGGTTGGTTAACAATTAATGAGGGGCTGGAGGAATGTAACTTTGATCAGTCTTTTACTTCCAAATCACCCCCAACCTTGGGCAATTTAGTCAGAGAATTTATCCCCTCTCAAACCTGTGTAGATCACAATGGAATTTCCCATTTTAGATTAAATTCCTCTTAAGGTTGGGTGGGGTCTGACCACAATTAAAGAGAAAGTTAATTCAACCATCAGAGACTGAGCTTTGAAATGAGGATTTTAGAAAAATGGAGAACTCTGGATCTCCCCAAATCAATGATTATTAATAATACTTTTTTCTCAGAGGGGAATAATGTATAATCAGTTCAGAAAGGTAATTTGGGGTCAGATTGTGAAGATCTTTGAGTGCCAAACAGAGGAGTTTCTGTTAGATCCTGTTGTTGTCCAAGACATCAAGGAGGTGATGCTATGACTTGCAAGTGAATTGGATTTAAGTGAGGCAGGGCAGTGCAAAGTCACTAGCCTCATCTTCTCCTCTAGAGTCATCTGAGCTCAATGGCAGGATATAGATAAGGATGACTAGAGATGGCCCCCTGTAAGTTCCTAGAACTACTAGGGACCCACAAGAGTTGATAAGGGTGGGAACTGACATGATCAGACTTGTACTTTAGGAAAATCACTTGGGCACCATGGGGAGGATGATTGGAGAGGGGAGAGACTAAGGTGGGGAGAGTAATTCAGAAGCTATCATGATAGCCCAAGTGAGAGGTGATGAGAGCATTGACTAGATTGGGGGCTGTACGAATATAGAGATGGGGAGAATATGCAAGAAATTTTGTGCAGGTAGAAATGGCAAGATCTGGCAACTGATTGGTTACGTGGGGTAAGTAAGAGTAAGGAGTCAAGGATAATGTTGGGTTTGAGCATCTGGTCAAAGGCAAGACTTTGAGCCCTGGCTGTTCTGATGACAAGACTGGAGAATACTGTATTTTTCTACATTTATCACACATGATAAATGCTCAGTAAAAATTAATTCCATTTCTCTTGCATGTGTTTACCTTATCTCTTTTGATGGATTGTCCTGAACTTTTGGTGTCTAAGATATGCTTGTGCACTCCATGGATACTAGATGGCTATGTGGCAGCAGCTATGTGGTACCATGGTGCACAAAGTGCTGGACTTGATTTACTTCTGTTTGTCTCAGTTTCTTCATCTGTCAAATGAACTGGAGAAAAAATGGCAAAGCACTCCAGTATCTTTGCCAAGAAAACTCCAAATGGGGTCATGAAAAGTTGGACATGAGTGAAACAGCTGAACAACAGCAACTTCTCCTTACTCTTGTGTTGCAGAATTGCCTGCTACCCACTCTGACCCATCCTCTTAACCCTGCTCCTTCAGAGTCTGTAGTCTGCTCTACCCTCCCCTTTTATTCTGTCCTTTGGAACAACTCTGTTGCCTACAGTCACCTAACAAATTAAGAGACTTTCAACATAATAATTAAATCAATATTTAATTAATTAAAATCAACATAAGATTATTTTAAATATACAAATTAATAACATTTAAAAGAGATGTTTAGTTATGTTAAATATGCATAACTTCCAATTATGTGAAATGAAAAGCTTTCAAAATATAAAGACTCAAGAGAAGAAATCAATACCATGTGGGAGCAGGATGTGTGTGGTACATGTCATCCCCATCAGTCTGCCCGGTACTGGAATTGTACCAAGGATGCACTTGGGGAGTCTACAGAGAATAAACTTATGTCCCAATACTTTATTCCATTACAAAGCACAGATTTTCTATTCTCTAGTACAATATTCCTCTGAATATTGAATATAAAAGAATAATGATAGGATAGTCACTTTTCCTAGGACTGGTTTTATCTGAACCTCATTAAACCAAATGGAAAAAATAACAACAAAATAAGAACTCATATTTATGTAACCATTTAAATCATTTAAAACCATTTAAAGTTTGCGAAGGGATTTTCATTTATCATGTCGCTTGATACTTGGATCTTTGCAATGATCTTGTGAGATGTGTTCCATTTAAATGACTTTTTCAGAATCACATAACTGGCAAGTGGCAGGCAAGTGTCCTTTCGTTCTTCCATTTACTCAACAAAAACTTATTACAGAAAGAAGTATGCGCAGAGGAAAAAACAATGGCTCTCTAGAGTTAGAAGACTGGGGCTCAAATATCACTTTTGACATATATTATCTGAGCAGTCTCACGTAAATCACTGAATCTCTCTGGGTTGTGGTTTCTTCATCTGTAAAATAGGAAGTTATACTAAATGACCTCTAAGATCTCTTCCAGACCCAGATCCAGGACCTTCTTACCAATCCTGTGCTGAGCACTGTAGCATGAAGACTAGTCCCTACCCTCTGGGAGTTAAGGCACAACCATGGCCCAAGCATAGTCTGAGAGCTGGGTCTCCTCCTAGGGTGTAAAGTGCCGTTTTCCTCTGATATGGGTCATTCTGGAGAACAGGATGTGCTTGGAATTTAGCCAGCAGACACCCCAGGATGGCTATAATTGGGCCAGATAAAGTGCTGTCAGCCTGGAATCTTTATATTGCATCACTAGACTGCCCAGGCGGCTGTGAAATATCTCTTTAATGCAGCTGTCTTCTCAGGAGAATTATCATTAGTGCAGGCAGCCCCCTCTAATAGAAGCAACCCCTTTTAATGGGAATAATTATTCACCAGCATCTGAGGGCTCTGTTTTTCCTGCATTACTTGAAAAAAAAAAATATGTACATGGCATAATGCACTCTATCAGGGCAGGCTAGATCGATTCAATTCACTCCTTTTTATTCTCTGGGGGCCCCAGCTGCCAGAGCTCTCCATGTAATGGATGATGCTTAAAAGCCATAGATGGTAAACAATTGCAATAAGGCCAAGCTGGAGTTGGTTCTGCAACGAGCTGTGGATGAAAAAAGCAAGCCATTCCTACATCTAGGACAGCAGGCTCTTCCCTGTGGGTGGTTTTGCTTCCCTTCTCTGCCCCCCGAGCTCATTTATAAGAAGAAAAAAACTACTTGTGGAATTCATATTTCCAGTGGGTTTTCACTGGCCCTGGGGATGTTGAGAGGCTGGTACGTTGCTGCTTTCACCGTCATCTTGTTTTAGAGGCATTCCAGAACCCCAGGTAATCCCGAATCCCAGGTAATCCAGAGTCATTGATGGTCAAGGAGCTCTAACTCCCCACCTGTTTGTCTTCTCTGCCAACCAAGAAGAGTCTTTAAAGTTGGGTTTCTTGATTTGGGGTTCACAAATCCGCAAAGTGTCTATGAATACATTTCAGTGAATCTGTAACTTGGGATGGGAAAAAATAACATTTTATTTTCACTAACCTTTAACTGAAATTGAGAGTTTCCTTCAATTATTTGAAAACATTTCTTTTGAGAAGGGGTTTATAGTTTTCATTAGATTGTCAAGGGAGTCCATGACACAAAAAAGGTGAAGAATTCCTGTTCTAAAGGGAACAAGGGTAGTTCTGTAATTTAGAGCTGCTGAAAGAGCCCTTAGAAATCATCACAGATTCTAATTGAACCCCCCTCACTTTATTTTGTTTATTTTAAAGATAAATTTTATTGACACTTTTTGGTCTCACTTCATGATCATTTCTGGAAATACACACCCTTCTTCCCCCTCTCCTCCTCATTAAACCTTCCCATTTAATAAAGAAAAACTGTTAAACAAAAACATCTTCTCCATCAGAGTCCCTTCAATATTCCCTGGTCTAATCTTCAATCTCTCGCTAATGGCTGGCTACTTCCTTATTGCCTTCAAACATGCCTATGACCCTCATCCTTAAAAAGTCTTCAATAGACCCTACCATCCCCTCCAGCTATTGTCCTATATTACTCCTTCTTTTCTCAGCCAAACTCCCAGAAAAAGCTGTCAACACTCATTGCCTCCTTTTTTTTCTCCTCTAACTCATTTCTCAACTCAATTTGCAATCTGGTTTCTGAACTCCTTACTCAACTGAAACTGCTCTCTCCAAAGACTAATAATCTCTTGATGGTTGAATCTTAGGGTCTTTTCTCAGACCTCATTCATCTTGAGTCCTGGGTAATCATTTATACTATTGATCACCCTCTCTTCCTGGATACTTACTTCTCTCTGGGCCTTTATGACATTCTTTTATCTTGGTTCTTCTACTTATCTGACTTTTAATCTCCTTAGCCAACTCATCTTCCATATCCCACATCTTTATCTGTGTCTGTACCCCAAATCTCTTTGCTGGACCATCTTTTCTCTATACATTTTCTGCCTTGGTGACCTCATCAACTCCCACGGGTTGAAGGATCATGTCTACCAAGATGATAACCTGAATCTGTCTCATGAGTTCCATGCCATCATCACTGTCTATTGGAAATTTCAAACTGGACATCGCTTAAGCATCTCAAACTCAACAAGTTGAAAACAGAATTCACTGTGTATCTCCTGAAACCCTCCTTACCAACAAATTTTCATATTTCTCTAGTCATCCTTCTAGTCTCATATCCAATCAATTGCTGAATCTTTACTCACACAGCCACCATCTTAGGCCAGGGACTCATCACCTCTTTGGCCCTGGTTATCACAGTGCTCCAAGCATCTTCCCACATGAGTTCATCCTCCGCTCAGGTGCCAAAATGATTTACATTAAGGGCAGGTCTGACCATATTGTTTCCCTATTTAATAAATTCTAATGACATTTTTCTTTTATTTCTTGAGGGGGAGGTGAGGCAATCAGGTTAAGAGACTTGCCCAAGGTCACACAGCTAGTAAGTGTCAAGTGTCTGAGGCTGGATTTGGACTCAGGTCCTCCTGACTCTAGAGCCAGTGTTCTATTCACTGGCCCAACAACTGCCCCTCTACTGGCTTCTTAAAGCCACTAGAAGAAAAGATAAACTCTTGGGCTTTTCAAATCCTTCAATATATGGACCCAACCTGTCTTTCCAGCCTCATTGGACATTACTCTTTTTCTCACTCTACAATTCAGCCAAAGTGTAGCTAGGTGGCATCATAGTGCATTCATAGGGTATAGGGCCTATAGTCAGGAAAATTCATCTTCATGAGTTCAAATTCAGACTCAGATAGTTAGTGGCTGGATGACCCTGGGCAAGTCACTTAACCATGTTTGCCTCAGTTTCCTCATCTGTAAAATGGGCTGAAGAAGGAGATGGCAAACCACACCAGTATCTTTGCTAAGAAAATCTCAGATGGGGTGATGAAGAGATGGACACAACTGACCTTCTCTCTGTTCCTCACACATGGCACTCCATCTCCCATCTTAGTGCCTCTGCATGTCTCCTATGCCTGTAATGTAGTCCTTCATCTCTGCCTCCCCAAATCCCTACTTCTTCCAGATACGGCTCAAACACCAACTATACAAAGCCTTTCCTGTTCCCAGACCCCTCATTTGCTAGTACTCTCCCTCTCTAATTATTTTTTATTGAATTTTTGTTGTTGTTGTTCAATAGTTTCAACCATGTACAATTTTTCATGACCCCATTTGGAGTCCCATTTCCTGTTCCAACTCATTTTATAGATGAGGAAACTGAGGCAGAAAGAGTTAAGTGACTTTCTCAGGGTCACATAGCTAGTATCTGAGCCCAGAATTGAACTCAGGAAGATGAGTCTTCCTGACTCGAGGTCTGGCACTGTATCTACTGGTCCACTTAACTGTCCCTTTATTGAACTACTTTGAGTTATTTTGTGTTTATTCTACATATATTTGTTCTCTAGATACTTAAATGTGTTTATTATCTTCATCATTAGAATATAAATTTCTTGTGACCAAGAATGGCTTCGAGTTTTTTTGTCTTTGTAGCCTCAGTGTTTGGAACATAGTAAATACTTAATAAATGATTATTGATTGATTACTTTAGTGATTTTATGACCACATATGAAATGTTTGCTTCAGTGATGCTCTCTCTGCTAAGAAAAGGGAAATCTATTTTATTATCTGTCTTCTGGAACCACTATTAGTTTGTCCATTATTTTGGATTCCTGCTAGTTTTTTTTAAAAATTTACACTTTTGTAGTCATGGTAGATATCATTCTGTTCATTTCACTCTAGATCAGTTCATTATATCTTCTTCTTTGTGTCTTTCCTAAAGATTCCTAAAGCTGCATAAAGTCATTCCACTCCATTCCATACTGGTTTGTCCAGCCATTCCTAAATTGATGGATACTTACTTTATTTCCAATTCTGTGAATATTCTTATCCTGCTCATTTCATGGCTGAAACTGAAGTCTCGAGAAGGCAGAAAGTAACAAATCAAAGATTCAAGCCAGGCTCTTTGACTTTATCCCTGATGAATTTCTAATCACAATATGCTCACATGGGTTCTCTTTCCTTTGCAGAACATTTCAAATGAGCTGGCTCCACTTCTGTTATAGAATCCTTGAATTTGAGAATTGGAAAAGGACCTCAGTGGTCATCAAGTGCAATCTATACATGAAAGGAATCCCCATTATAACATACCTGCTGAAACACTCCCAAGGAGGGGAAACCCATCACCTGTCAAGGCAGTTCACCCTAACTTGGAACAGCTCTGACTGTAGCAATTGTTCCTCTTCTAGCCTAAATTGGTATCTAGAAATATCTGCCCATTGCTATTTGTTCTCACTCTAGAACCAAACAGAGGAAGTGTTATCCGTTCTCCATCCATCCCTTCTAAGTCAGTTCTTCTTCAAGATAAAAACCCCTGGTTCCTTCAACTGATCCTTGTTTGTCTTCTTAAAACCATATCTCCCAAGATGTTTTTCATCTTTTCTTTTTCATCCTGTGTTCTTGAAGAAGAACAATATCATCTGGAGGATGATGTTTTGACTTGTAAGTGAATTGGATTTAAGTGAGACAGGGCTGTGTAAAGCTGTCAGCCTCACTTTTTCCTTCGGTGGAATTATATCCTCCTATTTAGGGATGGAATCTGCTTAAAGGCAGAAAGAAGGATAAAAACTAGTATCCCTGAGTGGAGAGGAAATAAGGTAAACTGAGGTACTGTCTTCCCTGGAGGCTCTGAATTCTTTATCCTGTCATTCTTTTGCTGTAGATTCTCAAGTGATGTAGGGACTGGGAAAGAGGTTGTTTGAGACCAGTCTGAGGGTCCAGCCCTCAGAAGGAGGATACCAGAGACTGCCTTCTCTAGATTCCTTGCAGGAAATAGAGGGGGTAGAAAGATGATACCATGGGTTAGGTTCACATCTCTATCAAAAGGGCAGATCAACAATTTGCCTTCTAAGACAGAGTATTCTCATTCTCTCCCTCCCTCCCTTCCTCTCTCTCTCTCTCTCTCTCTCTCTCTCTCTCTTTAGTCTTCTTCTCTCCCTCTTTTTCTCTCTGCCTTTGCCTGTCTTTCTCCCTGCAGCCACCAGTCCTGGACATGGGTCTCCTCCAGCATTCAGACACCGTCAACAAACTCCCCATCCCTTAGAAAACTATCAAAGAATCATAAGATGGTATCATTTCAGAGCTTGAGGATACCTTAGAAATCACCGGACCAGAGAATCTATAAATTGAAGCGACCCCAGAGGCCATCTAGTCTAATCATCTTATTTCATCAAAAAGGAGATTGTGGTCCAGAACGAGGTTAAGTGACTTGACCAAGGACATATAATTAGTAAATATCAGGGGTAGGATTTGAATTCAGGTCCACCAATTAGAAGCACCAGTGTTCTTTCATCTATCCCAGCTGCTTGTCCTTAACCTCACCAAATATCCTTTTATTCATTAGAAAATATTTTGTATGTATTTATATATGTAGGTATTATCTTCCATGATATAACAATATTAAAAATCATAACCAACATTTATTTGGTGCTTTAAGGTTTTATAAAATACTTTTCAGATATTACTGCATTTGATCTGCACAATAATCCTTTGAAGTAGACACTATTTTTTTGTTCCCATTTTACAGATGAGGAAAGTGAGGCTGAGAGAAGTGAGGAACCTTGCCTAGAGTCACATAAGCTAAGTAAGCATATGAGACAGGATTCTAACTTAGGTCTTCCAGGCTTGCTGTTCTCTTTAACACACCACCAAGCTTCTTCCCTGAGAAATTAAGTGATCTGGTGAAGATCACACAATGAGTAGGAGTAAAAAGGGTCTGAACCCCTAAGATCCTGATTCATAGGAAAATAGATTTAGAGCTGCAAGGGGCCCTAGACATCATGGAGTTTAAACCCCACCCCCCCATTTTACAGATGAGAAAACTGACACACCAAGTGAGTTGCCCGGGATCACATGGCTGAGTAGTGTCTGAAATGAGATTTGAACTTGGCTTTTCTTGACTGCCACTCCAATGTCCTGTCTATTACACCAAGAGGCTGTGTGTTCCTCTGCTAAGGACCACTGGTCAGCTGACCATTCAGGAGTCCTCTAGTAAAGAGGGTGTAGAATCCATGTTACTCAGTGCTCACCGGGATAGCTATCTTTGTGTCTGCTTTTGTCCTACTGAAGGTTCTGAGTTTCTTTCCAATGTCTTTTAAATATCCACTGTTTCTGACCCTCAGTTTCTACTATGGAGGATCTGAGAGATGTCATAGAACAAAACTGGTGAGTTATCTGCATCCTATCTAGAAGGATCAATTTTTATCTGAGCACAGCCTTTAAACAAAGCCAGAGGGACTCTGACTCACCACCCCCATTACTCCCCCATCAGCCTGGGGGATCTACAGCCAGACTTTCATCCATCTGGAGGGGCTGTATGGACATACTTCACCATGGACTGATTCTGCAGTTCTAATATTTTCTGAGTCTAAGCCATGGTTTATGAACTGTTTAAAATGATTTTTGATAATTGTGTTTCAATATCATTGATTTCCTTCCTAATCCTGTGTTATTTTATTTTATGCATTAAAAACCTTATTGTGAGAAGGGGTCCATAGGCTTCACCAGCCTGCATGAAGGGTCTATAACATCAAAAAGGTGAGGAACCGCTACTTTCATTGTTGTATCTCTCCTTTCTCCCCCAACTAGAATATAAACCATTTGAGATTAGGAACTGTTTTGTTTCTGTCTTTGTATGCAGAGTTTGTTGCACATTGTAGTAGAAGGAGGCTCTTAATAAATTTTGGCCTGATGAGATCAAATTGGATTGCAGAAGGAATTGGTGAGGATTAGAATCCTGGAAACTGCCCAGGGGCCTGGCATCCTGGGGAGTATGTGCCTAGCTTGCTCTGGTGTATATGTATGTATGTGTGTGCGTGTGTGTGTGTGCATGTGCATGCGTACACATGTGTGCACGCATGTGAGAAGTGGTCCACCTTATATTCCAATAAAAGAAACCCAACAGATCATTTCCAGCTTAGGTCTGGGAGAATGGAGGTGAAGTGTCCTACCTATGTGCCTGGAAGAGAAATCTTACAGATCAGACTCAGTTTACAATGCATTTCCTGGCGCTTAATGGTTTTTAAAATAATGCCTCATCCACAACTCTGAAAAAGGCAATACTAGAACCAGACAGATATCTCATATCTGTTCTTTCTCATTTGCTGAGAGTTGTAGGCTGGTAGGGAAGGGGAGACATCCCAGGGGGTACCTGAACTCTTCTAAGGGGTCACAAGCATCTTTGGGGAAGGTGCTGAGCTAGGCATCCCAGAGCCCTGACAGCTGCCCATGTTGTTCAAGCAACATTGGGCTCCCAGGCTGGAACTCTCCAGAGGCTGCAGTGAGGAAGCCGGAGTTTGGTGTTGGCCTCCAGGTGGAGGCTAGCCAACTGAGGTGAGCTGACCCTGCTCCCCCATCTCACTGAGCTAAGCAAAACCAGATGAGGCAATGGGAGGGGAAATCCAAATGAGAGAAGAGATCCAGGAGAAGGAGGTGGGAGTGAGAGAGACAGCTTCTGATCCAGGCATTTTGATGGATTCCACCACTCCCTTTTCTTCTTGGCTCACTGGGCTGGGCCCAAGGGGACCATGAAAAGTTGTCCTCTATCATTGGCCAAGGGGCGAATGGGGTGACCCCCGGTCGTGCTTGGGCCCTATGCCTGGCTCTCCCACTCTCCTGGCAGGTGCTTATTGGAATGTTGCCTCTGAAGCAAGGGAGCCCAAGGAAGACTCAGGAAATTTGAACTTGGCTCTGACCTCACTCACAGTGCAGGGTGGGCCCCTCACTGGGAAGCCAAGCCTACCCTTCAGTCAACACTGCTCCTGGCCAGGGGAGTGTGGCTTCAGGCTGCAGCTGTCTTCCTCCTACAGGGAGCAGAAACTGAAGGCTTTCCTCGGAATCAAACGTCTTCCTGAAATGGAGCCTGGAGGCAACTCTGGAGCCCTCAAATGCTGAGCAGGGGGCCAAGAAGGGGATGAACTAGAAAGTGAATGGTACTAATAATTGTTTTATAGCACATGAACTCTTCCATCCTACCTTCCCAGCCTCACTGAGCATCCCTCCCCTTCCCTCTCTCTACAATCCAGCCAGAGTGCTTTTCTCCTTGCTCCTCATTCATGGTACACTATCTCGAGGGCTTTGGACTAGCTGTCCCCCATGCCTCTTAAAATCCCTCTCCTCCTCCAGGACAGGGGTCCACAAACTCCAGCCCAAGGCCCAAATCCAGGCTCCCTCTTTTTCTACAGCTAGAGAAAAGAATGCTTTTTAAACATTTAAATACAATAAAATTTTATTTTAAAATGTGAAAAATGCCCCTAGCTCTGGCCAGACAACACTAGGAGGCTATGGATTTGGCTTTCCAGACACAGTGTGCTGACCCCAGTTTCAAGATGGAGCTCAAGCAACACTTTCTCCGTTAAGCCAGACCCACCCCTACCTATAAGTTCCCTTTCTCCCCCAAAACCTTATATTTAACTACTTGGAATTTATTCTCTTTAACCCTTTATATAGGTACGTGGAGGTAGTCGGGGGTGGTTAGAGAGCTGTCCTCAAAGGCAGGAAGAATGGGTTCAAATCCCACTTCTGATGCATACTGACTGTGTGACTCTGATTAAGTGAATTATTTGTTGCTTGTTTAATTAGGTTAATTTCAATGCTGTAAGCATTTCTCAAAATACTAGATTGTGGAGAAGGTGCTATCTGCATTAGTAAAGGAAGTTTCTTCACCTGGATATCCAGTTAGGACCTTCTACACTTCTATATGTTTTTATCTTGTGGCACCGTAGTACACAGAGCACCTGTCCTGTAGTCAGGAAGACTCATTGCCCTGACTTCAAATTTGACCTTAGATACGTACTAGCTGTGTGACCCTGGACAAGTCATTTAACCCTGTTGCCTCAGTTTCCTCATCTGTAAAATGACCTGGAGAAGGAAATGGAAAACCACTCCAGTATCTTTGTCAAGAAATCCTCAAATGGGAACTCAAAGAATCAGACAGGATTGAACAACAATAATCTTGCTTATTAGCATGTAAACTTCTTGAGAGTTGGGATTGTTTCTTTTTGCTGCTGTTTTGTCTTTGTCTTCTCAGGTCCTGCCAGGCCTATGCCCTGGTCTGGTGGGGAGACTGTCTTTACCCCCAAGACCTGTGGTCACGCCTGCCTGGAAGAGGTGGTTCCAGAGTCAATCTAGTTTTGGTGCCCAGGAGAGGGGCCAGCACAATGCTTGGCACACAGCAGGTAAATGCTTATTGATCGGTTGATCCTACCAACAACACTTTGAGGTAATCACTACAGGATAAACTTCATTTTATGGGTGGACCAGAGGAAGGCTCAGAGAAATGAAATAATTTGACTGAGGTCGCACAACTAGGAAGTGTCAGGGGCAGGATTTGGACCCAGATCTGTCCTGACCCCAGGTTCAGCCCTCTTTCCACTCTGCCTCAGACTGCCTCTCTATAATGGCCCTTGGGGTCATTTCCATTGTAAGTTCTTTGAGTCTAAGTCACAGTCTATACAGTGACTGGTTCGTATAGTATAACACACAATTCCTGGAGGCTAATTTTTCTCTTGAACTCCCAGCAAACATTTACCATCCTGTGGAATACCTCCCTCCTCAAGTTTCCCTTCTTTGCCAATGTAGATTAGGCAGGAGGCCTTAGGGGCCTTCCCATGGCAGCAGAAGGCAGTGAAAACAGGCCAGGATTTGGAGTCTGAGATACCTGTGTGCCCTTGGGGCAGGTCATGGAACATGTCTGGATATCAGTTTTCTCATCTGTAAAAGGGATGACATGGACTCTAGGTCCTCTTTCAGCTTTGATTCTGATGAATTCTGTTAGTGAAGGGAAAGTTTCGATGGTTTGGGGGCTTCAATCAATCAATATTTATTATGTGCCAAGTATAATAAGGGAATACAAAGAAGTCTAAAACATTCCAATACAACCACAGGCATTACTAAAAGTGCCTACTGTGTGCAGAGCCTACTGTGCTGGGGAAGATAGAAAGGTTAGGGATGGCATAGTTCTTGCAGTCATGAAGCGTATACTCCAGTAGAGAAGACAGGACAGAAACTATTAGCAATAGCAAGAATTGGGATTCTCCCATCAAATGAGGAGGCCAGACAAGGCGGGCAAACCCAGTGCTTCCTCCAATAGAATTGAAACTTGTTGAGGTCAGAGGCTTCCTTCCTTCTTCCCTTCCTTCCTTCCTTCCTTCCTTCCTTCCTTCCTTCTCTCTGTTATTCTAGATTCAGTGTTTAGCACTCAGTAGGTGCTTTTAAATGCCTGTTATTTGATTAATAAAAAGATGACTCTGACCTGGCGTGACTAGGGAAGGCCATATGAAATAGGTGGGACTTGGGGTGAGCCTTGAAAAGATGGGCAGCATGTAGATAGAAAGAAAAGAAATAAGCATTTATTAAGCACCTACTGTGTGCCAAACACCATGCTAAGTGCTTTACAAATATTATCTCATTTGACTCTTACAACAACCCTGAGAGATAATTGCTATCATTATCCCCATTTTACAGTTGATGAGATTGAGGAGTATTGAGATGAAATGATTTGCCCTGAGTCACACAGCTAGTAAGTGTCCGAGACTGGATTTGAACTTAGGTCTTCTTGATTCTAGGCTCAGCACTTTGTCCATTTTACCACTTGGGTAGAGAGAAGCAGGGAGGGCATTCTGTTGGAAGGAAAGGTGAAGGGTGAAGTCCTAGAAGTGGGAATTTGTAAGGACTGGTGCCGGCTTGGGAGGTAGTGAGTGACTCAGTCTAGCTGGAGAGAGAAGGTGGAGAAAAAACTGGAAGAGAGAGATTACATTTAATCTGTTTTTCAAGGCCATCTAAACCTTGGGACAGTTGTTGGTATTCATGCTGGAGAAAAAAGTGCCTTTCCAAAGATAGAGTGATTGAGCAGTTTTGGGTATTTTGTTTTCTTTTAATTGGCATTGAAAGGCCAGAACAGGGCCTCTGCTAACAACAAGTACTGGGCCTTTTGCCTTGAATTAAAGAACTCTGGAATAAATTAGTTGATTGTATAATGCTTTTCACTTCCCAGAAACTTGGCCAGAGCAGTTCTTTTCCCCTTATGAAAAGAATATTTTTCAATTCCATTACTTGACCTACTCCTTTAGGGAAAATACTACATCCTCCCCACTCCCTCTCACACCAGGCTCCTTACGGTAGAATTGGTTTACTTCAACACCGGAGATTTGGAGGTCAGAGGATATAGCTTTACATGCTAGGCCTACGCCCTGAGCTGGTAGGGGGATTGTTTTTACTCCCAAGACCTGTAGTTATACCTGCCTAGAAGAGGTAATCACAGAGTGAAACTGGTTTTAATGCCCAAGAGAAGGCTCAGAGATACAATTTTATGGGACTCAAATTCTAGAGTCTGCTGGGAAACACCTGTTTGGTAGTGGAAAGGGACACAGCTCTGTTGTCTCTCAGCCCCTTTCATCACAGCTTTTCAACAATCTCATAGTTCAGAGTAGCATCTGAGGCACTAGAAGTTAGGAAAAGCTTTTTATTGCACAGTGTATCAGGAATCAGGCTGGAGGCAGGCAATGTATGAATCTGATGGTCAGAGACTGGAAATGTTAAGAGAGATGTGCCACCCTGGTGGGGATTTCTGTCTTTGTTAAGAATGTTTGGGAGTCCAGTCTGAATATATTAAGTAGGAATTGTTGAACGGGAGTCAAAGTCAGGTTGATAGTAAAACATCAAGACAAAAGCCAAAGAAACCCAAAGGATACTTGGAGAAGAACTTTGTTGGACAGTTTGTCGTGCTCAGCACATCTCCTGGCAGAGTCTTCTTCTGACACTAGAACAATAGCCTTTTAAAATTTGAAGAGACCTTAGAATTCAACTAGTTGAAAACTTTCATTTTTAAAAGGGAAACTGAGGGCCAGAGGAGTCCATGATAACCGATGGTAAATAATAGAGTCAGTATTCAAATCTGGGTCTTTGGACTCCAAACCAGTGTTAGTTCTACTGGATGCTGCCAGCTTACGTATGTATGTTCTCGTAGTTTTTTTTTCTCTTTCTGAAAGGGGTGAGGTTACAGAATCATCAGGTCATAGATTTAGAGCAAGAATGGTCCTCAGAAACCATCTTGTACAATGCTATAGGATGCCAGGAATCGCCTATCAGATATATAACCAGCTCTTTCCCCTGCCTGAGATAATTTTTTTCTTTCCTATGTCCTTTAGCTCCAGGTTAAACACTCCATTTGTGTAGAAATAAAAAGGAATAACCCCCCTCACAAAGTATTATTATTTCATAGCACTTAGACCCAGAAGGAACCTTTGAGAATGTCTGGTTCAATTCCCTCTTAAGTGACCTACCCAAGAATATACAGCTAATAAAATAATAACAATACAGCAGAACAGAATTTGAATCTATGTATGGGAATAGGGCAACTCAGTGGAAGAATAAATAGTGATGGATGTGGAGTTGGGAAGACCTGAGTTTGAACCCTGTCTCAGATACTTAGTAGCTGTGTGATCTTGGGCAAATCACTTAAATGCTATATGCATCAGTTTCTACATTTTTAAACTGTAGATAATCATAGCACCTGCCACCCAGGGTCATTGTGAGGGTAAAATGAGATGATATTTGTGAAGTACTTTGTAGTTATTTATGTAGATACAGATATTAGTTATTATATAGATTATATATAATCTATTATATAAATACTGATATTAGTTATTATAAATGCCAAATCTTACCTGTTGTTGTTTAGTTGTTTCAGTCATATCTGACTCTTTGTGACTCCATTTGGTTTGAGTTTTTTTTTGGTAAAGATACTGCCATTTATTTCTCTAGCTCATTTTACACATGAGGAAACTGAGGCAAACCAGGTGCCCAGGGTCATACAGCTAGTAGTATCTAAGGATGTATTTGAATTCAGGCACTCCTGATTCCAGGCCCAGTGTTCTATCCACTGCACCTACACCCTTAGGTTAAAAAAAAATTGCCTTTCCAAGAACAAGATGTGGGAGGCTTAGCTAGAAAATAGCAAGTTCATCTGAAAATGAACTGGTATTTTCTTTGGTGAGCTGAAAGTTAAATATGAGTCAACATTGTCTTGTGGAAGAGAAGTTAGAAGGAACTCTGGCTCTATTGAGAGAGGTACAACATCCAGGCAGGAAGGTGCTCTGGTCCCACTGCCCTTTACCCCTGGGAGGCCACAGCTGGAGGGTTGTGTTCAATTTCACATTTTAGGAAGAATATGGAGGAGACTGGAATGTCCAGAAGAGGACAACTAGTATGATGAAGGGCTTCAAGTTTCATGCAAGATGAGCATCATTTGTAGAAAAGGATAATGTTTAGCTTGGAGAAGAGATTTAAGAAGTAAGTCCTAGCTGTCTTCAAGTATTGGAAGGGTTGACATGTGAGAAGGATTGAGTTTATTCTCTTGGCTGCTGCGGTCAGGGCCAGGGATGGTGGGCAGAAGACACAAAGAACTGAATGAATAGAGGCTTGATGTCAGGAAACATTTCCCAATAATGAGAACCATTCCAAAGTGAAGTGGGCTGGCTTGGAGAATGATGCGACCCATTCCACCACTACCATGACGACCACTTGAAGTCTCTGAGCAGAGGCTACACAACCCTTCATTCAATAGTTTGTTGTGGAAAGGATCCTTTTTCAAATATGAATTGAATTAACTTTTACTTCACTGAAAAGAGACTGAGGTTTCAGGGAAAGTCCATTGAAGCTTCTTATTTCTGCCCTCTCTCTTCAAAAAAAACCCAAAATCATATCAGCTAATGTTTTGTCTGTTTCTTTGGTCTTGTAAGAAATAATGTTGCTTGATTTAAAATCTTGGTAGTTTTTGTTTTGAACTCTTTTTCTGATGTTAAGAATTTCTATTTTGTTTTTTATTTGGGAGTTATTAATTTGCTGTTTTTCTTTTACTTTCTTCATTTCTTTCTTTGTTTCCTTCCCTTCGTTCCTTCCTTCGTTCCTTCGTTCCTTCGTTCCTTCCTTCCTGCCTTTCTTCCTTCCTTCCTTCCCTCCCTTCCACCCTTCTCTTATAAATTCTACCTCCTTCTATCCATCCCTTTCTCTCTACTCACAACACCTTCATTCCATACAAACCCTCATCCTCTCTCACCTGAATTATGACAATAACCTCCTACTGCGTAGTCTCTTCCTGCATACAATCTCTCCTCTCATTAACTAGACTTTGCACAGTGACCACCATGGTTTTCCTAAAAAACAATCTGACCATGTTGTCCGTTGCACAAGAGTGTTTCAATGGTTCCTTATTATCTCAAGGAGAAAATACAAATGCTTCTGGTTAGCATTTAAAGCCATTTACAATCTTGCTCCAACCTGTGTTTCCAGGCTTACATATTATTCCATGTTATGAATTTTATGTTCTAGTGAAGCCGTACTATTTACTGTTTCTGGTGGTGTGATGGATAGAGCTCCAGACCTAGAAGCAGGAAGACCTGAGTTCAAATCTGGCCTCAGACGAGGTAGGTGACCCTGAGAAAGTCACTTAACCTCTATTTGCCTCAGTTTCCTTATCTCTAAAATAGGCATACTAATAACACTGACTTCCAAGACTGTGGTGAGGACCAAATGAAATAATAATTGTAAATTAGCATGGTAACCGGAACATAGTAAGTCCTATGTAAATATTAGTTATTATCTGTCTCATTTCCCACATCCATGCCTTTGCTCATCCTGTTCCTCATTGTTGGAATACTTTTCCTCCTCCCCTCTGAGCCTGGGAACCCTCAGCTCTCCTCATTAGCTCAATTTAAATGCCATCTCCTTCAAGAGACCTTTTGTGAGTCCCCCTGATACTTAGTGTGCCTTATCCTGTTGGAAATGTTGTTACTACTACTACTAGATGACATTTATCCATTGCTTTAAGATTTATGAAACACTTTACATATCCCTTTGTATCTGTTTCACATACATCCTCTGCTTACGTCTGTGAACAGACATGAGGATTTCCCCTCATGTCACATAAGCTCCCTGAAGTCAATACTTTTGTATTGGTATCTCCAGTCCTAACATGGTATTGACATACATGGATATGTTTGCCGATTGATCTACTGGACCAAAAGATCTTTTAGCTTTTGGCTCTATAATCCTCCTTTATTTCCCCAAACCTCAGTTTTCCTAGTTGTAAAATTGGGAAAATAACATCTTAACTGCCTCAGAAGACTCTGGTAAAGATCAAATGGAATAATGGGCATGAAAGCACAATGCCAACCACAAAGCATTATATAAATAGAGGGTGTTACTTTTCTAAATGCCTCAGTGAAAATGTCCCAGTTACCAATTAGGTCAGGAACAACAAGATGCCATACAAAAGTCAGGTGTAATTATTCCCTTAACCTTTGCTTGAGTGAGCACTAAATATATTAAATATATTTAATATTATATAAATATATAATATTAAATAATAAATTTAATAATTAATAAATAAATAAATAATAATATAAATATAAAAAATATAAATATATTTTTCATCTTTTCCTAGTGTTTTTCCTATCCCCTGGGTGTCAATTATCTACCTCTTCTTTCTCCTCTCTTTCCTCAGATTGACTGTGATCCAACACCAAGATGCACTTACCATAACTTTGTCTAAAAGATTAGAATAGTCAGTGTTGGTGAGGTTGGGTCAAGGGAGCATGTGAATCGAATCCACTGTTGATGGAGCTGTGAATTGGCCCAGCCATTACGGAAAGTAATTTGGAATTATTCTAAGAGAGTGATTGACCCAGATATTCCATTGTTAGGCCAAAACATTTATTATAGCATTTTTTTTTTGTAGTAGTAGTAGTCATTTGTGTGGTGGTAAAGAATGGGAAACTGGAGAAAATTAGGGAATGGCTGAACAAGCTGTGGTATATGATTGTGATGGAATATTATTGTTCCATAAGAAATGAGAAAGAGGATACTTTCAGAAAAACCTGGGAAAACTTACCTGAATTTATGCAAAGTGAAGTGGGCTGAGCCAGGAGAACATTGTACACAGTTAGAGCAATATTGCATGATGATCAACTGTGAATGATTTATCTATTCTCAGCAATACAATGATCTAAGACAATTCCAAAAGACTCTTGATGAAGAATGCTATCCACCTCTGGGGATAGAGCTGGTGGAGTCTGAATGCAGATCAAAGAACACTTAAAAAAACCCTTTATTTTTCCTGTTTTCTTTTCTTGTTGGGAGTGAGGTCTGTATTCTTTTTTGCAACATGGTTAATATGGAAGTATGTTTGGCATGACTTTACTTGTATAGTCAATACCAAATTACTCTCCTCAAAGAGAAGAGGAGGAAAGGGGAGGGAGGGGATTTGGAATTTAAAAATTATTTTTAAAATGTTAAAAATCATTTTTACATGTAATTGAGAATAATAAAATAAAAACATCCTGAAAAAGAAATGGCTAAACAGGTTGTGGTACATCAATGTAAAGGAGTATTATTGAGAATGAATGAACAAACATGATGAGTACAGAGAAGCATAGGAAGACTCATACAAACTGAAATAAAATAAAGTAAGCAGAACCAGGGAAACCAGAGATGCAATGACCATACCAATGCAGGTGTGAAGAAGAAGACAATGAAACTGGAATAATACTGTCAAATTATTCGTTTGATTCAAAGAAGAAATATAAAAAGTTGTCTCGCCTAACTTTTCTGCAGAGACAGGAAATCATGATCAAGGAATACTACTTGTAATATCAGATTTTTTCTACATGTTAGTTTTGCTGAACTAATTTCTTCTCCTCTTTTATTATTTATTCTAAGAGATAACTCTATGGGAGATAACATATTGGCAATTTTAGGTAATATAAGTACAAAAGATATTAATAAAAATATATTAAAAATAAAATTATTTGGGGCAACTAGCGCCACCATAGTGCACAGAGCACTGAACCTGGAGGCAGAAAGACTCATGTTCCTGAATTCAGTTCTGGTCTCAGACACTTACTAGCTGTGTGACCCTAGGCAAGTCACTTCACCCTATTTGCCTCAGTTTCCTCATCTATAAAATGAGTTAGAGAAGGAAATGGCAACCCCCTCCAGTATCTTTGCCAAGAAAATCCCAAACAAGGTCACAAAAAGTTGAGCAGAACTAAAATGACTGAACAACGACAAAACCTTATCTTCCCTGAACTCTTCTTAACTCACTCACTCAGGGTCCATGCTCTTACATGAATGAATTCGTTTTTAATCATCTAACGTCTTAAGGGGACTGACCTGTTATTGCTGACATTTTCAAATGACAGAAAAAGCCTTGAAGTAAGCAAAGTTAATTTGGTTTCTTCACAATGTCAATCACAGGCTTGCTGTGGGTCAACTGCCCCAGCATATCTTGAGGTCAGCATTATCACTGGTCCTTCCTCCAAGGGTCCATATAACTTTGATGCTAATGTTCACCAAAACCTAGATCACCAGTGTGGCTACCAAGCTAGGTTGCACCCAGTCTATTTCTCTCCTTGCTGGATTTGTTTTCTTTCTTGGTTATCATGACCTAAACCAAAACTTGAGCTATGTAAGATTGCATCTGCTAGTTAGTGATGCAACACAGGAGAACATGGACACATCCGGGGCAGCAGTGGGTAAAGATGGCCCAGTGAGTGTTTGTTGAATGAATGAGCGATTGAAGGATTCAGTAAGGTCTTTGCAATAGAAGTTTGAGATGATCTCATCTCTCCTCTAGCCTGTCTCCTGCCAACCCAGATTCATCTGGGAGAAGAGCCCAACTCCAAAATTGACCTCTGGAGTTAGGTTTGGGGTCTGGTTTGTCAGGAGCCTATGATTACCCCATTATACCTGTTTTCGATGATTCACAGGCAGCGGAACCTTCTCTGAGGCCTAGTTTCCTCTCTATGGGGGAGTTTTTATTGTATTCATTCATTCTTTTTTTTTTTCTTTCTGATGACTCATTGGAGTTAAGTGTATAGTCTCATATGAGAAAAAGCAGGAGGAGAAATAAGAGGCTTCCACATGGAAAAAAAATGTAAAAGAATAAAAGCTAGCATTTATATAATACTTTAAGGTTTGCAAAGCACTTTTTATATATTATCTCTTTTGATCTGCACAACGCTATGAGATAGGTGCTACTACTATCTCCACTTTACGGATGAGACTGAGAGTGACATCATCTTCATTTTACAGATAAGGAAATGGAGGCTCAGAGTGGTTTTAAATGACTTCCTCAGGGTCACAGAGCATCTGAGGCAGGATTTGAACTCAGGTTTTCCAATCTCTAACTCCAGCACCCCACCTGCTGAGCCCCCTAGCTGCCTCCAAATCTAGCTAGTAACAAGGTGATTCTCCTCTCCTCACACTGGGAGCTGAAATTTGCTTCCCAAATCAATGAAACACGGCTGTATTTCAAGGGCCAAATCCCAAGAGCTTCCTCCAAAGTGGGATCCCCCTCCAAAACAAGGACCAAGGATGGTATGGAGGGCATGGATCATGCTAGGAAGGGAGTTTGTTGAATCAACAAGCACTGATTAAGCATTTAGTATATGCCAGTCACTGTTCTGAGAGTATTTGGGATACAAAGACACAGCATCTGTTCACAAGTGTGGTGGCAAAGAATTGGAAATTGGAGAAATGCCCATTCTAGTGCCAGTGCACTGGTTCTGGAATCAGAAGACCTGGATTCCAATCGTGCCTCTGATACTTCCTACTTGTGTAACCTAGAACCAGTCACTAATCTCAGTCCCTCCTTTTTCATCTATAAAATGGGAGCCTTAGACTAGGAAACCTCTAAGTTTCCAACTAGCTCTTGTTTATATAGGCAAGTCACCTTAACCTCCCTAGTTTCTCCATTTGTAAAATGGAGATAATAGGACTTATACTAAGTACTTCCCAAGGATATTGTGAGGAAAGTATGATGTAAGCTATAGAGCTCTTGTGAGTTACTACTGTTAACATGGAACCATATCTAGGATGACAGTTTGGGACTCCAGAATCACAGAAAGGGACCTCAGAGGCCATCTAGATCAATTTGTATTGAATCGTTTCCCCCTTCATAAGGTGTCCCACCCAGGTCTCTGACTGAAGACTGCAGTCCCAAGGCATCTACCACCAGCTGCCAGCGCTTTGGGAGAGCTCTTCATTATTAATAACTGCTACCATTCATCTGTTAACTGAAAGTTTACAGAGCACTTTACACTTGTTATCTCACTTGATCTTTATAACAACCCTATGAGGAAGGTGCTAACAATAGCCCTATTTTATATTTCTCTTTTACAGATGAGGAAACCAAGGCTCAGAGAGTGCACTAGAGGGAAGATTTGAATGGAGGAGCTCCTAATTCTGAAGTCAGTGCTCTTTCTTCTACACTATGACCTTCCTTGTCTCATTAGGAAGTTTTTCTTTATATTTAGCCCAAATCTTTTCTTGTTGTTAATCAAACAGCAATGCCTGACTCTTTGTGATTCCATTTTGGGTTTCCTTGGCAGAGATACTGGAGGGGCTTGACATTTCCTTCTCCAGATCATTTTACAGATGAGGAAACTGAGGCAAACAGGGTGAAGTGACTTACCTAGGGCTGAGTAGCTAGCAAGTGTCAAAGGCTGCATTTGAACTCAGGTCTTCCTGACTCCATGCATGGGCACTCTATCCACTGCACCACCTAGCTGCCAGCCCATGTCTTGCTTTTCTCTAATTTTACCCATTTCCCTTTGTTCTGTTTTCTGGGGCCAAGCAAAACAAGTATAATTAGACATGTACTAGCTGTGTGACCTTGAACAAATCACTTAACCCCTGCCTCAATTTTCTCAAATGTTATGGGAGTAATGATAGCACCTACCATCCAGGGTTGTATGAGAATCAAATGAGATACTATTTGTAAAGTGCTAAATACTGTTCTTGGCATATAGTAGGCACAATATAAATCCTAGCTATACTTTTATATTCCACATGACAACCTTTCAGATACTTGAAGATAGGAGTCTTCCCTTGTTCTAGATATTAGGAGAAAAGCTGGTACCCAGCCAAGTGATTTCTCCTAGCCCAGAATGTAATCACAGATAATGTTATCAAACTCAATGTAAAGACAAATGTAATCACTGAAAGTAGAAGAGTAGATAATAGAGATAATGAGAAGTTAATGTGTTAACATATGTCAACACTCTGTTACCCCTTTATGAAGTCTGAAGCACTCCCTGATGGAATTAGGTAATATAATTAGGTAGGAAATTGCTGCAATCAATCTAGGAAAGAAGCATGCTGGAGGATGAGCATCAAGTGATTTCCTACTCCCATTGACATCATCCATTGAAATGGAAACAAAACACCCACCCTATCCAGCATCTGGAGAGTCTCTTGGGTCCAGTTAGAGGTGCAGTTGAGATGCAGAAATAGACAATTTCTACTGAGGCAGACAGAAGCAATTTTCCAGACAGGAAGCAATTTCAAGGAACAGGACCCCTGGAAGCAGAGAAGAGAGCTGATTATAGATTCAAGAAAGAATGACCACTGGCAGTTAAGAATTCAGTTGTGGGGAAGAGCAAATCCCTCAACTTATCTAGCAGACACTGTGCCCAAGAGAGAATAGCATGAGGATACCATGTTATCTTGGCCACATGTTCCTGGCTTCTCTAGCATTATAGTTTATGCCAGAGAGATCTTGAAAGTGTCCTTGTATCATTTTTTCTGGCCACTATGTGATCGCCTGTCCCATGCAAGTTCTCCATAAAATAGTCTTTTTGGCAAGCGTACATTTTGCATTTGAACAATGTGGCCAGCCCATTGGAGTTGTGCTCTCTGAAGCATAGTTCGAATACTTGGCAGTTCAGCTTGAGCAAGGATTTCAGTGTCTGGTACCTTATCATGCCAGGTGATCCTCAGAATCTTCTTAAGACAGTTCAAACGGAAGCGATTCAGTTTCCTGGCATGGCGCTGTTAGACTGTCCATGTTTCACAAGCATATAACAATGAGGTCAGCACAATGGCTCTGTAGACCTTCAGTTTGGTAGTCAGTCTAATGCCTCTCATCTCCCAAACCTTTCTTTGGAGCCTCCCAAACACTGAACTAGCTCTGGCAATGTGTGCATCAACCTCATTGTCAATGTGTGCATCCCTGGAAAGTACACTACCAAGGTAAGTGAACTTATCCACAGCGTTCAGAACTTCTCCATTTGTTGTAACTGATGGTTCCACATATGGATGGTGTGGTGGTGGCTGATGGAGCAGCTGTGTTTTTTTGGTGTTTATCATTATCTCTCAAGAACTTGGATTTGACTGTGCAACATTGGAGACACTGGCACAGGACCGCTCAGCATGGCGTGCCCACATAACGAAAGGTGCTGTGCTCTCTGAGCAAAGCAGAATTGAGACAGCACAAATAAATGTAAGATGCTCAAATCTGGGATATCCACCTCAAATATTCATATGGACTATCTGTGCCCAACCCATGGTAGAGCATTCCGAGCTCGTATTGGTCTGATCAGCCACAGTCGGACACACTGAAATTTCACTTTACAATGGTGATGTCATTTTGGTCCTCTTCGAAGATGAAGGACAGCAACCAACCAACCAGTTTATGCCAACTTTTCCCACAGGTACTGGATGTATGTACCCCCAGGTTTGTGGGGGAGATGTTTTCTAGAAGTTTTTCTTACTATGTCATATTACTAAATACTTTTAATTCAACCTAATTGTATTTACTGACTGATGATTAATGATAAATTCTTTGGTGGTTTGCAAAGTATCACTTTAGGAGTATGTACTGACTGGGCTCCCTTTGAATCCAAGGTAATAGTTTTACTCTACAGAGTAGCCCACAAAGTGGATAGATACTATGTAGAATTCCTAAGAGATTGAGAGTTTCTAAGACTAAGAGTTGGACACTAATTTCCTAAAGGAAGAAGATGCCCTTAACTTGGAGAAGAGGATTGATCCTCCAAAGAGACTGCTCTGCAGTGGAAGGACTTAAGTCATTCCTTGAGGAATCAGGATATTTGCATCTTGTCAAGCTTTCATATTGTTCTAAGTTGCACAGATGGGGCAGATCCAAGGGGAATGAATGGAGAATGTTTGTTTAGTAGTCCCCTAAAAGGTCTTTACCTTTTGAAATGGGTTGAATGAGTCTTATGAACTGATTGAGTGTTCTACATTTCTTTATTTGATCAGGGTCCTTTGCATTTTTATGCATTTTCTTCAGTAGGTGAAACAAAACCTCTCCCCTTCCCAATTTTCGTATTGTACACTGAGAGTCAATATAGTAGTTGAAGACTGTTGCCTACATTTGAGGAACCCTAGTATCAAGCTACTTGTCCCTTATTCAGATTTCCCAAAGTGGGTTCAATGAGCCAAAGGGAGAAACTGACTTCTTTGGGGGTCAAGTCCCCAGGAGTTAGTCTCTGTCCTTGTGAACTCAGTGCTTTTGTGGGGGAGGCTAGTTAAATGCCTTGCCCAGGGTCACATAACAAGGAAGTGTCTGAGGCAGTATTTGAATTTAGATCTTCCTAACTTAAAATCCCATACTCTATCCTATCACTTAACTATCTGTCTAACCCTGGGCAAATGGTTGTTATGAGAGTAAAATTAGATAATATTTGTAAAGTATGTACTGCATATAAATGCTAGTTACTGTTTTTATTGTTAATAATCACTGTACAACCCAATTGTCCTAATCTGCCTGAGGATCCTGTTTTGCAAAATAAATTATTATAAATAGTTAAAATGAAATCTTTTTGTTAGATTTCAATAGGATAATATAGTGATTTACCAAACATTCCCCTGGCCCCCTTGACAAGCTTCTTGTACTCCCTGGGAGTAAGCAATGCCATAAGGTTGGGACCTTCTGATGTAGTCCAATACTTTCATTTTATAAAGAAGGAAACTATTCTTCAGGGAAATGAAATGACCTGCTCAAAATCCCTTAAGAAGAAGAACTAAGAATTGAACCCAGGTCCTCTAGACTCCAGATCCAATGTCCAATTCCCTGAACTAACATGGCCCCTAAAATTTGTATCTCATGCCTCATATAATGCTCTGCATGCAATGGGTATAATAGTTGCTTGACAGTATTGTAAGGACAAGGTGTCCCTCAGTGGATTTTATCTCTGTTAAGATAATTGCATGCAAGAGCCTGGGAAAATCTTATCAGTTTAAGAGGCCTTCCTGTAGGATCCTCCAGTGACTTGGGGAGATGTTTGCTACTTGTAGAACTCTGGGGGCCATTCCCAGTTCTGCCCAAAGGAGGAGTCCGGAGAAGAGATCGAGAAAATTCTACATCACTGACTCTGTCTGAGGAAGCCTGGATTGTCTAATTCCCTTTCACTATCCCATGTGTGTGAAGGGTTGGGAGCCAGGGAGAGGTCCAATTAAAAAGGTCACTGCTGGAGGCATAGAGTGAGGGGGAGTAGGCTGGGAAAGTCAGCCTTGTCAGCTTCAGCAAACATCTTGTCCAAACTCAGCGTCTTAGTCATCATTTCTGTGACTAGAGCTCCATGTCCTCGAGGTCTCTCTCTCTCTCTTTCTCTCTCTCTCTCTTTCTCTCTCTCTCTCTTTCTCTCTCTCTCTCTCTCTCTCTCTCTCTCTCTCTCTCTCTCTCTCTCTCTCTCTGTCTTTCCCTTCTTCCTTCGCTCTGTTCCTGTCTCTGTATCTTTCTGTCTTTATCTCTGTCTCTTCTCCCCCTCCTTCCCCTCTCTTCATCTCTCTTTCTCTCTCTCCCTCCACCTCTCCACTCCCCTCCTCTCTCTTCATTTCTCTCTTCCACTCCCCTCTTTCTTCTCTCTCTTCTCTTGCTCACTCTCTCTCCTCTCCTTTTTCTCTCTCCATCTCTTTCTCCTCTTTCTCCCCTCATTTCTCTGTCTCTCTCCGTTTCTTTCTCTCTCCCTTCCCCTTTCTCCCTCCCTTCTCTCTTTCATTTTCAGTGACTCTGCTTCTCTGCCTCTCTTTTTCTCTGTGGCTCTGATTATCTCCCTCTTTCCTTATCTTTCTCTAAGCACTTAACTTTTCTAGGGAACTGGGGATTTCCACTCTGGAGCATCTGTGAAATCTAGGGCTATTTCCTGTTTTCCTTTGCCCTCTGGGAAGGACTTGTCTGTTCCAAAATTTGGGGGAAGGTGGCTCACTTCCTCTGCTTCCTCAAGGGAAGCCCTGGAATGTTTCCCTCAGCCTCCACTGTCAGTACCTATGATGGCTTCTGATAGGAGGACATTTGAGGTTACACACACACACACACACACACACACACACACACACACACACACACACTTTTCCTTGCAAAAGGAAGGATAGGGTATGTCTGTCAAAGACCTGATGCAGCCTACCTAGGGAGAGTACAAAAGGTGGAAGGGTAGCCTGGGGTCAGTGGAGAAAGTGCCAACCTTTCTAAAGGTTCATTTTCTCAGACCAAAAGTGAAACCAAATGTACATGGAGAGACGGCCCTTTTGGGCCAAAGCCAGGCCTGGAGAGAGGCACAAGCTGGCTTTTTCCAGAGCTTTGCCTGGAGCTTCTCCAGAGCTTTGCTATAGTGATGGGATTTCAGGGATACCAGGTAGAAAACTTCCTCTTCCAAACATTCTCTTTGTGTGTGTGTTCGTCCTTCATTGCCAAAGAAGACCATGCCTTCAGAGAAATAATGACCTGACTTGCACTTGACTTTGTTTTGAGTGAGAGAGGGCTGTGAAGGTCACCAGCCTCACTTCTCCTCCACAGCCATCTGAATTCAGTGACCAGACATTCATCAGGATGACTGGAGATTACCCCGATGAGGCATTTGAGGTTAAGTGACTTGCCCAAGGTCACACAGCTAGTGAGTGTTAAGTGTCTGAGGTGAGATTTGAACTCAGGTCCTCCTGACTCCTGCACTAGTGCTCTATCCACTGCACCACCTAGCTGCCCCTCTTTACTTGCATAGTAAAGGTATGGCACTTATCATTCATTTCTTCATTCATTAAATATATGCATATAGTGCCCATTAATGTACAAGAGGAGACAGGGTGATCAGCTCTGGGGTAGCCCTGGAGTGAGACCTAGAGCTGAGCTGACTCAGCTCAAACAGGAGTGACCCCTCTCTAACCAGCCCGGCCCATATTTCACCAACCTCCATTCCTGACCCTCAGGCTTGTCATCTAGGAGCTACATATATACCCTGAAGTCACTCACATACCAACTCCTCTCCCTCTTTCCACTCTTTTCTCAGGGACTGATAATCAAAAAGACATTACCAATGCCTGCGACTATCAACTGCTCTATATTGTGCATCCTGTTAATTCTGAGTTATAGGCTACCTAGGTCTAAGCTTCCTTTCCTGGTCGCCACCACCTGCTTCCTCATTATCTGTCCATGCCGTCCACTTCCCTCTGGTATGCCTATCTCATTTCCATCATGCAGGTGAGTGGCACAGTGGATAGAAGATTTGAGTTCCAATCCAGCTGTAGACACTTACTAGCTGTAAGAACCTGGGCAAGTCACTTCATCTATTCATGCCTCAGTTTCTTCCACAATAGGCATAAATAGCAGTAGCTGCCTGCTGGTCTGCTGAGAGGGCTGAATGAAATAGTATTTGTATCACATTTGTATCACATCAATGACTGACACGTAGTAAGTGCTTAATAAAGGCTTATTCTCTTCCCTCTCTTTCTATTGTTAATGAATTGCTCTTAACATTAGACTTATGCTCACTATCCTGGAAATTACTCAGTGCATATTTATATTTATCTTTAGGGGAATAAGTTGCTCCCACTCTTCATCCCCCCAAGCTTTTTAAGAGAGGGTATTGAAGTTGATTTTTTTTTTAAATACTTAGTAGTGTCTGGTACACAGTAGGCATTTAATGCTTGTTGGATTGAAGGTCCAAGGCATAAAGAAGAGGGTAATGTGAAGTTGAAGGAAAGTGGTCTCTGACCTCAAGAAGTTTACAGACTAGTAGAGGAGATATGCTGCCGGCACAAATCTATGTACCTGGAGAGACAGTGGAACAATGTGGTAGAAGGAGCATTGACTTGGGACTCAGGAAATTTTAGGAGGCCCTAGAGATCCCAATATCTAGACAATGAGATTCTTGCCAATCTTTTTTTTTAACCTCTAAATCTCAGTTTTTATCTTATTTTGCCAGTAAAATGCATGTAGAATTACAAATTAGAACAACTCTGAGATACCACCTCATACCTATCAGAGTGGCTAATAAGACAAAAAGGGAAAATATTGGATGTTGGAAAACTGGGACACTAATGCACTGTTGATGGAGTTGTGAACTGTTCCAACTAGTCTGGAGAGCAATTTGGAACTATGCTAAAGAGCTATAAGACTGTGCGTACCCTTTGATTCAGTAATAACAGTGTTGGATGTATATTCAAAAATATTTCCCAACAGGGAAAAGGACCTATTTGTACAAAAATATTTATAGCAGCTCTTTTTGTGGTAGCTAAGAATTGGAAATCAAAGGGATGCTCATTAATTGGGCAATGACTAAACAAGTTGTGGTATATGATTGTAATGGAATATTATTGTGCAATAATAAATGACAAGCAGGAGGATTTCAGAAAAACCTGGAAAGACTTACATGACCTGATGCATATGAAGTAAATCGAAACAGGAGATCATTGTACACAGTAACAGCAAAACTATTTGATGAGGATCTCAGTAATACAATGATCCAAAACAATCCCACAGGACTAAAGTGAAGCTCACTATCCACCTCCAGAGAAAGAACTGATATTGATTGAATATAGACTTAAGCATGCTATTTTTAATTCTTTTTCATTTTTTTCTTTTGAGTTATCTTGTATAAAATGACTAATATGGAAATGCTTTACATAACTGCACATGTGTAACCTATATCTGATTTCTTTTCTTCTTTTTTTAAAAATAAATTTATTTATTTAACTTTTTGCATTCATTTTCACAAAATTTTGGGTTCCAAATTTTGTCCCCATTTGTCCCCTCACCCCACCCCAATACACCAAGCATTCTAATTTCCCCCATCACCAATCTGCCCTCTCTTCTATCATCCCTCCC